>BPLQ01014835.1:0-542500 GCA_021605075.1 Caerostris darwini
GTAGAAAGATCAATCTTGGTGAATATTACACCACTCATCCAAGCAATGCCCTCCGAAGTTCCGGTTGACAGGTGGGGGGGGTTGACGGGCTGCAATTCGTCGGCCAAGCATATCCCATACATGCTCTATTGGATTCAAGTCCGGTGAGTATGCTGGCCAATCCATACGGGTGATATCTCAATGAAGGCATTCGTCTATAATGTTTTGCAACGGTGAGGACGGGCGTTGTCATCCATAAACAGAAATTCAGCACCCATGGCGCCCCGAAACAAACGTACATGTTGTTCCAGAATGACATCCCGATAGATGTGGCCTGTCATCGTTACACTCTGAACATGCAGGTCAGTTCTGGAACCCAAGAATAATTCCTCCCAAACGAGCCATCCTGCACCACCGTAACGGTGTCGTTCAATGGTGTTCTCTTGGTGGTAACGGGTACCTGGCGCTCTCCATATGAAAGTCCGGTGAGAATCAGACTGCAAACTAAACCTGGACTCGTCGGAAAACATCACACCAGACCACTGTTGCGGTGTCCACAATGCATGCTCTCTACTCCAGGTTAATCGCAGGCGACAGTGAGTTGCGGTAAGGTAAGTGGAACACATCTGACAGGCCTACGAGCATATAGAACAATGTGCCCTAAGCGTCTGTACACGGTCTGCCTTGAAACTGTCGTACCGGTAGCTGAAGAGAGCTGACGAGACAGGTCTGATGCTGTGCTCCGTCTGTTTCTTTTGGCAGTAACTGCTAAATACCGGTCCTCATTCGGCGTTGTAACTCGGGGCGACCTGTGCTGTAACATCTACTCACATTACCATCATCTTGGAATCGTTGCCAAAGCCTGGAGATGACACTCTGGGCGATTCAAGTTCCTCGGATACTTCCAGCTGGGTACGTCCACATTCCAGTCGTCCGATAATTCTACCACGTAAAAAATCATCCAAATGCTTCCTTTGTGCCATAACTATGCGGTTATTGCACTGAAAGGCTTTAAAGCGCTTGTGAACAATTTTACTTCTTTGCCACCATTCCTTATATACCCTCTCTTACACTCTCCGTCATTGTGGACGTGCTATCCGCGCCATCTGGTGGTTTTCCTTTAATTTGCATATTCTTCTTCAAGATGTGTGTGATAATTCTACAGGTGAAATTTTTATTTTAGAATTCAAGTTCTGTGTGATTCTGAATTATCCTTAATTTATGCACATGAGTGTATTTTCCTGCATAGTTTTGAGATGATGTAGCAGACACTTAAAATGAAAACTTCTTGGAGAATTTCTGTTTATAATTTATGTTCAAGTCCTTCTTTTATAATTGACAATAATTAGTTATGCTATTTAAAGAACTCTGGAGCTGAGCAATTTGTGGTTATTTTTTTTTTCATGAAAGGAATAACACAAGGCTTATTATCTAAATGTTTGGGAAAACATAAATACGGATTTGGTAAAAAATTATTTCAAATGTTATTTCTACAGTTGCAAATAGAAACCAATAAAAATATTAAAAACATAGAAACCTGCAAGTTGCAGTTTAAAGGGGAATAATCACCATTTCATAAATGTTTTAGCTCAAAAGAATTGATTATTGTCGATATTTTCTATCCACAAACACATACATTAGAATAAAATAGATGTAAGCTTTAAAGACAAGTGGAATAATTGATGTCGTGGAAGCAAGGGAGATATCACCTTACACTAGTCATTATCAAACTTTGTGAACTCAGGCTCATTAAAAAAGCCTACAAATAATAGTAAGCGTACTATAAACAAATTATTGACTAATAAACATCCGCTACTAAAGCCTTACAGATTTGAGAGGGTTAAGTCCACGGAATACTACTTACAAACAGCGGAGTTCCAGTTAGTTTTTTCAGTTATTCGGTAAGTTACCTCTTCTAGTTTCTTCGTGCATAATTATCGTTTGTCGACTTCTTATGTGAAGAAAGAAGAAAGAAAAGCAACCAGAAATGTTATTTGTGGGTAACGAAAGCTATTTTTGAATGGAAAAACTGACAAAAAAGGTAAATGTATTTATTTTTGTGACTGGGCACATATTTCTTTGTAATACCTCAATACAAAAACTTCTAAGGAGCAGCTTTTGAGAACCATGCCACAGAAACATAGATACATATCCGCCTAAACATCTCATTTACAAGTTCCCATTATGGCAATTATAAGTAGAAGTTAATCTTTCGTACAAATATTTTAAAGGTTTTTTTTCCTAATATGTATTGGAAGTTTTACAAAATGTTCTAACTAGAGTATTAACTTGCAATATGGAATATGTATTGCTTTTATATTTAAATATCATAAAGACTACTTAACTTCATCAATGAACTTTTTGCTATTCCATACCTCCTTAAAATAAATAAAGCATTTATAACTATTTTCAATACATAATGACCACTTACTGACTTCATTCTACAGATCAAAGATACATAAATGCCAGTCTTCTAATACATACAAATTGAACAAATAAAAAGTAAACTCTTTTAGAAACCTCTAAATTTTTAAGCATCCTACTCTTCAATTTCCAAACTCAGAAGCCACTAATGGTTCCCTGACTGCTTTGCAACCAAAGTGAAAGAAAAATTATTTGCTTTGCGGCAGAAGCAAAATAAATAAAATGAAACTACCTCCTGGTAACTCCGGTGAATTTTATAACGATTTTTTTCTTTATTTTTCTAAAATCTAAAGCAGTTACTCAACCTTCTTTCCGCTTATTGGACAACATCGCCAGAGGCCTAAAACCAACATTTTTACATTGAAACACTTTTACTTTACCACCGTAATGGAGTTTATTGCAAAACTTTCTCTAGAGAAATAAAACAGAACATTTTACAGTGATAGAAATGTCAATAAAATGTCTCATTAACTTTCGATTACCGGAGCAAATTTGCAACAAAAGTAATCCTTCATCATAAAAAAAATAACAATAAATGTCACAATTTGAGGTTTTGTATTTCTTGAAATATGGATGTATTTTTTCAAATCTGCATTGATTTGAATAGCATTTCAGTAATTTGTTTTACCTCTTCCAAATAATTCAACTATTATGCGTTTCTTGAAATGAAATATATAAATAATCTTTCTGATCATTAACTATAAATTATTCGAGGCAGGGATTTTACGATAATTTAAAATTTGTAAGTAAATTTCATAAGCTTTTTAACATAATTAAATTCCTACAATTTCCAAAATAAATATAATGAAATAATTAAAATATTTAAATAATATTCATTCTTTTTTAAGGATTATAACATCTCTGGCCATTAATATGAGGTAATTGAAAAATTGGAGATTTCTTAACATAGTAACTAACTACTATATGGTAATTAATAATTTCTTAAAAGAACTATTTTAAATTTTAAAAGTGTATTTATTTTATTGTTAATTACAAAATTTATTTCAATTATAAAGTAAGCAATTTTAATTTACTCAAATTCATATGTATGTTCTTTTTGTCCTTTAACAAGAGAATAAATATAAAACCTTCTAAATTTCATTACCACGATGCAAATATATTAACAATGCAAATATATGGCATGGACTTCGTCCTCTGGTGCGACTGGGCTGAACATTGACTGGAAATGCTTATGTTCAGCTACTTGGAGATCACTTGCAGCCATTCATGGACTTCATGTACTCAAACAACGATGGGATTTTTATGGATGACAATGCGCCATGTCACCGGGCCACAACTGTTCGCGATTGGTTTGAAGAACATTCTGGACAATTCAACGAATGATCTGGCCACCTAGATCGCCCGACATGAATCCCACCGAGCAATTATGGGACATCATCGAGAGGTCTGTTCGTGCCCAAAATCCTGCACCATCAACGCTTTCACAATTATGGACGTCTATCGAGACAGCATGGCTCAATATTCCTGCAGAAGACTTCCAACGACTTGTTGAGTCCATGCCACGTCGAGTTGCTGCACTTCGCCGGGCGAAAGGAGGGCCGACACGATATTAAGAGGTATCCCATGACTTTTGTCACTTCAGTGTATATATATATATATATATATATATATATATATATATATATATATATATGTGTGTGTGTGTGTGTGTGTGATGTGTATAATACCAATTATTTTGATCTTCCTGAATTCTCATCTTACTTTTAACAGGTTCGATTGTTATTCTAGCCCATTACAAACTTAGTACCACATATTCTAGTGACATCAATTTATAAATGCTGCACTTCTATAATATCTCGCTACCTTTTAGCTCTCAGGTTTCTCTGCATTGCAAAGTATTAACCTTTTTAAGATGGTTTTATGTGATCTCAGAAAAGAAAAATAGAACAGATATTTTAAATGCTTGGCTCAGGCTCATCGACCGATTATATATTATTTCGTATTTATATTATATATTATTTCGTACAAAGTTCAATTTAAGTGATATATTTATATTTTTTTTCGCTCACTAACCGCTGATGCTTTGTAACTTTCACAGCTAGTGCTGTAACTTTCACAGCTAGCTTTACACTCTCTACTTTTGCTTCCCCGAATTGAACTCAAACTTAAAAATAAACTAAATTAATAAATTTAATTATAACACAATTTATGAATACACAAAGAAAAAAACACAGGGCACGTGTAAGAAGTGGACAAGTGGAAAAATTAAATAAATGAAAAACACGATAAAATATATAAATTAATTAATTTAAAATAAGTAATTCCTTTGATGTTTCCTGATAACAAATTCATCAGGGCTAAGAAAACATATCAGGGCTCGTAATACAACCATTACTTGCCATTTTACTCAACAAAATGCAAACGAAAACGAAAACTCACGAGGGAAAGTGGATGATGCAGAAAATGACTCTTGCCTGTCTATAAAGCACAGTAGTGTGTTCCGTTGACAATAATTACATTTCATTCATTGGGTCAATTAAAACTATCAAGGACCAATAAGCTTTGGTAACAACGTTAAATATTCGTATGAATCTTTGACTTATCCAAGTTGTTTACAATTTTGATGATATTTATTAAAATCTTCGATGTTTAAGTTTATAGAAAAAAAATCTTTTTGAGAGAAAAGCATACATAAAAGCATAAAAAAATTGTTGATTATAAAAAAATAATTTTTTTATTATTAGCATGGGTTATTATTGTTTCAATGATAACTCGATATATTTTTTTCATGTTTTCAAGTAATTTATTATACTTAGTGTGCCTGAGTGCAAAGGTATGATTGTAGCAGTCTCTCACATTATATTTACTATTAAAAAAATAATAATATTGCTTACCTTTAAAACAAATCTCCTTTGGTGGGTAACCAGAGTAACTAGACATAGTTCTTTAGGTATTGTCTCTCAAGTTAGTTATCCCAAAAACTTTTCCAAAAAAAAAACATGAACGCAATAGTTTAGGTGGAAAATAATAAATACACTAAAATATCTCCATATAAATAATGAATTACTCGAGTAAAAATGCCAAACGTAGGAAAGATAGAAGAGATTCATTTACTACTATAGAAGCATTTTTTTGCAATTTAAAATTTATTCAAACACTTTGTGAATATTTTATTAGTTAACACTGAAATTTTCTTAACATATTCTTTTTAGATTAATAGAGACATATCTATTTCATAAAAGTAACTGGACATACATTTACAGCAGCCTTTACCAAAGGAAAAATTGCTGATATATTTTATCCTGGAAAAATGTCCTGCCAGAATGATTTGTATCAAATCCATGTCTCTCTCTCCACGTATAAAATGGAAACCGTACGGATGAAACGCAATTCTCTTCCTCACCAGTGGCTTTTAAAGACACCCATTACAGTCACCGATGAGTCGTGACAGCCATTGAATCAATAACTTGAATTTCAAGACGTTGTATTTCTATTACAAATCCTTTTGGTGCAGATCGTTTAAATTTTGAAATTTAAGTTTCTTTTATGTAAGCGGATTCCTATAGTTTATTTCCCATATCTTTTCAACACACAATTCAGGTATCTGAAAAGTGCATAATGGGTTTCTATTTACTTTGGAACTACACAAGGCGAATTCTTTTTAAGAACAAAATCTTGAAAACTCTGATGTTTCATCCTTACGATTCTGATATATATTGAGTTTAACATATGAATTATTTCTTATGATTGGATAACAAGATGTAGAGAAAAAATATTTATTCACATCAGTGATTTTCAACATAGGGGGCTCAAACGTATGGAAGAGTAAATAATACTAAAAATGATAAATTTCTGAAAGGAAAGAAAGACAAAATTTATTCTGGCGCTTTAAAAATTAAAATACACATTTACACTAATCGTACAGTTATACTACTGAAATTGGGTAGTATTGATGCAATCCTATTTATATACTTTTAAATAGGTTTTCATCAGTACTGCCCAATGTATATATTTAAATTGATTAACATGATGATATCCAAGTAAAACGCTATTTAAATGAAAGTAGCCAATTAAGTAATTAATTTTATCGATAAAGATACAACAATATGTATTTTTTTCTTCAATTAATAAATTAAAGGAATATACTTTGTATTTTATTGTAGCGTAAAAATTGTAAAGTATGCCTTTTTCACTTTTGTTTGAAACAAACCATTTAAGTTAAATGCTTTGGAAAATTAATTAGTGAAACACTTTTGTATCAAAAGATTTTAAATCATTGAGATATGTAATTGGATTGAAGTTTTTACGCATGAAAGAATAAAGATTTTGTTTTAAACACTGGAAATATTCTTCAAAGTTTAATTGATCTCTTATCTCTTGCCTTAAAGAAATGTGATTAATGTCAGAGAAAACTCACTTAAAAATTATTATCATTATTTTTGCATTTAATACGTAATTATTTCCAGTTAATTTAAAATTAAACTGATATAAATGCATCACTTTAAAACTATGTATTTATTTATTGTTACATTTTGTCAAGTATGCTTATTGCTGACTTACTGTTTCAATTCCTTTTACATCCTTGTTCATAAGGTTTTCTGCTGTCTCCCAATTCAAGTGGTGTAAATGCTTCTTTACAATTATATTTCCATTTACCATTATATCTCGACTCTGCTGACTTAAAAAATATCTAAATTAATCTCTGAAAAATTCTATTTACTTTTGAATTTTTTCATATTATCTTTACTATTGCGGCTGATGGCACTGTGACTAGCGCTCTGGCCTCGGTGCCACATGTTTCGGGTTCGAGTCCCTGCGGTGCCATGGATTTGTGTAGTGGTTTAGAATTGTGTAGATGTTTGGAAACGAGACGGGAAATCTAACGGGAAACGGGAAATATAACGGGAAGAATTATTCACAGTGAAAGTTCTTACACTTCGGTACTTCGAAATTAATGGTACATTCTATGCATTTCATCCGACACATAATTTTCACCATTGTCGCATTTCATATGAAATAAAGCTTCAAAAAACAAAACAAAAATTCCTTTCTCGAGCTCATATATCGGCAAAAATTATTTCTAAAATCGAAAAAAGAATCCAGAGCGAAAGTTCTGACACTTAAGTACTTCAAAAGGAAATCAATGGCATTTCATGTTTGTTTCCTTCCATTCACATTTGTATAACGGGCCTGCACCTTGCAAGTACATCAGCGGAATTGTTACTGCGAACAATTACCCTAATCACTTAAGAGTGGGAGCTCTAATTATTTTAAATGCCGTGTTGTAAGCTTCCATGCTGACTGGAAATATACTCACAAATAATATTATAACAGCTATTAATTCAACAAAGATAATGTTAAATCCATTTCATTTCATGTAATTTAATGCTGGGTTTAATGATTAGAAAATTGCACTTTAGCTTCTGTATATTTAAAAGCTTAAGGCACATTCTAAAAATATAATTTATTTATTAACTTTCTCTTTCATTCAGAACGAATTGTGTTTATTTGTAACTGAAAATGTAATGCTAATTTCCTATGAGATTATAAGAAATTTGTTTGGTGCAATTGTTATTATTTCAGAATATTCATTAAATCAGAGATTTTATTAATTCTGAATAATATTTAAAATAGAAAATAATGAATGAATAATAAAATTGACGTATATTACCACTTGTTTTAATTATTGGGAGTTGGAAGTTTGGCACAACGGCGAATATCACTAAAAGGATTAGATTTGAATCATATTTACAAGTGGCCCTTTGAGAGAGACTTTCTGGAAAATATAGTTTCTGTATGGCACTACGTCAATATGAAGGAAAACAGAAAGACAAAATGTTTTGTGTAAACATTGTAGAGTGCAGTGCCATTATTATTGGGTCCTCTACAGAGTAGGAGAATTAAGGCACAAAGCAAAAGCTACAAGACGGAGCTGCTGTTAGAAGTCTCAATAAAATTCCGACAGGAATTAATTAGTTCACATTAGGTGTTATTTGCTGATTCATACTATTCACCCAACGAGCTAGTTGAAGGAGAGATGGTTTTATTTACTAAAATAACAAGAAGGGGAGAGGATTGTCTTTAGATGTCTTTTAGAGGAAGCTCTTTATTGATTAAAGTAAAATTAAAGTAAGAAAAACAGTTAGATTGACTCCGCTTGTAGGAGGAGGGTTGGTTGCTATGTTGAAAGACATCCGAGTCTTCTTACTTCCTATTATTGACAATTATGAACTTCATGAATTTGGATGAAATAAATAATTTAATGAATTTGAATGAAATAAATAATTTAATGAAATTTTAACATTAGATTTGCAACTAAATCAATATCACTCATGGTGAATTACAGATGTTATGGAACTGTATTACCCATTAACAGGGAGGCAAAGGAAATAGGTCCTCGTAGAAGTGTACGTCTACAAGAATCGATTCAAACAAAACATTTAACATCAATTTAGCCTATTTACATGAATGATGTAGAGGGGTATGTATAGAAACAATCGAAATAAGCTAAAATAGAGGAATAATAAATACAGTTCTTCAAAGAAGATATCTAATATAACTAATTGGTTGATTCTAAAGAGTTATTCTATTAAAAATGAATAAAATAAGAAATAAATTTCGTTATTATTAATTTAGGTTAATCTATAATATGTGCAATTATTTATCACCATTTTGAAAAATGGTTTATTTTTTATTAAGAGAACAAGAGTACCATAAATAAGTACTTTTTTTTACGAATAACAAAATGCACCACTTCGTAAATGTCTTTCTATCTACCTTCTAAAAACTTTCTCTACAAAAATTCTTCGAATTCAATTCCTTTTAAAGTTTCGTAAACTTATATCACATTGAGTATTCAAATATGCACATAATGCATTTCATGTTTTTCAAGTCTAGCAGAATTTCAAGTGTGTGAATAGAAAACAAGCTCTTCAATTTCGTAAAGAAAAATCCGTTTAAGTTCTGTCCATAAGTTGTCAAATGTTGCGTTTGAAAACGGTTACATGAAACTACGAATATTTTTTTTTCAAATTTCTGCAAGAATAAAGGAAGTTCAATTCCGTATTGTTTGATATTGTATGTCTTCGGAAAAAATCACCCAAAGAGAAAACTGATAGTGAGTGCGAAAATATTGAAAAATATTTATTTAATGAGGGCTCCAGACGAATGTTTAAAATTCATAATATATTCAACGTTGATGTATAAAGGAAATTATAATGGCATAGTAGATAGCCTAAATATATCCCGATAAATGCAGATAAACCGAAGCTCCTGTGCATCTGCCAGGGGAAGGAAGTAACAATCTGAAGACTTATATGTCCTTCCTTTAGACTCAGGAACAGGAGAGGATTATACAAACTACCTTGGTGCCATTCCCTCAGATGCAAATTACAATTGTCTTAGCAAAATGCGAAGTGTTCGTAGAAGACATCATTGATGCACAGCTAGCGTTACTTTATTGCTATATTAGTGGTGTTTGTCTGTGGGAAACAGTATCAGCGAAATTGAAGCGCTATGCTTTATTAAAAATTCACACAAGTGACAAAAGTCATGGGATACCTCTTAATATCGTGTCGGCCCTCTTTCGCCCGGCGAAGTGCAGCAACTCGACGTGGCATGGACTCAGCAAGTCGTTGGAAGTCTTCTGCAGGAATATTGAGCCATGCTGTCTCAATAGACGTCCATAATTATTGAAAGCGTTGATGGAGCAGGATTTTGGGCACGAACAGACCTCTCGATGATGTCCCATAAATGCTCGATGGGATTCATGTCGGGCGGTCTAGGTGGCCAGATCATTCTTTGGAATTGTCCAGAATGTTCTTCAAACCAATCGCGAACAGTTGTGGCCCGGTGACATGGCGCATTGTCATTCAAAAAATCCCATCGTTGTTTGGGTACATGAAGTCCATGAATGGCTGCAAGTGATCTCAAGTAGCTGAACATAAGCATTTCCAGTCAATGTTCGGTCCAGTCGCACCAGAGGACCAAGTCCATGCCATGAAAAAACAGCCCACACCATTACGGAGCCACCACCAGCTTCAACAGTGCCTTGCTGACAGTTTGGGTCCATGGCTTCGTGGGGTCTGCGCCACCTCGAACCTACCATCAGCTGTTACCAACTGAAATCGTGACTCATCGGACCAGGCCACGGTTTCCATTCATCTAGGGACCAACCGATATGCTCACGTGACCACGAGTCGCTGCAAGCGATGTCGTTCTGTCAGTAAAGGCACTCGAGTCGGTCTTCTGCTGGAATAGCCCAAAGAAAGCCAAATTTCTCCGCACAGTTCTAACAGACAAGTCCCTTGTACGTCCCCACATTGATTTCTGCGGTTATTTGACGCAGTGTTGCTTGTCTGTTAGAATTTACGACTCTTTTCAGACGTCGCCGGTCTCGGTCGTTAAGTGCAGGCGGTCGACCACTGCGCTGTCCATGGTGGGATGTTATGCCTGAAATTTCATACTCTCGGCATACTCTTGACACAGTGGATCTGGGAATGTTGAATTCCCTAACGATTTCGAAATGGCATGACCCATGCGTCTAGCTCCAACTAACATTCTGCGTTCAAAGTCTGTTAATTCCCGTCGTGCGGTCATCATCACGTCAAAACCTCTTCACATGATTAACTTGAAGAGAAATGAAAGCTCTGCGAAAGCACTGCGCATTTATACCTGTTCTACGCGATGCTACTGCCATCTGAAAATTTGCATATTGCTATACCATAACTTTTGTCACTTCAGTGTATATTAATTAGTAATACTCTTATTAAATCTTTAGATGGTAACACTTTTTTGAATGTCTTTTTAAGAATAATACTGATACTGATTCAGTATATTAAACTAATTAATTTTTTTATTCTTTAAAAACAAATGCTTAGGAATGAATGTTAAATTTTCCATAAGCAGAAACTGTAATTGACTCTGATTTTTAGAAAACTATTTCTGAAGTAAGAGGTAGAATTTAAAATATGAAATTTTATAAAATATTTGCATTTAATTTCGCTCTTTTCTCCTTACAAAAACAAAGCAAAATTAAATCCGCATGTTAAAATATAAAAAAGCAAATAAATTTTCCTATTTTTATGTTTCTCAAAATTTTAAATCTTTGTGCCTGGACATATAAACAAAATTGTGTTTTTTCAATCTGATGCAGCCATTCTTTCTTAGAAATTTTTTGAATTCAATTTAAAGTTATTTCGTACAATCTCTTCTAATGCAGCTGGCAAATATACTGTGATCTTTCGCCATAAGGGCTGCGCCGATGTTACTCACTTTGCATTACCCAGAGGGGGCGTGTCACTTGATGGTAAGCCACGGACGCGGAGTAACAATGCCCCCGCAGCGCTCTACGATCCTATTAGGACCGGGACCTACGGCTTAAAGTGGATTCCGAAGCACTACAACACCCATGGGCAAAGCCGGGATTTGAACCCGATACCTATGGTACCGCACACCAGAGCGCTAGCCACTCGGCCATCAGGCCCCTATTTCGGACAATTTAAGTACATTTTGTTGTAAGTAAAGAATTCTTATCGGCATATTTTAAACAAAAATTGGAGTGCAGAAATCTCATAGATGTCTGGCAAACATATCTTAAACTTAGACTATAAAAACAATCTTCATTATAGTTTTAGGTTCAAATCTGATTTATGATGATACACTAGAAGTAAAGTAAACAAAAAAGAATCTCTTAAAATATATTATTTTCTACGAAACTCATGTATTTAAAGAAAATATTTTTTGTGTAAGAAGCTGTTCGCTCTTTTAGAACTTTCTCACCACCAGGAAAGCCCTGGAAAATAAAATATTGAAGAAACTCTGCGGTTTGGAGCGACGCCAAAAGCATTGTTGAAGAATTAAGGTAACGAACAATTTTCGCACGGAAAAATTTGGTGCTGTTACAACTAAAAAATGATCTGAAGGCGGAAAAAAATTTTCTGAATTTGATTTGAAAGTGATCTTCCGGAATCAGTTCTTTAATTTTATAAAAAATCTTCTTCGAGGCTTTTCTTCCAACTATATGTAGTATGAGTTAAAGTGATGTTTACTTTTTTTCCCTTTTCTTCAGACAAACTGCAAGAAAGCACGCAAAAAAAAATTATGATATAAATTTTGTTTTTAAAAGTTTCGCTGTATCATCGACAAATTGTTTACTGATTGATGATGTTGTTTTTCTTGTAATATATTTTTCCTGTTTTGTTTCCTGTGGCTTGCAACGAAAAATTTATTTTTTTTTTTTTGAAATGTGAAACGTATTTTTGTTTGTGTGGATATCTCAACTTATAAATTCTTTTTATTAGAAAAAACTGCACACTGTTTTGCAGGTTAAATCAAAAAACATTTGGTAGAAAAAACCCCTTAATTTAGTAATTTTTCGTTAATTGTTTCTGAGGTTTTGAAACAAAGTTATGAATTTCTTAATTATTTACGCTTTTTTTAATGCCCCTTGGCGATTTGTGAATGTAAATTGCATTTATAAGCTACTTATGTATAAGAAATCTTTTTTTATGGCTTTTATAAAAGAAAATAACAAAATTTGGTAGTTTTAAAGTTTTCATTGTAAGTAAAGTAAAAATTTTTATAAAAAATGATACACTAGACTTATCTTAAAATGCCTTCTTTCATAAGCAGTCTTACTAACGCTTTGTCAGAAATGAGAATTCAACAAAATAGAATGCATTTACAATATAAGAAACAATTTTAGTATTTATGAATAACCGTTAATTAGAAGACAGTGGAAGTTTCTCAGAAACAGTTTAATTTGTTGTTGTTATATTAACATACAAAAAAAAAAAAAAAAACAATCTGCGGTAATACTTTTTGCAAGGCTTCCTTTTTCTACACTGTCCCGTCCTTTTACTTTTAATTAGCAATAGCCCCATTATTGAGTATAACCATACATCTATGGTTTTAGAACAATAATATTAGTTATTTGTATTATTAAAGCCTGCACTTCTAAATGTAAACTGCAGTACGTTTAATTTTGAAGAATAACTGAAATTAACAGGTATATAACAATTGGATTATTGAAATTGTGTGGCTGATGATTATAAATAATTTTTTTTCTTTATTTTTAAAAATAGTACAGGCAAAAAGAAATATCTTCAAATACTAGGATTGAAAACGTTAACCGACTGTATATCAATTATAAAAAAAAACAAGAATTTAAATTAATATTAAAAAGAAAAGGCTCAGCTAGGCATTATTTTCTATTCCTCAAATTAGTGAAGACAATGTAACAAAGAGATATAAATTCTAAGACATTTTTAAACAACTTTTTAATAATATTTTTTCTTTTTGCTTTATTACAAAAAAATTTCTTACAAAAGAGAATCAATTGATAATTGATAGTTGACAGATAATTTTGGAAATTTCTTGAAGGAAATGAATTTAATTTCATAGTGACAATAAAAGCTATAAAAATAAAAACATTATTAAAAATTGAAAATTCTTTACTTTAATCAATCACTCTTAACCTTTAATCTTAACCTCCATACAGTTAAATTCAATTTTAAATCTCTTCAGGTTATATGCGATAAATTAAAAAAAAAAATTTTAAAAATTTTGGATGTTTATATTAGATTATGACAGTCATAAGAAAGCTCATAATTATTAAGCTGATAACCATACAACAAATTTTAATCATTAAAACAATATTCAAGTGTTAATTTCATAAATGTGTTTCCAATATAGTCATAATGGCTTAAAAAAATTAATTGTTTTCGATATTTCATCTACGTATACATAATATCGACATAATTTTATTCGTTGAAAAATAATGGCTTCTCGGTATACTACTTTTCAAATAAATTAAATATATATGCACATTTACATTTTAGTTTTTAATACTGTACGTTTAATAAATGAAACTGAATTAGATATTTTCTTTTCTTTTTGATTTATATAAATGTAGGAAAATTATATACATGCCATAATTAAATTGTTTATATGCATGTATATATATAAAATATAAGCATTAAAAATATGTAAACTAACAAATATTTAAAAAAAATAGAAATTCATTCCTAAAAGCTAAACAAATAGATTCCTTTTAATATACATAGTATATAAAGCATTAATATATAAAGTATATAAAGCATTTTTTTATAACCTGATGATAAAATTTATTATTAATAATACGCCAATTCAAATATTCGTTTAAATTTTTTACGATGCAAAAATGTCTAACACATTTTTCACGTTTCTCATAATAAATATTCTTCAAAGAATAATGATAATATTCTTTAGTAAAGTAAAAATCAGGACGTAAATTTTACCAAATTTTGCTAATTTTTAAAGCACGTACAAATACGCGTAGCTTAACGAATAACGAAATCTGAATAATTGTTAAATTGTTGAAAACAAGGTCAGATCTAATTGTTTCGAAATTTTCTTAATTAAGTAAAGAATTAAATTATTTGACACTTTGAAATTAAAAAGGAAGAAAACGGAATTTATTAACAATTAGTGTAGTTTTTATTTATAAATAAAGCCCATTCTAACACTTTTATTTTATAATAAGAATGTTTCAAAGAATGTGGAACATGAAGCAATTTTGCTTTCCTCCATTGTTACAGAAGTAATTTGTTCTTCGTTGAACTAAGTTGTTTGAACTACTAATGTAACAATTCTTGGCTTTATGTCTGATGTTATATTTTAGTTTTCCAATTTATTTTCCTGCATTGTTTTTTGAACTGATGTAGCAAATACTAGAGCAATAATTCTTGAAATACTTTTTTATAATTTTATCTCAGATCCTTCTTTTACAATTGGTAATACTTAGTTATGCTGTTTAAAACACTCTGGCGCTGAGCAATTTATAGTTCCTTTTTTTTCTAATTATTGGAATAGCACAAGGCTTCAAGAATAAATGTTTAGACAAATAGAAATTGATATTCGTCAGAAATTATTCCAAATTGTGTTTCTACAGTTGTAAAAATAGCCATTTAAAACCCAATAGAAATGCATAAACGTATAAAAATTAAAAACAGAACTGAATATTCACCTTTTCAGCAGATGTTTAGTTAAAAAAAATTGATTATTGTCAATATACTCCCATTCACAACGATATACAGTAGAATAAATATAGATGTAAGCTTTAAACTCATGTAGAATAATTGATGCCGTTGAAGCAAGGGAGATATCACCTTACACTAGTGATTATCAAACTTTGTGAAGTCCGATTCATTAAAAAAAACCTACAAATAATTGCAAGCTCTCTATAAACAAACTATTGACAAATAAGCATCTGCTACTAAAGCCTTACAGTTTTATATTCAGATGGTTAATCCACGAAATACTGCTTACAAACAGCGGAGTTTCAGTTAGTTTTTTCAGTTATTCGATAAGTTACCTCTTCTAGTTTCTTCGCGCATAATTATCGTTTGTTGACTTCTTACGTGAAGAAAGAAGAAGAAAAAAAGTAAATGTATTTACTTTTGTACCTTTATTACCTTTTGTATATTTTGTAGATTATCTTTTGAGAACCCTGCCATAGAAGCATAGATACATATCGGCCTAAACATCTCCTTTACAAGTTCACATTATGGAAATTATCATAAAAGTTAATCTTTCCTACAAACATTTTATATATGTAGGAAAGATGTATATGTATGTGTATGTATAGATGTATAAATATGTTTTTTAATATGTATTTTAAGTTTTACAAAATGTTCTAACTAGAGTATTAACTTAGAATATGTGTTGCTTTTATATTTAAATATCAGAGATATTAATTAACTTCCTCAATAAACTATTTCCTATTACATAACTCCTTAAAACAAATAAAGCATTTATAACTATCCAATACATACTGTAACTTATTCGCCACTTATTAACTACACATCAAAGAAGCATAAATATCAATCTTCTAATGTTCACAAATTGAACAAATAAGAACAAGTAAACTCTTTCAGAAACCTGTAAATTTTTAAACAGCCTACTCTTCAATTTCCTAACTCATAAGCCACTAATGGTTTCTTGACTGCTTTGTAACAAAAGTGAAAGAAAAGTTATTTGCTTTGCGTCAGAAGCAAAATAAATGGAATACAACTTACTCCTGGTAACTCCGGTGAATTTTATAACGATTTTTTTTCTTCATTTTTCCTAAACCGAAAACAGTTACTCAACCTTCTTTCCGCTTATTGGACAACATCACCGCAGGCCTAAAACCAACATTTTTACATTGAAGCATTTCTACTTTACTACCATAATGGAGTTTATTGCAAAACTTTCTCTAGAGAAATAAAACAGAACATTTTACAGTGATAGAAATGCCAATAAAATGTCTCATTAACTTTCGATTACCGGAGCAAATCTGGGACAAAAGTAATCCTTTATCTTAAAAAAAAAAAATAATAATAAATATCACAATTTGAGGTTTTGTATTTCTTGAAATATGTACGTATTTTTTCAACTCAGCATTGATTTGAATAGTATTTCAATAATTTGTTTTCCTTTGGCAAATAATCCAACTATTATATGTTTCTTGAAATGAAATATATAAATCAGTGGTATCCAACCAAAGTGGACCGCAAGATTACTTAGATTGGCCACCCCTAATATAAATCATCTTTCTGATCATTAATTATAAAATATTTGAGATAGTGTTTTTTCGATGATCTAAATTTTGTAATTAAAATTTCATAAACTTTTTTAAATAATTTAATTCATGCAATTCCCAAAATAAAAAAAATGAAATAATAAAATTATTTAAATAAATATTCATTCTGCTTGTTTCAATGTAGAACAGGATTATAACATCTCTGGCCATAATATGAAATAATTGAAAAATTGAAACATTTCTTACAACTACTATCTGGTAATTAAAAATAATCTCATAAAAGAACTAATTTCAATTTTGAAAGTGCATTTATGTTATTATTAATTACAAAATTTATTCCAATTACAAAGTAAAGTAATTTAATTTACTGAAATTCATTTATATGCATTTTTTGACCTTTAATAAGAGAATAACTAAAACCGTTTAAATTTCATTACCACGAAAATGCAAATATATTGATAAAAATACAATTAAAATTCTAATTATAAAATTTTAACACTCCAGTTAAAAAAATCAATTAGTTAAAACATTTTTAATGAGAGATACATAAGGAAAAAAACCGAATTACCATTAAAAGATTTTTTTAATAATTAGCTAGAAGATATAAAAAAATAGTTGATTTAAAAATTTACTGAATACTATAACAAGCGATAACGATAAATTTTCAAGTTCAAATTAAATTTTGGTTCTAAAAATAAGGTGTTGTAATTAATTATATTTAAGATGTGTTTTATGCGTAGGAAGAAAAAAAAAATGCAACAGACATTATAATTGCTTGGCTCAGGCTCATCAACCGATTATACATTCCGCCGCATATTATTTCAATTCCTTCTATTATCTCACACTCTCCCTATATATATATCTTTTTCAAATTTTCAATCGTTCATAAAATACTTTTTATTCATCCACTCAAATTCAAATACATTTTTTTGAACTTGTAATGGATGACACTTGATGTTAATACAGTTTTTTCAAGTATTAATTTATTAATTAAATTTAATTAATTAATTTTTTTTTTTTTTTTTTTTTTTTTTTTTTTTTTTTTTTTTTTTAGATTTAAGTTGCATATATCTACCAATAGATGGAGCCAGATAAACTTAAAAAAAATGAATGAAAAATATTTATAAAGGACTTTCTGCAATATAGTGAAAAAAAAGTAGGAATTGACTTTAAAAAAGATGTTTTTATATTACTTGTTTTTAAGCAAACTTCAGAGAATTATGGCTTGAAAATTCAAAAACATCATATAAAGAATTATTTGCAGGGACATATACACTGAAGTGACAAAAGTCATGGGATACCTCTTAATATCGTGTCGGCCCTCCTTTCGCCCGGCGAAGTGCAGCAACTCGACGTGGCATGGACTCAACAAGTCGTTGGAAGTCTTCTGCAGGAATATTGAGCCATGCTGTCTCGATAGACGTCCATAATTGTGAAAGCGTTGATGGTGCAGGATTTTGGCCACGAACAGACCTCTCGATGATGTCCCATAAATGCTCGATGGGATTCATGTCGGGCGATCTAGGTGGCCAGATCATTCGTTGGAATTGTCCAGAATGTTCTTCAAACCAATCGCGAACAGTTGTGGCCCGGTGACATGGCGAATTGTCATCCATAAAAATCCCATCGTTGTTTGGGTACATGAAGTCCATGAATGGCTGCAAGTGATCTCCAAGTAGCTGAACATAAGCATTTCCAGTCAATGTTCGGTCCAGTCGCACCAGAGGACCAAGTTCATGCCATGAGAAAACAGCCCACACCATTACGGAGCCATCACCAGCTTGAACAGTGCCTTGCTGACAGTTTGGGTCCATGGCTTCGTGGGGTCTGCGCCACACTCGAACCCTACCATCAGCTCTTACCAACTGAAATCGTGACTCATCGGACCAGGCCACGGTTTTCCATTCATCTAGGGACCAACCGATATGCTCACGTGCCCACGAGAGTCGCTGCAAGAGATGTCGTTCTGTCAGTAAAGGCACTCGAGTCGGTCTTCTGCTGGAATAGCCCAAGAAAGCCAAATTTCTAAGCACAGTTCTAACAGACAAGTCCCTTGTACGTCCCACATTGATTTCTGCTATTATTTGACGCAGTGTTGCTTGTCTGTTAGAATTTACGACTCTTTGCAGACTTCGCCGGTCTCGGTCGTTAAGTGCAGGCGGTCGACCACTGCGCTGTCCATGGTGGGATGTTATGCCTGAAATTTCATACTCTCGGCACACTCTTGACACAGTGGATCTGGGAATGTTGAATTCCCTAACGATTTCCGAAATGGCATGACCCATGCGTCTAGCTCCAACTAACATTCCACGTTCAAAGTCTGTTAATTCCCGTCGTGCGGTCATCATCACGTCAAAACCTCTTCACATGAATAACTTGAACAGAAATGAAAGCTCTGCGAAAGCACTGCGCATTTATACCTGTTCTACGCGATGCTACTGCCATCTGAAAATTTGCATATTGCTATCCCATGACTTTTGTCACTTCAGTGTATATATATTTGTGTGTGTGTTTGTGTGCTATGTTTGTAATACCAACCCTTTTGATCTTCCTGAATTTCCATCATATTACTATCTCATCTATTATTCACGCTTTACACAACACAATATTTGGTTCGTGAAATACAAAAGTGGTCAAAATTTTATCACTAAAGAAAATGTGTTACTGTTCCTAAAATGATCTCTATAAATATATTGTTTATTATGAAAGAAAAATTATAATTCCGTTCTTAAAAATCACTCGTCATATATTTTTAAATGAACTGATGAAATATATGTGGGGTAATATTTAATCTTCATTGTTCTTTTATCTTCAACAAATATATAAAGTATCACATAAATTTTGATAGCTGGTAAATACACTGTTGTTCAGATCTAAAAGAACTTGAGCGTGATTTTTTAAAATTGATGAAATAATGTTTCCAAACATGAGAAGAGGTGCCTACCTAGAATTTTGTCTTGGAGTGAGGGAGGGGGAGGCCCAACAAATAAAGCATAACTTTTACTGGAAGCTCAATAGGTCATAAATTTATGCAACTAAATATAACTATAATCAATAGAAATGATATCTGAAGTTCAAATTCAATATATTAATGCGAAATTTGGTGAAGGATTTGAATTTGATTTGTTAAAATTTCATCCATTAATGTGACGAGAAAAAAGAATGGTACGAAAAAGACGTAACACTTGAAAACTAGTGTTGAAGGTGTTTTAACAATTGAGGGAAGAGGAATGAAGAGTTATAGTAAGATACATTGATTTTGATCTTGCTTGTTTTAAAATTTTAAAAACTAAGATCTTGTAATTGTTCTTTTGTTTTCGTTTTGAATAAATCTAGTTATTAAAATTGGCGTACCATTTCTGATATTACATATGGACTCACCAGTTTGAACTTGTAATGAACAAATTCAACTGTTTGAATTGTTGTTGAAACTTGATTTATGAAGAAACTCTGCCGTTTGGACATTGACATTGTGAATATATGCTTGTATCTTTTGTTCTTGCAATTCTGATAAAAAAAATTGTACTCGTTGCCCTTTAAATGTTTGTACATAATTATGTACATGAGCTTCATTAATTGGTCGAAGACTACGTACATGCATTACTTATTGAAAAAGAAAATTACGAAATGTTCGGTATCCAGTACTGTTGAAAATTAAAATAAATATAAATAAAAGTAGAAAAATTTCAATGATTTATGCGAAATTTTTTCAGTGTATGACATGTGAACTTAATATGCCATTCTTTTCAATATCTGATTGCTAATTGACAGGTTGTAATGGATAAGTAAAGAAAAATGTCAAGTTTTTAGACATCACTGGCTGTTTTACGATGTTCTTTGAAATATAAAATTCCATGCTATAAGTTAGTTGGCAGTTTTATTTCAATTTATAGTCTAAATGCAGTCACTGCAATTCAAAATTTTGTTCATAAAATTTAAAATCAACAGTCAAAATTTATGATAAATATTATGAAGTATACTTCATTTGCAAAATATCGTACTCCAAAAATCAATATATTCAAATAGAATCTTATGAAAATTAAAAGAAAAATATTAATCAAACTCTTTTCTATTTAATTAAAGATTTAATAGCTATTAGAAGTTTTTCTCGTATGATTCTACTTATGGATTAAAAGCTTTGATTTCACGAATGTCTTTCACAGAACGCGTGCTTCTCTAAAATAGACTAGTTAAATATGCTTAAAATGTATCGCAGAAGCGGTGAATTTAAAACATAGAGTTGAATACTTAAGAGAATCATATTCATGTATTGCATACTGCACATTATCTTATTAAGTTGAGCATGCCTTTCTAAAGTACTTAGTCTCTTACTTTCCCTTTCTGTTAGTTATTCAATACTATTGAAAATTAAAAGAAATATTAATAAAAGTAGAAAATTTCATAAAAAATAAATTTTTCCAATTTATCATGTGGGAACTTGATACGCCATTTTTTTCGAAATCTGATTGCTAAGTGGCAGGTTAAAATGGATAAATGGTGAAAAATGTCAAGTGATTGTTATATTTCTATTTCAGACATCACTGTGTCTTTTACGATGTTCTTAATATATAAAATTTCATCTTATAAATTAGTTGGAAATTTTATTTGAAATTATATTCTAAATGTAGTCACTGTAATTCAAAATTTTGATTATGCACAACGATCGCATACCGAAATTTATAGAAAACAGTATTCTTCAGTTGGAAAACGTATTACAAAAATCAATATATTTAAAATGGAGTTTATAAGAATGAAACAAAAAATATATATCAAATCCTTTTCTATTTAATTAAAGATATAATGGCTATTAGAAGATTTTCTCCTGCGATTCTACTTATGGATTAAAAGCGTTGATTTCACGAATGTCTTTCGCAGAACGAATGCTCCTCTAAAATAGACTAGTTAAATATGCTTAAAATGTATCGCTGAAGCGGTGAATTCGTTGAAACATAGAGTTGAATACTAAACCGTCTTCACATGTTGCATACTGCCCATTATCTTATTAAGTTGGGCACCCTTTTCTAGAGACGGTGGGCTTTCAATGATAATTAGAATGAGAGATAATAGAGAATTTTTGCATACCGTACGTTAGTTACCGTAGGACGTCCGTTAGCTTTTTCTCCCTAGCGCGCATGCTCAGTTTCCTATGAGCATGCGCGCTAGGGAGAAAAAGCTAACGCACGTCCTACGGTAACTAACGTACGGTATGCAAAAACTCCCTAATGTTTCCTCCTCATCAGATATCCGAAATTAAATTTGATCTTAATAACTCATAACTTATATTTACTAAATGTTCTAGTAAATTTTGTGAATAAAAGGACTTATAGATACTTCCCTTGTATTTTTTAACTTTATTGTGAATTACTGCAACGAAGGTATATGATTTAAAACAATTATTCGAGGAATGTGAAAAATGAAGCTTTTGAGTTTAAAATTAAAAAAAATAATAATAATTGTGTTTTGAGATTAATAGTTTTCTATAAGTATCCATACAATTTCTATGTATTTTTATTATAAAAACTCATTGCGAATTGATATCAGTTTCGTATACCGAATGAAAGAACAAGGCCTTTCTCACAACTTCCAACTTTGTTGGTTGAAAAAAGAAGACTTTGCATTAGTTTGTATACATTTCAAATATATCAAAAACAATTATTTACATAGATTCATAATCTTTTTTTGTGTCATTTTATTAGCCGCAAGTAAAATTTTTCTTTAACATAATTTTTTTTTCACTTTAGAACATGTTGTTGTTGTTGTTTCTTATCCCACTTGGCTGGCCAAGCCCACGAGCCCATATGGACTCATGATTGAAGGGGAAGGAAGCAGCTTCTGTTGTGATGGAGCACCCGTAGGTAGAAGCCTGACTTTTGCTCCGTGACGCTCTTACAGTCATAGAAGACCGGGACCTACGGCTTAAAGTGGATTTCGAACCACTACAAACATCCATGGCACCGCCGGGATTCGAACCCGAAACCTGTGGCACCGAGCGCCAAAGCGCTAGACACTCGGCCATTCAGGTCCCAAATTTGCCAACGGCACGCAGTGTTCCCAGGTGGTCACCCACCCAAGTACTGACCGCGCCCAATGATGCTTGACTTCGGTGATCTAACGAGAACCGGTATATTCAGCATGGTACGGCCGTTGGCACTTTAGAACATTGTATGTATAAATTGAGTTGGGTGAACTGTTCGTTTAATAATTCCATTCATCTAATTTTTTCTTAGAGTCTGACAAAATTTAGCAATAATCAAGAACAAAAGGAGACAATTTTTCCCGCAGTTCATTTTCTCGAATGTTAATCGATACATTCTTATATATTGTTTTCTGAAGAATTTTTTTGAACAAGTTTATCTTTTTCATTAAGAAATTTTTATGATGCTGATAATAATAACCGAAGAGAAATAAATAAAATTACATTTTTAACCATGTGTGGGTTTTCTTAAATGTAGGAAATGAAAAGAAATTACCCTCAGGATTAACTAAGATAAAAATCGAAGGAAACATTTCATTTTTTATAAAAACTGCCATGTATTGTTATTACTAAAGCAATTTTGAATATATTTCAAGTTTATTTGCATTTCATATATTTTTCATGCTTCTATTTCATGCTCTTTTTAAAATAGGTATAGCTAAAGGGGCCTCCAGAGTACACAAATATCTATTGTCTGTGAGTTGACACGATATATTGTCTTGAACAAATGTTGCGGATATATTACGGCTATAGTTAAGGCATTTTACTTAAGGAAATTTGATCAATATGAAAAGAAATGCGTAATAATTAAGACTAGAATAGGTTATGCTAGAATTTTTGAAATATACGTAATTCAGTTTTTTACTTTTGAATTTCCTCTTTAGTAAATAGTATTTTTAAAATCAATTTCATTACTATCATTATGACAAAGGATTTTTATCACTATCAAAATGTCTTTTATACATAAAACTTTGTGTGTTAAATTGATTTTTACATAATGATATTTGACACTAAATTTATCTTGAAAATTTATTCGATTTCTGATTTTTTTTTCCAGACTTTTAATTGAATATTAAAATTTTGGTACCTTTCGAAACCCATTTTAATAAATCATGAAATCCCCTTTTCTGAAAAAAATAAGCAGGATGTTCGAGGAAATGAGCAATCTATGCACGGTGTTAATGTTTCGTAGGAGTGCATAGAAGTTCCCTAGTAATTTATATTCCTACTTTCGAAAAATACAAAAGAATAAGTATGCCGTCATATCCGGTTTATGAATTATGAAAGCATTAATAGAAACAGAAATAACGATAATTTATTGATGACATGTTATGTACATAACAAATTGTACAAAACGTTTACCCTTGTTTGTACGGAGGCATGTATACGCATTCAATGACATGAACAACAACAGATTTGCATACATACAATGTCGAACTGTACACGATCAACACTTTTGCGCCCATAAAAGTATCGATAGTTTGCAGATGAGCAACTCAGCCTCATTTTACAGTAACTGGGATATGCACCAATTTATTCTGTTAGGAAAATGATCAAAGGAAGCAGACCTGATAATTATGGTGGCAATGCAACGGGGCATTGCCTTCCAATCGACCTGTGATATTGGAGTCTGGAAGAGAGAGTTTTACGAAAGATATACTTCTACACATTTGTAATGCATTGCCACTATGACCGAAGATAAGGTACATATCGCAATATTTACGAATGGAATAACGATCTCTGTCCAAAGATTGCCGATAATTTCAAGCAACGAGAATCCAATGATGACTGTTCAGTTCCATAACAGTAACAGAAAGATAGACAATAATCCTTTAAACTGTTCTCACAAACCCTAAGTGATTATTTTTATTTAAAATTTTGTTTCATTAAATCTTTATATTTTTTCATACGTTCCGCATCTGGTGTCCCTTTCAAACATTAGAGAGTTTTTGCATACCGTACGTTAGTTACCGTAGGACGTCCGTTAGCTGTTTCTCCCTAGCGCGCATGCTTTTTCTCTCTAGAGCGCATGCTCAGTTTCCTATGAGCATGCGCGCTAGGGAGAAAAAGCTAACGACGTCCTACGGTAACTAACGTACGGTATGCAAAAACTCTCTATTATCTCATACATTACAAGTTTCCTTATGTAACTTTTAAGTATTCCGAAGGAGATTTCTTGTCATGCATAGTTTATGTCATGCAGTATTGCTCAAGTAACCTCTTTATAATATTTACTAGAAGGTGAATGAATAATATCACATAAACTATTATTTTACAACTTTTCCCAAAAGCGTTATAAATAAGAAATGAAGTTTTAAACTTTCTAAAGCAAAACCCTCACCTAAGTCAAAAAGCATAAGTAAGGGAACAGAATTTTGTAAATATTTTGTTCCTTAGCTGCAAAATTTAGATAGATTTCCATTTGGAGTAAACTAATACTGCAAATAACATTATTAAAAGAAACACATCTAAAATGATTTCAAATATATTTGACAGCTTAACTTTAGGAATAAATACAGATTTATATCATTGACGAACTTTCTTAACTAAATCAAAATTGGGATAAAAATGTAAAATTCTCCATATTCATTTTTATAATTAAATATCTTATGCTTCTTTATTACGAGCCTGATTAAAATGCAATTAGTTTTAATGCGCTTATAGAGCTGTTGCTTTCTAATTAGATAATTAGATAAAAGCAATAAATTTACTTCCAATTAAAATGCTTTTTTCTTACAATATTGTAGCAATTATCAGATACATTGAAGTCATGTATTCATTAGTAGGGTAACAGTAATTCAATTTTACGTTTTTTTTAAAGATTTCGTATTCAAGCAAATTAAAATTAAAAAAGTACTTTCCTTTTTTTTCAAAGGCAGAGCATTTAATATCATTTTCTTTTGAAATATAGATTTGTACTAAATCCATTAGGACTCAATACACAACAGAATAGCCTTGTCCCACTACACATAAATGGAAAGTACCTCTCTGGAGGATTTTTGTTCAATTTGTTCAATAAGGAAAATCAGGAATAGTGGAATTATTTGTGGTTTTCATTTTAAGTGTAAATATGTTTTTTCCAAATGTAGGAGATACTACTGTGCCCAAAAAGTAAGACTAATCATTTCTTTTTTCAAAAACACTTTATTTATTCTTCCAAATTTATTTCATCGCCTTCAAAGTAATCCCCTCCGGACACTTTTTTTCCATTCCTCAATGCATGTTAAAAGGTCATCAACAGCGATGGCCTTTAAAGCGCGCGTCGATCTCTTCAATTGACTCAAAACGTCTTTTGAGTTTAGGGAATAGCCAGAAGTCACACGGGGGGAATACTGTGGTTGTGAAGAGATATGGGGTTCACGAAGAAGTCACGAAGAATCAATGCAGTGTGAGCTGGAGCATTCAGTGTTTTCAGTACCAATCCAGATTTGACGCGCTTGAAGCCCAAAATGGAATTGGCTGATTCTTTTGAAATTCCAACAACATCAACAAGGTCTCTAATTGTAAATCGGCGGTTTGCAAGCACCAAAATATACAATTTAAACTCTGGAAAAAAAATGCAATATTTAAAATTTTTCTGAACAAAAAAAAATATTATGATAAACAAAATTTTTTTTTTACTTCTGTTTAGTTTAGAAATGAAAGAACAGTGAACTAACTACATTTGAAAAAGTTTTGAGGGAAAATCTTTCATTTTGATGAAATATTTAGACTTTCCATCTAGTTATCTATAAGTTTGAAAAAACTGCGACAATGTATGAAGTTGAAGCTGGTTTTACATCAGACGAGATAAAAAAAATATTCTACTATTGAAGGGACAACTATACCCAAAAGACTATATATGGAAATATATAGATTTATCATCAATTAATTCTGATTATTTAGGATAAAAAATTATGGATTTTAACTGCTTTTAGGCATCAAGGATAATTTATAAGGTTTTTATGATACATTTTCTAGACTACTTTTAATTCTATTTTCATCATCATTGGCAATTTTTGTAGCAATAAATCTATCAACCGCAATAGAAGAGATAAAAAGATAACTAAGTTATATAATATATATAGTTGTTTTAGTTATAACTGTAACTAATGTAATTAAAACTCTGGGCATGCAATCCTTAGGACATTCATTTACAAAGTGTCGGTATAAAGTGAATGCAATGTTTCCCATGCATTTTTGGTAGTAGTATTTTTCCCATGCATGTAGGCTGAATCTACTACTATCTGCGCTACCTACCTGATGACCAATTGGCTAGCGCTCTGGCCTTTGGTGCTTCAGGTTGGAATCCTGGCGGGGGCATGGATGTTTGTTGGTGGTACGGAATCCACGTTAAACTGTAGATCCCGATCTAATTAACTTAAAGTGTGCAGAAAGTGATCGTACAGCGACAAAATAAACAAACAAAAAACTAAATGTCTGCCATTCTAGTGGCTTCCATTCTAAAACAACAATGTTGAAAAAAATGGTAGTCATTGTCATTTTTAATAATGACTAATTGTAGTTTAATATGCGAAAATCTAAATCAAAAATGTAAAACTTCGCCTATTATTTCAAATAAATCTCCGTAAAATTCAAAGCTCATGGATGTTTAGTTGACGTTGATGATTACATTTTTGCTATGTAAATTTTTTAAAAAAATCCTATTTTACAAATATAAAGTAAAGGAAACTTCTAACTGTATGACAATAATTAAATTGAATTTCATCTTTACAGCATCTCATCTAAAAATAATGTGTATTAGTATTGTTATAATCAAACAGAAAGTGCTCTTTTATATCCTAGAAGCAAACGCCAGTTGAAAAGGACAGAAATAAAGAATCTTAGAGCCTCTCAGAGACTTTAATTACTTGTTCTTTATAGACTTTAGAGACTTTAATAATTTATTCCACGATTATCCAGAAGTTTTCGCTCTAGCCAATTGGCCGTGAAGCTATACCGGAATAGAAGAAATAAAAAAGATAATTAGGTTATATAATATAATATATTAAAATATATAGATATTTTAGCTATAACTGTAACTAATACAATTAAAACTCTAGAGATGCAGTTTCTAGGATATGCAGTTAAAAATATGGCGGTAAAAAGTGAGTACAGTGTAACATATCTCCCGTGGCGCATTTTGGGTAACGTTGAATATACTACATGTCTACCATTCCAGTAGCTTCCATTCTAAAACAACAATGTTAAAAAATGATACACATTATCCTTTTTAATAATAGCTAATTTTAGATAATTAAGTGAAAATCTAAATAAAATACGTAAAACTTCATCTATTATTTTAAACAAACCTCCATTAAATTTAAAGATCATGGAAATTTAGGTCATGTTAGTGACCACAGTTTTACTATGTAAATTTCAAAGAAAATATTTTTCCACGATTATAAAGCAAAGGAAACTTCTAATTGTATGACAATAATTAAATTGAATTTCATCTTCTCAGCATCCCATCTAAAAATAATGTGAATTATCATTGTTATAATCAAACAGAAAGTGCTCTTTTATACCCTAGAAACAAACACCATTTGGAAATTGCAGAAATAAAGAATCAAGCTTCTTCATCTCAGAGACTTTAATTACTTGAGTTTATTAACCGTCTGCAGACACAAAAATTCCAATTAATTCAGACAGTTCTTTCAATGGACTCTTTACAAATGTCGTCGCTTTGTGCCTCATTTAGGGGGGCGAATGAACATCCAGAGGTTTTCGGTGCATGACATCCGCTCAAACTCAAATTATGAGAGGATTCCTCGTTGTTAAACATGGCGCATACTTGCAGTTAAAAATATGCTCCGAACCTCACTCGCAGATTACATGTTCTGTCTGGAATTCACGCAGCCAGATTAGAGCAGAGAAAATAATTACTCGAGCTCTACTGAATTTATGAACATCCTGGCATTCATCATTGGAGTAGACACGCGCGTTTCTTGAGTTTGGCCGAGGAGCGTAAAATTAGAGCTATGCAGTCCACGCTGCAGTCGTAGCGAAAGTGGAATTTCGAATTTAAGTTTAGTTTGCGATATCGGTTGTCTTTGTAAAATTTAGTTTCATTTTCTCGTTTCATTTCATTTTTGGAGAAATGAGAGAAACTAGACATTTCTTAAGATAATAAAGTAATGAATAAGAAAAAGTAAATTTTTAATTAAAGCAAATATTTGAGTTTGTGACTTTGAAATTCTTCTTAAATATATTTGAAGGTTTCATTTCTGTATCGTAGCGTAAAGGTATCGTATAGTGATAAGATAAGTGGAAGTTGCACTTTAAAAAGGACGCACAAGCTCACACACAATATCACATTGATATCACACACTGTCACAATGGTATCACACACATGTACATATCACAATGGTATCACACACACACACTATCACAATGGTATCACATACGCACGTGCATACTATCACAATGGTGTTAGTATATTTATCACATACTATCTGATAGTGTGTTCCATCACATACGTGTATGTACGTGGGATACCATTGTGATAGTGTGTATAACCATTTTGTATTCTCTTACATACATGTATACACACATATACACATGTATGTGTGTATAAAAGGACAACGTATGAACACAAAAGCTAAATGAGAACAAACACTAAATGGAAAAACGACCACTTTGTATGCATATATATATATATATATATATATATATATATATATATATTTATATCTGGGTAATATGTTATATTTGATAGAGTGTAAGGAAATGAAACTATTAAATATTTGAGCAATTTTCGTGTCGAAAAAATAAATTAAATTTGTGAATGTTACAATAATTTCTGTCAATCTTTGAAATTCATAAAATTAGGAGAAAATTCTGGTATTAAACAAAATAGTTGTCTTTTTTACAAATTCGATTTAAAACTTTGTTTTTTTTGAAGTTTTAATAGGCGGGAAATATTTATGTATTCAATCAAGAAAATTGATAACATGTTTTGTTGTTTAAAAAAATCAAATATCGTTTCCAGAATAAATAAATTTAATTTCATCAGAATATGTGAGCATTTTTTTTTTTTTTTTTTTTTTGCATATTTAGTGATTTTTAGAATATCTTTCCAATGATTAAGCTTATTTAAAAATATTTTATTGGAAAATAACAGTATGCCTCATTTGTACAAAATTGTAAACTATTATAACGATGCCATTTTACATTTATTTGAGTACATCTTTTAAAAGTTATAAAAAATAGTTGCTGAAGTTTGAAGATTGCTGAAGGGTGCTGAAATATTTCCGGTAAATAAATCAAAATTTTCAAGAAGTGTTTTGTAATTTTTTTGTAGATTTAACGTTATCTCTTACGCTGTTTCTTCTACGATCTTATTAAATAGTAATAGTAGAATAATCTAAAGAGACGATCCTGTTGACTCTCTTTAAAACTATTTGCTCAAAAGCCAAAAGTAGCTTGACATCAAACAGGTAAAAGGGATTGAAGTTTATAGAAACGAGTATGGGTGTAAGCATATATAAGCGTATAAGCTATCTCGTTTATCACAGTCATATTCGCAGTACAGCAGTTCGAAATGAAGAAAAAAATGGATTCCTTTTTATGTTTTTTAGAAACATTTACTTAGACAGACTTTTATCTTTAGTAAACAGCATTGAATATAAGAGAACTGTTTATGTGCTTTCTACAGTTCTCAGAGAACATTTTGAATGGTGTTTTGGAAACTGAGGATTTTTTCTGTAAGATCAGAAGAAATATATGCATATATACTTGTACAAAAAAATCATGGTAAACTTTTTTTCAATACAGGCGAGCTTCATTTTTCAACATTCAAAATTTGAAATTTTCATTTCAAAATTTGTCAACATTGTTTTTTTTTTTTTTTAAATTGTTCATCATTGTTTGTCAACATTTTATTCAAAAAGTAATGAAGAAGCTTTGAATTTTAATTTACAAAAATGTTGATATAAAGTTTAAAAGTAATCGAAAAGTGGAAATTTAAAAGTAATTAAAGCAAATATTTGCAGTAAAATTGATTTTCGTTAAATATTCGAATTATTAAACCATTTGAGAATATCAGATAAAATATTAAAACTTGCTTTTGTTCATTTAATAAATCGTAAAACAAAGCTTTAATATTTAAAAAATTACTGAAGTAGTGGCATAATTTTTTATTTAATAATTTATATTTTCATTTATCCTACAGTTTTTCATTGATATACAGCTACTAGCACAAAATGTTGTTATTAGCTGAAAATTTTTTTTTATTATCAAAAACAAATTTGCTATAAAATTTTCTTTTCTGACCGAAGTGATAGCATTTGAATTCTTGATGCTTGGCAAGAATATAAATACATAATAACAAATATTAACAATTATATATTTTTAATAATTTGCTTTAATATTTAAAATATTTATATAGAATTAGATATAGTAAAAAATTACATTATTCTTATTATAATACTTATTATATTATTATAGTAAAAAATGATATCAATAATTTATAAGTATCGCTTTTAATCTATTAAAACTAAAAATAAGAAAAAATACAATTAAAATTGTTTTTGTTGTTCTAACGCAGCTGGCAAATACAGACAGTTAATCCTTACGGCATTACCCAGGGGACACACGTAGCTTTGAAAATATACTACGGACGTGAGTAACACTATCCCCACAACGCTCTACGATCCTGTTAGGATGGGTTAAAGTGGATTCCGAACCACTTCAAACATCCATGGCAGAGCCGGGATTCGACCCGATACCTGTGTTAATGAGTGCCAGAGCGCTAGCCACTCGGCCCTCAAGCTACATTTGAAGCATATTTATCAAATTTTATTTAAAAAATTACTGTTGGTTGATCTCAGTTCACTTTTTTACTTAATAAAACTTTTTTGAACTCTATAATTTTTAGATGATTTAACAAAAATTGTCTCCAAGTTTGTTTTTTTATAAATATCAAGATTTTGATTCAAGATTCGCCATATAGGGATTTCTGGCTCCCCTTATTTAGAATGTGTATCCTACAATGGATCCCTGCTCATGTGGATTTGGAACTTAACGAAAATTCAGATTCTGTGGCGAAGAATGGCTGAAGTCTGGATAAGACTGCCATTCCTACTTCCCTTGTAGAAGCAAATGCCTTGGGAAAAATCTAAATTTATGATTCCTTCTAAGATCAAAACTAAGTACCAAATTACAGAACTAAATGTCGACTGAAAAACAACTGCTACTCTCACAAGATTAAGAATGAAGCACCGCAAAAATATGAAAATTTCTGCTGATGACGTTATACCAAAAATGTGGCAATTGCCGAGCTTCTTCCTCAGCATGTCTTTGATTGCTCAGATGTTGCAGCCGCCGTGCATTATCTGAACCATCCCTTGAAAGAGAATATATATTCCGAGATGGCAATCAACATAGCCAATATTATTCGGGAACACCACGATATTTGATTCCCTTGTACTCTTCAGGGGATACGACACCAACAACAACAACAACAATTGTGTATATAAAACCTCATGGATAGGAACAATCCAGTTAGTTAATCCACCTGAATAGAAATCGTTCTTAATATAATATTATAAAAAGTTGAATTTAACGTTATATTGTGGTTAATACACAATTCTTTTTAAAATTTGTTTTGCATATTTTATATTTACATATGAATGAATTGCCTTTTCTTTTTTATTGTATTTTACAAAACTATCATAATATATATGTAAAATATGAAGAAACTATGATTTGTATGACTTGAGGCCAAGCAGTATTGTGCAGATGAATTCAGTTTTAACCGTTTGGTGGCGTCAGTTGTAGTTACTACTTTCCGAAGCGATGACTTTAGCCAGAGTAAATAGCGCTTGGAGGTCGCCACCCATTCATGCATGGTACGCCGTTAAATATCCTGGTATGTCCCTGCAGTGCTCATGTCCTAGATCTGCTCAAACGGCTTTAGCTAGACTAAGGACTGGCCCCACTAAGAGTTTGATCTTCAATGGAGACAAGAAGACATATATCCTTTGTCATTGTTCGGCCATCGCGTCTCCCTCGCACCAATACAATCTCATCGATTGTATTGGTGCCTCTGTGAGGCAACTGTTGAATGAGGGGAGGACCGTTTACGATCTATTGATGCAGCATGATCTACTGAACTTGGTTTAGGATTCTACATCAAGGGGATGAGCAACAACAGCAACAACACTTTCCAAGCATGGCGATTCTGTCATTGTGTCAAATTGTACTATAAGAGTAGCGCATCGATGCTCAGACTGCCGGTAGGAATTTTACGGATTTTTTTCCCATACGACAATGCAGAGTAGTTATTCTTAAATGTCCACCAGATCACAATGGACTTCATAAATTAAAAAAAAAAACATTTTAACAATTCAATTAACAATTGAATTAAAAACATTTTCAGTTACTGTTTTAAAAACAAACTTAATGTTGTCAAAGTAATTCAATAAACAGAATAACTTCTCTAGATAGTTAAAAACAAGACTCAATGTATGCTCCACTGTTTTTGAAAAAAATTATTGTAACAAACTTAAGTAGAATATAGAAAGTTTAATGAAAAAGGAATGTCTTGAAGAGAACAGCAACAAAAAAAAAAAAAAATAAATAAATATCAGATTACTACAGTCTATTCTATGCACAACTAATTTAAATTTACACGATTTCTCAACAAAAAAAACTTTTTAAAATAATACGTAAAGAAAATTCATGAAGTTTCCCATTATAAATAGTGATTGGTGTAAAACATTCGTTTTTGGAACAGCGATATTTAAATGAAGAGTTTTAATAAAAAATCGAACTACGTGCAAAAACAATGATTAGAAAAATTATTTTTAGAATACGTTACATTACTTTCTTTTCCTTGATCTTTAAAAAAAACCAAGAACATGTATTTTTCTAAGAATAAGAGTTAATAACTTTCCAACACATTTCTGTTTCTTTCGATGCTTCATTTGTATTTTAATTTAATTTATCGAAAAGAACAAAGAATACTTAAAGAATGGGGAAAGTAAAACATGTAATGAAAAATTTAATACCCTTTTCTCTTCGTTTTAAAACTGAGTTTTTAATTTTTTCAATTGCGGTTTTTATAGAATTTTCATTTTCTTTCTGTGAAATTATTCATGTTTTCATATGAAAATCAAACTATAATTGAGTGAGATAAAAGTTTTAAATGAAGTGACTAAATTTGTATGTTGTTACATTCACATTATATCATATTGTTTCATACTTCACAATTGGAATAATAGTAATGTGTTGAAAATATATAATACACCCAATAAAAATTTAATAGTGAAGTGAAGTATTTTTTTTTTTACCTCTACGTACATTTTACAAAATAAAATCCATGCATGATTTTGGAGACAAAACCTTATCAGAACTCTAATTTTTAAAAAATAAATGATAGTGAACCAAAGCGTAAAAATATTTGGATTATTTCCAGAAAGAATTTTTCCAAAATAGGAAAACAGGTAATGATTTTCAATTGTTGGAACCAGAACTTTTTAGAACATCTTAATTTTTAAAAGGTGTCTTATGTTACTTTTCTAACCGTTCGGGAAGTTTTTACAAGTCTATAACCAGTCATCTATCCAGTCTATTTTATGCACAACTAATTTAAATTGAACTAGTCATTTTTCGGACACGATTTCTCAACAGTGAATTGAAAAGCATTTTTAAAATAATACGTAAAGAAAATTCTCGAAGTTGCCCATTGTAAATAGTTATTAGTATAAAACATTCGTTTTTGGATCCGCGATATTTAAATGAAGATTTTTAATAAAAAAAATCGAACTACGTGCAAAAACAATGATTAGAAAAATTATTTTTAGAATACTTTACATTACTTTCCTTTCCTTGGTCTTTAAAAAAAAACAAGGACATGTATTTTTCTAAGAATAAATGTTAATACCTTTGCCGCACATTTCTACTTCGTTCGATGCTTCATTTGTATTTTAATTTAATTTATTGAAAAGAACAAAGAATACTTAAAGAACGGAAAGCATGAAATATGTAATGAAAAATTTAATATCCTTTTCTCTTCGTTCGGAAACTGAGTTTTTAATTTTTCAATTGCGGTTTTTTTTACCATTTTCATTTTTTTTTTTGAAGTTATTCAAGTTTTCTTAGGGAAATCAATCTATTATTGAGTGAAACAAAAGTTTTAAACGAAGTGACTAAATTTCTATGTTTTTAAGTAGAATAGATTCACATTATATCATATTGTAAACTTAATATTGATATTTAGTCTACATATTAATATGTATTATTAATATCACATATTATTATGTCTTATTGATATTACATATTATTATATTATATTTATTTGTAATTGAGTGAGACAAAAGTTTAAAACGATGTATCTAAATTTCTATGTTGTTAAGTAGAATACAATAGCAATATGTTGAAACTTAACATTGCACTCAATAAAGATTTAATAGTTAAATATTTTAAAAAATATTATCATATTAACAATTATTATTATTATTATTATTAACAATTATTATTATAAAGTATTATTTTTTAAAAATATAATATTATTATGTTAACTAGGTTTCTTGAAATTTCCTTTCTCTTCAGATTAATATATCAACTGAAATTTAAAACAAAGAATAATGAAATAAAATTACTTTTAAATTAAAATTAAGCATTTACTTTCAAAATTGGAACAAATTTTTATGACAATACTTAGGAAATGTTTTATTTTATATTTGAATCAGAACTATTTATCAAATTAGAACTGCCAGAGAAGTTCAGTTTCGTTTGTTGCTCTATGGTCATTTTGTGTACGCTTTAGGTTAATTAGACCGGAACCTGCAATTTAACGTAGATTGCGAACCACAAACAAACGTCCATGCCACCGCCAGGATTCGAAACTGAAGTACCAATGGCTATAGCTCTAGCCAATTGGCCATCAGACCTCTTGCCAGAGACGAGATTTTCAAATGTACTAAGATAATCTGCAGATGTTTACCTTTTAAGAACACTTGAATCTCTTTTAAGAACACAGAGTCAATAAATTAAGCTAGATAATTTCAGAATTTTTTAATTTGTTTCATTTCCAAATGCTTGAAAGATGTTGATCACTTTCTTAGTGACATTGAATAATTTCACCCTGCTTATTAACAAATTAAAAACACACACATTATTTTGTGTTAAATATTACATTCAAAAATTCACGAAAAGATTTACCAATTCAAAGAAAATCTGCAAGTAACACGTTTTCAAAAGAATTTTTAATTTATTCTTCTCCCTTATTTAAACACTTTATGTAAATTAATTGTTTACAAAGTTTTATATGCTGCTTAAATACATAAATACAGAAAATATGACCTGCTAGAGATATAAAAGCAAGTATTCAACATTTTAAAGCTTCTAAAACTCTGCTCTCCTACATAATTCAGACAATTTCAAAATTAAGTATTATTCTTTTAATCGTCAAAGCATTCGAATTCCTTTGGTTAATCATTTAAAGTTACCCAACTTAAAGACAGTTTATAATGAACGCCTAATACCCGGATTTCAGAAACTTAAATCCCAAAGATTTTACCTCTTTTAGAAAGTTTAAAAACTTTAGAAACCAGGATTTAGGAGCATAAAAATATAAAGTCTCTTTAATCCTCCACAAAAGGTTTGAATAATGAAATCGTTGGCCCTCATTTTTCACAGTTAAACACGAACACAACATGAATAAACTGTAAATGAGTGTTGAATTATTTATTATCTTTGGATAAAGTACATAAAATACCAACCTTAATTTAGTAAACAGAAACATTGTACTGCTTATGTTAATATAAGCTTTAGCTGTCACTAAATGGAATTTTCTTTTGAGCTTTATAAAGCAGTATCATTTAGGCTGTAACTTATGCGAAATAACTCGACAATAATTTACTAAAATCATTTTAGTTTTTAAATCTTGTTTATTTCAAAGTGATTTCCATGACTTTAAAGTATTTAAGAATATATATGATTCAATTTTATTTTTATTTGTATTATGAGTGTCGCAATTTAATGCACAATGTTGTTCTCAAGCCTGAATAACTTCGGACTTAAGATTTTTAACACTGTAGCTGAATTGTGGGTATTCTCCCAAGTTAATACTTAGGTTCAACAACTTACACGTATAATATTTCATTCAGCTTTTGTCATTTATTTTAAGTTCTCATAGTAGAATAAAATAAGTTAAAATGTTTTTATTTATAACTAAAATATAGACAAAACTTAAATTATTTTAAGTATAAATGACGGCATATAAATATGCTAACAATTTTTATAAGCTGCTTATCTGTCTCCATGCCTCGCAAAAGGATTTATACTCCGAGGTGGCAATCAACATAGCCAATATTATTCGGGACGTACCACGATATTTGATTCCCTTGTACTTTTCAGGGGATACGTCAACAACAAAAACAAAAACAATTGTGTGTATAAAACCTCATGGATAGGAACAATCCAGTTAGTTAACCCCCTGAATAGAAATCTTTCTTAATATAATTTTGTAAAAAGTTGAGTTTAACATTATATTGTGGTTAATACACAATTCTTTTAAAAATTTGTTTTGTATATTTTATATTTACATATGAATGAAATTGCCTTTTCTTTTTTATGTATTTTACAAAATTATAATAATATATATGTAAAGTATGAAAAAAACCGTGACTTGAGCGGTAGTATGCAGATGAGTTCAGTTTTAACCACTCTGGTGGCGTCCGTTGTAGTTACTGCTTTCCGAATAATGGCGATTCTGCCATTGTGTCAATTGTGTATTGTATCGATGCTCAGGCTGCCGGCAGTTTTTTTTATACGACAATGCAGAGAATAGTTATTCTTAAAAGTTCTCCGGATGACAATGCACTTCATGATAAATTTAAAAAAAAACATTTGAACAACTGAATTAACAACTAAATTAAAAACATTTTCAATTACTTTTTCTAAAACAAGTTAATGCTATCAAAGTAATTCAATAAACAGAATAACGTTTTTTGATAGTTGAAAAATAAGACTCAGTGAAACGTGGTTGAAGCAACGAAAAATAAAAACCTTTTTTATGTATACTCCACTGTTTTTGAAAAAAAATTATTGTAACAAATTTAAGTAAAATACAGAAAGTTTAATGAAAAAGGAATGTCTTGAAGAGAACAACAAAAAAAAACTCATCAGATTACTGGATTCTATTCTATGCACAACTAATTTAAATTGAACTAGTCATTTTTCGGACACGATTTCTCAACAGTGAATTGAAAAGTATTTTTAAAAATAATACGTAAAGAAATTCACTGAAGTTGTCCATTATAAATAGTTATTGGTGTAAAACATTCGTTTTTGGATCCGTGATATTTAAATGAAGATTTTTAATAAAAACGAACTACGTGCAAAAACAATGATGAGAAAAATTATTTTTAGAATACTTCACATTACTTTCCTTTCGTTGGTCATTAAAAAGAAACCCAGAACATGTATTTTTCTAAGAATAAGAGTTAATACCTTTCCCGCACATTACTATTTCTTTCGATGCTTCATTTGTATTCATATTTTCACATTAATATATCAACTGAAATTTAAAGCAAAGAATAATGGCATCAAATTACTTTCAAATTAAAATTAGCATTTATTTTCAAAATTGGAACAACTTTTTATGACAATATTTAGAAAATATTTTATTTTATATTTGCTTCAAAAATAATTATCGAATTAGAATCGCCAAAGATGTTGGATTTAATTTGTCGCTCTATTGTCATTTTGTGCACACTTTAGGTTAATTAGACTGTGACCTACAATTTAACGTGGATTGCCAAACACAAACAAACATCCATGCCACCGCCAGGATTCGAAACTAAAGTACCAATGGCTACAGCTGTACTAAGATAAACTGCAGCTGTTTATCTTTTAAGAAGAGAACAGAGTCAACAAATTAAGCTAGATAATTTCTGATTTTTTGAATTTGTTTCATTTCAAAAATGCTTGAAAGATGTTGATCACTTTCTTAGTGACATTGAATAAATTCAATCTTCTTATTAAAAAAAACGCACATAATATTTTGTGTTAAATATTACATTCAAAAATTCACAAAAAGATTTACTTACTATTTCGTTTTTAAAGAAAATCTGCAAGTAACACATTTTCGAAAAGAATTTTTAATTTATTCTTCTCTCTTATTTAAACACTTTACGTAAATTAATTATATACAAAGTTTTATATGCTGCTTAAATACATGAATACAGGAAATATAATCTACTAGAGATATAAAAGCAAACATTCAACATTTAAAAGCTTCCAAAACTCTACTCTCCTACATAATTCAGACAATTTCAAAATTAAGTATTACTCTTTTAATCGTCAAAGCATTCGAATTACTTTGGTTAATCATTTAAAGTTATCCAACTTAAAGACAGTTTCTAATGAAGGAATAATACCCCGATTTCAGAAACTTAAATCCCAAAGATTTTACCTCTTTTAGAAAGTTTAAAAACTTTAGAAACCAGGATTTAGGAGCATAAAAATATAAAGTCTCTTTAATCCTCCACAAAAGGTTTGAATCAGGAAATCGTTGGCCCTCATTTTTCACTTTAAACAGGAACACAACATGAATAAACTGTAAATGAGTGTTGAATTATTTATTATCTTTGGATAAAAGTACATAAAATACCATCCTTAGCTTAGTAAACAGGAACATTGTATTGCTTATGTTAATATAAGCTTTAGGTGTCACTAAATGGAATTTTCTTCTGGGCTTATAAAGCAGTATCATTTGGGCTGTAACTTATGCGAAATAACTCAACAATAATTTACTAAAATCATTTAGTTTTTAAATCTGTTTTATTTTAAAGTGATTTTCAAGACTTTAAAATATTTAACATTATATATAATTCAATTTTATTTTATACAATATAATATTATAATATATATATTTTTTTATATTATATAATATTTTAGAAATTTCAGTTGGCTTTATATTTGGTTCATAAATAATTAACGAATTAGAATTGCCAGAGAGAACATTTTTCAGTGTGTAAGATAATCTTAAGCAGTATATCTTTTAGTTTTCGTTTGCCGATATACGGTAATTTTGTGCTAGGACTTACAGATTAATGTGGATTCTGAACCACTAACAAATATCGATGTCACCGCTAGGATTCGAAACCGAAACATGTGGTACCAAAGGGCAGAGTGCTAGCCAATTAGCCATAACGCCGCAGTTTATCTTTTAAGAACATGAGAACAGAGTCGATAAATTAAGCGAGATAATTACTGAATTTTTTATTTTGTTTCATTTGCAAAATGCTTGAAAGATGTTGATCACTTTCTTAATGACACTGAATAATTTCATCCTTCTTATTAAGAAATGAAAAAAACACACATTATTTTGTGTTAAATATTACATTGAACAATTCACAAAAAGATTTATTTACTATTTCATTTTCAAAGAAAATCTACAAGTAACACGTTTTCAAAAGAATTTTTAATTTATTCTTCTCCCTTATTTAAACACTTTCTGTAAATTAATTGCATACAAAGCTTTATATGCTGCTTAAATACATAAATACAGGAATTATGATCTACAAGAGATATAAAAGCAAATATTCAACCTTTAAAAGCTTCTAAAACTCTGCTCTCGTACATAATTCCGACAATTTAAAAATTAAGTAATATTCTTTTAATCGTCAAAGCATTCGAATTCCTTTGGTTAATCATTTAAAGATACCCAACTTAGAGACACTTTATAATGAAGGCTTAGTACCCGGATTTCAGAAACTTAAATCCCGAAGATTTTACCTCTTTTAGAAAGTTTAAAAACTTTAGAAACCAGGATTTAGGAGCATAAAAATATAAAGTCTCTTTAATCCTCCACAAAAGGTTTGAATAATGAAATCGTCGGCCCTCATTTTTCACTTTAAACAGGAGCACAACATGAACAAACTGTAAATGAGTGTTGAATTATTTATTATCTTTGGATAAAAGTACATAAAATACTAACTTTAACTCAGTAAACAGAAACATTGTACTGCTTATGTTAATATAAGATTTAGCTGTCACTAAATGGAATTTTCTTTTAAGTTCATAAAGCAGTATCATTTAGGCTGTAACTTATGAGAAATAATTCGAAAATAATTTATTAAAATCATTTAGTTTTTAAATCTAGTTTATTTGAAAGTGGTTTCCATGACTTTAAAGTATTTAAGACTATATATAATTCAATTTTATTTTTATTTGTATTATGAGTGTCGCAATTTAAAGCACAATGTAGCTCAAGCCTGAATAAATCCGGACTTAAGCTTTTTAACACTGTAACTGAATTGTGGGTATTCTCCCAAGTTAATACTTAGGATCAACAATTTACACGTATAATATTTCATTCAGCTTTTGTCATTTATTTTAAGTTTTCATAGTAGAATAAAATAAGTTAAAATGTTATTATTTGTTACTAAAAACATAGGCAAAACTTAAATTCTTTTAAGTATAAATAACGGCATATAAATATGCTAAAAAATTTTATAAGCTGCTATCTGTCTCCATGCCTCGCAAAAGGATTTATACTCCGAGGTGGCAATCAACATAGCCAATATTATTCGGGAGTACCAAAATATTTGATTCCTTTGTTCTCTTCAGGGGATACGACAACAACAACGAAAACAATTGTGCATATAAAACCTCATGGATAGTAACAATCCAGTTAGTTATTACACCTGAATAGAAATCGTTCTTATAATAATTTTGTAAAAAGTTGAGTTTAACATTATATTGTGATTAATATACAATTCTTTTAAAAATTTGTTTTGTATATTTTATATTTACATATGAATAAATTGCCTATTATTCTTTTTTTTTTTTTAATTATAATAATATAGATGTAAAGTATGAAAATAAAACATGACTTGAACGGTAATGTGGGGAGGAGTTCAGTTTTAATAACTCAGTGGCGTCTGTTGTAGTTACTGCTTTCCGAAAGATGGCAAATCTGCCACTGTGCCAATGTGCATAAGTATCTCGCATCGATGCTCAGGCTGCCGGCAGTTTTTTTCTAAACTACAATGCAGAGTAGTTAGCCTTAAAAGTTCTTCGTATAACAATGCACTTCATCATAAATTTTAAAAAACATTTGAACTGAATTAAAAACCTTTTCAATTACTTTTTCCAAAACGAAGTTAATGCTATCAAAGTAATTCAATAAACAGAATAACGTCTCTTGATAGTTAAAAACAAGACTCATTAAAACATAGCTGATGCAACAAAGAATAAAAACCTTTTTTTATGTATGCGCCACTGTTTGTGAAAAAGATATATATATTTTAACAAACTTAAGTAAAATTTAGAAAGTTTAATGAAAAATGAATGTCTTGAAGAGAACACAAAAACTCATCAGATTACTTTAGTATATTCTATGAACAATTAATTTAAATTGAACTAGTCATTTTTCGAACACGACTTCTCAACAGTGAATTGAAAAGCATTTTTAAAATAATACGTAAAGAAAATTCACGAAGTTGTCCATTGTAAATAGTTATTAGTGTAAAACATTCGTTTTTCGATCCGCGATATTTAAATGAAGAATTTTAATAAGAACGAACTACGTGCAAAAACAATGATTAGAAAAATTATTTTTAGAATACTTTACTTTACTTTCCTTTCATTGGTCTTTAAAAAAAAAACCAAGAACATGTATTTTTCTAAGAATAAGAGTTAATACCTTTCCCGCACATTTCTACTTCTTTCGATGCTTAATTTGTATTTTAATTTAATTTATTGAAAAGTACAAAGAGTACTTAAAGAATGGAGAACATGAAATGTGTAATGAAAAATTTAATATCATTTTCTCTTCGTTGGAAAACTGAGTTTTAAATTTTTTCTCTTGCGGATTTTTTAGAATTTTCATTTTCTTACTGTGAAATTATTCATGTTTTCATAGGAAAATCAATCTATTATTGAGTGAGATACAAATTTTAAATGATGTGATTAAATTTTTAAGCTTTCAAGTAGAATACAATCATATTATATCATGTTGATTCATACTGTATTTAATTTACAATTGGAGTAATGGTAATATGTTGAAAGCTTACAATACACTTAATAAAGATTTAATAGTTAATAAAGTATTATTTAAAAATATTATTATATTAACAATTAACAATTATTATTATAAAGTATTATTTTTTAAAAATATAATATTAACTCGGTTTTGTGCGATTTTTCTCTCTTTTCCTTCTTCCCCTCTCAGTTTCTTGATATTTACCCTCTTTTCCCCTATTTCTTGACATTTCACAAAATAAAAAAAATCAGCTATTTTTAAAAGAAGCAATTTTCAAAAGTTGCCTTCTGTTACTTTTTTAACCGTTCTGGGAACCTTTACAAATCCATCACCAGTTATCTGCCCATCGAAATCAGTCTTATGTAATTTTTTAACAGTTCTGGGAGCCTTTACAAATCCATCACCAGTTATCTGCCCATCGAAATCAGTCTTATGTAATTTTTAACAGTTCTGGGAGCCTTTACAAATCCATCACCAGTTATCTGCCCATCGAAATCAGTCTTTATCTTCCCAGTAAATTTTTAACAACAGTTCTGGGAGCCTTTACAAATCCATCACCAGTTATCTGCCCATCGAAATCAGTCTTATGTAATTTTTTAACCGTTCTGGGAACCTTTACAAATCCATCACCAGTTATCTGCCCATCGAAATCAGTCTTATGTAATTTTTTTAACAGTTCTGGGAGCCTTTACAAATCCATCACCAGTTATCTGCCCAGCGAAATCTGTCTTATGTTATTTTTTAACAGTTGTGGGAGCCTTTACAAATCCATCACCAGTTATCTTCCCAGCGAAATCTGTCTTATGTTATTTTTTAACAGTTCTGGGAGCCTTTACAAATCCATCACCAGTTATCTGCCCAGCGAAATCTGTCTTATGTTATTTTTTAACAGTTGTGGGAGCCTTTACAAATCCATCACCAGTTATCTGCCCGGCGAAATCTGTCTTATGTTATTTTTTTAACAGTTGTGGGAGCCTTTACAAATCCATCACCAGTTATCTTCCCAGCGAAATCTGTCTTATGTTATTTTTTAACAGTTCTGGGAGCCTTTACAAATCCATCACCAGTTATCTGCCCAAATCCATCACCAGTTATCGAAATCTGTCTTATGTTATTTTTTAACAGTTCTGGGAGCCTTTACAAATCCATCACCAGTTATCTGCCCAGCGAAATCTGTCTTATGTTATTTTTTAACAGTTCTGGGAGCCTTTACAAATCCATCACCAGTTATCTTCCCAGCGAAATCTGTCTTATGTTATTTTTTAACAGTTGTGGGAGCCTTTACAAAATCCATCACCAGTTTACAAATCCATCACCAGTTATCTGCCCAGCGAAATCTGTCTTATGTAATTTTTTAACAGTTCTGGGAGCCTTTACAAATCCATCACCAGTTATCTTCCCAGCGAAATCTGTCTTATGTAATTTTTTAACAGTTCTGGGAGCCTTTACATATCCATCACCAGTTATCTGCCCAGCGAAATCTGTCTTATGTAATTTTTTTTTTCTGGGAGCCTTTACAAATCCATCACCAGTTATCTGCCCGGCGAAATCAGTCTTATGTAATTTTTTAACCGTTCTGGGAACCTTTACAAATCCATCACCAGTTATCTTCCCAGCGAAATCTGTCTTATGTAATTTTTTTTAACAGTTCTGGGAGCCTTTACAAATCCATCACCAGTTATCTTCCCAGCGAAATCTGTCTTATGTAATTTTTTAACAGTTCTGGGAGCCTTTACAAATCCATCACCAGTTATCTTCCCAGCGAAATCTGTCTTATGTTATTTTTTAACAGTTCTGGGAGCCTTTACAAATCCATCACCAGTTATCTGCCCAGCGAAATCTGTCTTATGTTACTTTTTTAACAGTTCTGGGAGCCTTTACAAATCCATCACCAGTTATCTTCCCAGCGAAATCTGTCTTATGTAATTTTTTAACAGTTCTGGGAGCCTTTACAAATCCATCACCAGTTATCTTCCCAGCGAAATCTGTCTTATGTTATTTTTTAACTGTTCTGGGAGCCTTTACAAATCCATCACCAGTTATCTTCCCATCGAAATCTGTCTTATGTAATTTTTTTAACAGTTCTGGGAGCCTTTACAAATCCATCACCAGTTATCTTCCCAGCGAAATCTGTCTTATGTTATTTTTTTTAACAGTTCTGGGAGCCTTTACAAATCCATCACCAGTTATCTGCCCAGCGAAATCTGTCTTATGTTACTTTTTTTAACAGTTCTGGGAGCCTTTACAAATCCATCACCAGTTATCTTCCCAGCGAAATCTGTCTTATGTTATTTTTTAACTGTTCTGGGAGCCTTTACAAATCCATCACCAGTTATCTTCCCAGCGAAATCTGTCTTATGTTACTTTTTTAACAGTTCTGGGAGCCTTTACAAATCCATCACCAGTTATCTTCCCAGCGAAATCTGTCTTATGTTACTTTTTAACAGTTTACTGGGAGCTTATGTTACTTTTTTTAACTGTTCTGGGACAAAATCCATCACCAGTTATCTTCCCAGCGAAATCTGTCTTATGTTACTTTTTAACTGTTCTGGGAGCTTTTACAAATCCATCACCAGTTATCTGCCCAGCGAAATCTGTCTTATGTTACTTTTTTAACTGTTCTGGGAGCCTTTACAAATCCATCACCAGTTATCTTCCCAGCGAAATCTGTCTTATGTTACTTTTTTTAACTGTTCTGGGAGCCTTTACAAATCCATCACCAGTTATCTTCCCAGCGAAATCTGTCTTATGTTACTTTTTTAACAGTTCTGGGAGCCTTTACAAATCCATCACCAGTTATCTTCCCAGCGAAATCTGTCTTATGTTATTTTTTAACTGTTCTGGGAGCCTTTACAAATCCATCACCAGTTATCTTCCCAGCGAAATCTGTCTTATGTAATTTTTTAACTGTTCTGGGAGCCTTTACAAATCCATCACCAGTTATCTTCCCAGCGAAATCTGTCTTATGTTACTTTTTTAACTGTTCTGGGAGCCTTTTACAAATCCATCACCAGTTATCTTCCCAGCGAAATCTGTCTTATGTTACTTTTTTAACTGTTCTGGGAGCCTTTACAAATCCATCACCAGTTATCTTCCCAGCGAAATCTGTCTTATGTTACTTTTTTTTTTAACTGTTCTGGGAGCCTTTACAAATCCATCACCAGTTATCTTCCCAGCGAAATCTGTCTTATGTTACTTTTTTTTAACAGTTCTGGGAGCCTTTACAAATCCATCACCAGTTATCTTCCCAGCGAAATCTGTCTTATGCTACTTTTCTAACAGTTCTTTACAAATCCATTATCAGTTATCTGCCCAGCGAAATCTGTCTTATGTTAATTTTTTAACTGTTCTGGGAGCCTTTACAAATCCATCACCAGTTATCTTCCCAGCGAAATCTGTCTTATGTTACTTTTTTTAACTGTTCTGGGAGCCTTTACAAATCCATCACCAGTTATCTGCCCAGAGAAATCGCACAAGCGCTCTATGTTAGTAATAATGTTACTTTTGGTGCCGAGCAAAACTGACATATTTTCACTGTAAATTTATCAATTATAAATTTAAACAAATAAAGATTTAATAGTTAATTATTATTATTTTTAAAATATCATACTGAACTCAGTTCCTCGTACCTTTCCCTCTATGGATTTATCTTATCTTTAAGAACATGAGAACAGAGTCAATAAATTAAGCTTAATAAGTTTTGCATTTTTTAATTTGTTTCATTTCCAAACTGCTTGAAAGATGTTGATCCCTTTCTTAGTGACACTGAATAATTTTACACTTCTTATTAACAAATAAAAAACACATTATTTTGTGTTAAATATTACATTTAAAAATTCACAACTCAGAAGATTTACTTACTATTTCATTTTCAAAGAAAATCTGCAAATAACGCTTTGTCGAAAAGAATATCCAATTTTGTTCTTCGCCCTTATTTAAGCACTTTATGTAAATTAATTGTATACAAAGTTTTGTATGATGCTTAAATACATAAATACAGAGAATATGACCTGCTAGAGATATAAAAGCAAATATTCAACCTTTAAAACTTCTAAAACTCTACCATCCTATGTAATTCTGACAATTTCAAAACTAAGTAATATTCTTTAATCATCAAAGCATTCGAGTTCCTTTGGTTAATCATTTAAAGTTACCCAACATAAAGGCAGTTTCTAATGAACGCCTAATACCCGGATTTCAGAAACTTAAATCCCAAAAATTTTACCTCTTTTACAAAGTTTAAAACCTTTAGAAACCAGGATTTAGGAGCATAAAAATAGAATGTCTCTTTAATCCTCCACAAAAGGTTTGAATAATGAAATCGTTGGCCCTCATTTTTCACTTTAAACAGGAACACAACAGGAATAAACTGTAAATGAGTGTTGAATTATTTATTATTTTGGACAAAAGTACATAAAATACCAACCTTAACTTAGTAAACAGAAACATTGTACTGCTTTTGTTAATATAAGCTTTAGCTGTCACTAAATGGAATTTTCTTTTGAGCTCGTAAAGCAGTGTCATTTAGGCTCTAACTTCTATTCCAAATAATTCACCAATAATTTATTAAAATCATTTAGTTTTTAAATCTGTTTTACTTGAAAGCGATATAATTAATTCAGACTTTATAACTTGTTTTAAGATCTTACATTAGAATAAAATACATAAAATGTTTTTATTTATTACTAAAAACGTAGGCAAAAATTTTTTTTAGTATAAGTGACATTGACATATAAAGATGCTAAACGTTGAAAATCTTTATAAGCTGCTTAAAAACTATTTCAATCATTCTAATTGTGCTTCATACTACGGACTGCAAGAGCGTCTCCTATGGCATTCAGTAGAAATGGTCAGTAAGCATCAAGACTCTCACCCAAGAGAAAGTACAGCGCAATCACGTGCTTTTGTTGAGAAATTTTGAGTTTGTAATATATTACCCCGAGGAGAAATATATTTAGCACAACACTGTGTATTTGTTGGCCTATAGACTCTCACCCGAAAAGGTAGTATATTTCACATATCGCAAGCCTGAGTATCGGGTTCTTGAATTAAAAGTAGAATTCTTCCATCAATCTATAATTATAAGTCCTTAACTGTTCTAAATATTGTCCTTCGCTAACTGTTTGTGTGTGTGGTGTTTGTGCATGTGTAAATAAAGCTGGGAGTTCTCAAACCTGTGTCTCAACCCAACCACACCCAGTTACAATCCAATTACGCAACTCACTACAATATATCATTTATATAATTTTAAAAACGAATACTTGATGTGTTTAAGTAAGATTTGTTTAATATTGTAATCTTTTTAAAAAAAAAAATTGTGACTAACTTAATTTTTAAGAATTATTTGCCTCTTAGATTAAAACAAATTTTTTAAATAAAAAAATCCTTTAATATTTTAATCCTTTATTATTATTCAGATATTTTTTTTTTTTGTATTTTATAATTCTATATAAATCAACTGTAATTACTTTTAAATTTATTATTATCAGTTAAAATGTAAATCTGCCAGCAGGCAGACGCTCTTGGCCCACCACAGGGCTGTTGCGCCAACTAAGAAGAAGAAGAAGTCAAAATGTAAAAACATAATATTGGCATTTATGATAATAGTTTTTAAATAAATATAATATTAATGAATGATTTAATTTTAATCTATTTGAGCTACTATTAATGTTTTCAGTTACTTAACTTAATAGAGTATTATAAATCAGTGAAATATATACAACATCTTAATACAATATTGTATATAAGTTGTGTATAAATGTGCAGCAGTACAGTATATTACTACAATGCAGAGCAATATATACATAATACGGTATACAATAACAGTATAAAAGATTAGTGCAATGATACAGTATAAAAAATAATAAATTTTAAAAGTTTCTTTACACAAATGTCTTTAAATTTACTCATTTAGATAAATCTTTAATTGAACAATAATTCTTTAATTTCATTAAAAAACTTACTTATTTAAATCTATTTTTTTTTAAATTTACGTTTAATTTTTCGGGTTTAAAATTTAAATACTTGACTTTTACACGCTTTCTGTTTATATAACATACATATCATATATGTAAATGTATGTTAGTATGTGGTGCAATTTATAAAGATGATGAATATGTTTGCACAACTAGTCACCACTTATCTTTTATAAACCACTAGTCTGCAAAAGTCCACATTCTCATACCAAATTATTTTAATTTATAAATTCAGAGCTTCATTAATAACTAGAAGCTCCACAATTTCCCAAAAGGCGGAATTCTCTTTCAGGACAAATTGTGCGGAAAACAGATTCCTTTTGGAAAAACTATATTATACAGGAAATTTTGCTAGATATCCTTTGGGAAATATAACCGTTAGACGTTGGAAAATTTTAATTTCCTATAAAATATATTTTTTTTATTTAATCATTTTTATATTTATTTATTTAATCATAATTTGATGGCTAATAACAGCGCTTATTTTTTTTTTTTGGTTTTATTAATATTCATTTTTATTTAATATTTAGTCCAGTATTAATAATAAAAAATTGACTTTTTTCTTATTATCTTCTTTTCCTGAGACTGCAATGTTGTGCGCATTACTTTATCTTCAACAGAGCACGTATTTAATATCTAATACATATATGTTGTTGTTGTTGTTATTTATCCCATTTTAAGCCCACGAGCCCATATGGACTCATGATTGAAGGGGAAGGAAAGCTTCTGTTGTGATGGAGCACCCGTTTTATTGACTTTGGCTCCGTGACGCTCTTACAGTCATAAAGACCGGGACCTACGGCTTCAGTGGATTCCGAACCACTTCCAAGCATCCATGGCACCGCCGGGATTCGAACCCGAAACCTGTGGCACCGAGCGCCAGAGCGCTAGACACTCGGCCATGCAGGTCCCAAATTTGCCAACGGCACGCAGTGTTCCCAGGTGGTCACCCACCCAAGTACTGATACATATATAGTTATATTTTTTACATATTTAATAGCACATTTTATATTTATTTATATTTATTTAATCATAATTTGACCATTAATAGCAGTGTTTAGATTGTTTTTTGGTTTTATTAATATTCATTTTTATTGAATATTTATTTCTGTATTAATAATAAAAAGTGTACTTTTTCACATTATTTTCTTTTCCTGAGGTTACCATGTTACGCACATTACTTTATCTTACATAGAGCACATATTTAATAACACAAACTCGATTAAGAACTGAGAATGTCTATAACCAATAATTGTTTATTTATTCTAAAAATTTGAATACTTATTACTACAGTACTCAAATCCATATCATTTCTTAACTTGATTCATTTTGGATATTATTTAGGATTTCCATGCTGCATTTCCCTTTAGATTTACACAATCTACAATTTACCCTAATATCGCATTTTAAAACACATATTTTCTTTCAACCAACCTGCTTGCATATTTGTATTAAGCCTCTTCCTGCTAATGATAGTTAGATAATCGAAGGCAGCCGCTTTGGTCATTAAGAAACTTTTGTCTAGAAAGAACAGAATTTATACCATTATTTTGAAAATTTCTCAACTTCATTAGCCAGGATATTAGATCGGAGCCTTTATTCTCGGGTTAATTTCACTTAATGGCCATACACTTTCAACTTCTTACTTTAGAAAAAGTTTTGATTGATGATCAAAGATTTTATTAAATCCTCAAAATATTTATTCTGCGATTGAGTGTAATTCTTATATAAAGAAAGATTATGTTAGTTACCTACTGTTTTTATCACATTAAAGTTATTAATAAAATAATCTCATAAAATCTAATACAGAATAATCTTTTTAAATTCATTGTTTCAATTTATTAAATGTACTGATTGGTTAATTAAGCAAATTTTAAATAATTTAAAATGTCGATACAATTTTTGATGCAAATTTTAAATAATTTATTTTAAATAATTTAAAAATTTATTTATAATTTAAAATTTTTTATTTATATATATATATATATATATAATACCAAAACATTCAAACTTTTCCATGGTCTATCATCAATACCAATGTAGCAACTAATCACGTAGTATTTTAATATTTCACGTAGTCGTAACATACAATTTTTCTGATAAAAAAATCTGATTAACTCGTAGTAACAATTTAATCATAGTCCATTTCGAGTCTGTAATTGTTTCTACTTGTGAAGGTCGAACAGGAAATGGCTAATTTCATGAAGTCTCATTATCCATAACACTGATTATCTGTGGTTAGATTTAAGTGACAGGGTTGTTCTCATTAGTACAAAACACTAATTGCATGTAATATAAATATCCATAATATTGCTTATCTGCTGTCAGATTTGAGTAATAGGTTGTTATTATGTACTTATTAAAGAATATACATTCTTTTACCCTGGGAACAGAAATGCTATATCCCTTCCCGTTGGAAAAGTGCTACAGTACTGATATAGTACCGTACTAAGTCTTGTACGAGTAAATAAAAAACAATAATCATTTAACAATCGTTTTTCCTTTGCAGAACGATGCGAATCAAATGTAAATAAAAAAAGTATTCATCACTTCTGACATTGTGAATATTTCATCATAAACGTAAATCCAGCTCAACGTGTTGATTGTTTAGATCTGAAACTATAAGATGAAAAATATGAGAATAAAGGGATAAAAAATATAATGCTTTCTTCACAACTAATATTTTAAACGTAGATTATTTCGCATGAAAATAGATATTTATTACTTTTTGGTGTTATTTAGCAATAAAGAAATAGGTAATTATATTATTTTAACTTAATTTTTGTTATATTATTTATTAACAGATCTCAATCGCTATCATATAAATGCTTGTAAAAGTTTAAAAGTTTTTCATATTTTTACTAATTACTGTGTTTTATAATAAATCTATTAAATTTCATTTATAAAAATGAAACAATGCATTTCTATTTTCAGTAGTAAATGGAGATAGTTTAAAGAAATTAGTGCATTGCTTTGTAGAAAATGGAGTAAATGTAAGAGCGAAAATTTTTTACTTGTTATAGTTAGCTAGTGTTACTTCAACAACTATCAATAGTAAGATAGAGACATACTTATACTATCTTCATAAGAAACTTACATAAAAATGGGATGGGAAATGTAATCCGTATTGTACAATCACTTACAGATGAAGATGTGATATTTAATTTTGTAAGTTTTTATTTAGAAAAACCCGAAATTGATTTTTATACTTATTGTTTAATACGCTTAATATTTATGATATGGGATGATGTTCAGCAACAATTGACATTTGAATTAAAGTAAAAAGTAGAAATTTACTAATTTTTAACTAATTACTAATTTTTACTAATTTTTTTTACTAAATTTTTAAACACATATTTTAATTTCATACTATATTTTTGACATTTTTTATTTATATTTTGCAGTGTATATATATATATATGTATATATGTATATATTTAAGTAGACCTAAGTTGCACATTGTACACATGATAAATACGTCTTTAATTTTATACATTTAAATATTTTAATTACTATATAGAATATTAACTTCCGGTTTTCTAGAGAAATGGTGAGTACAGACTCTCACCCGAGAGGAGGTATATTAAGTTTAACCTTGCGCTTCCACCGATAAACGTTTAGTTGGTCTACATATTTTCAGAAAGGAAGTATGTTTAGAGCAACCCTGCGCTTAACTGAGAGTTCCGGTTCAAAATTTGAGTGCTTCTGCGAAGCTCTAATTAAATTTCTTTTACTTTAAATTTCATGTTAAATATTTTATGTGCCTAATTGTAATGAATGTGATATATTAAGTGTGTAAATGAAACTGAGTTTTCAAAATGTGCGACAAGTATCTCCAACCGACCCCACAATCTGGCGCCCAACCTGGGGGTGGGGGGCTCCCAAACCATACACTAAATATATAGAATAATCCGGATCTATTCTAGGAAAACACAGTGTGATTTCTTAACATACAAGAATTGCTTGTTTAAATATTAATCACTACAAAAATATTTATATATAAACAAAAGTCGATAATCACTTTTTATTTACTTGGAAACATATTTTTATTTACTTATTTAATTTTTTTTATTGCAAGTTTTGAATTTCAATATCAATTTTCCTATTTGTATTCTTTTAAACATGTTATTTTTCCAAATATTTCAACACATTTTATATTTTATTATTTTTTTCGCACCAATAAGCCATGATATTTTACTTTTTTAAAATGTATTTATCTTATAAATAACCAAGTTTCGATTTTTATATTACTGTCGATATCAAAACAAATAAAAATAAAGATTTCAAATAGATTATTTACACGCGCAATTTATTACTAAAAGGTTTTATACGATATATTAACTAGACCGCCTTCATTTCATTTAAAAGCCATTAAAATTTAAATAACAATTTTTATTTTGTTTTTAATCAAGCTATTTTATGCATTTACTGATCAGTTAATAATGCATCAGCATAAAAAAAAAATTTATTTCCTTATTACTTTCCTTTGAGAAACAAGCTTAATTAAACTTATTTGGAAGTGTTTTCATGAAGCAGTAATTGAATTATTTAGCTTTTTTTTTTAGTAAAGCACTACATGTAAGGACTACTTAAAAGTATTCAGCCATAATAATTTTGTTATAAAAATTTCTATTAATTTACTTCTTTCAAAAACCTTAAACTTTATTAAGAAACTTTTGCAGATTAATGGATCTTAGAAGAATTGGAGGAACTTAAGGGCATATTACTGTTTGCCAAAATAATTTTCAAAATTTCTTTACAGAAATATTTTGCTGAAAGAAAAAAAAATTCTAATTTAGTAAATTTTAGTTTAGAAAAAAACAAAATAAAAAATATGTGGATGATAAATACTACAGTACTGAATTTTTTTTATAACATTTTATGAAAGTGAAATTAACATTATTACGTTATGAAATTGAAAATAACATTTAAATTTGAAGCATACATGCATTCTCAGAAATTCATTTGACGAGATTTTGATATTAATTACTACAAGAACAAAATAAATACTACAAAAACATTTACGACAAGAACTACTTGGAAAAATACAATACCACATAGTACAAGAATTAATACTACAAAAAATAAATACGACAAGAACTACATGAAAAATACAATACCACATACTACAAGAACTAATACTACAAAAATTAAATACTACAAGAACATATTCTGAGTAAGAATAAACAATAATTTGACAAAGGACAAATATAATACGCAGATAACATATGCAGCGCATATTATCTTGAAATGTATTAAAACGAGGGGAAAAAAAAGGGTGATTTTTTAATAATAATCGCATATTGAAGAAATCTGAATAAATTATTTTTGCTCAGTCACTGATAGACAACTTAAATGATTTGATTACTTTGAAACAGTTTCACAGTTGTTGACAGCAAACACACTGAATGTCAATAATTAAATAATTTTATATTGGAAAATTCCAAGAAATTTTACTTCTAAATAAATATTTACTATTTATTCTTAAAATAAAAATAAACAAATATTGTGTATTTAGACGTTCTTCACTCAGGATACAATGATATTATAAGTTAGCTGGTGCACAGGAATGTGAATATTCTATTACCTTTCATGGTGTACATTGCACTTATTGCTTTGAGCAATGGTCCACCATGCATTCCCACAAAAAGCTATAACCTTGAAATCAAATTCAATAGATCCTCCTTTCAAGAACGGGTTGACCCTTACTTTAGACTATGGATTTTGCACGTTTCTTTGAATTAGACTTTGGAACCAATAATAGGAGGGGGAGAAAGAGAAAGAGGGAGGGTGCAGAGTTGAGAGAAAGAGTCCAGACAGTACGGAGGTTACACAGAGTCAAGAGAAGAGTTCCAAGCTGTATGGAGGGTATAAAGGCTCTCAATCGTTCACGATGATTTTGTAAATATCTGATATTTAATTGTCTTTTGTGTTTTATGCGCTGCTGTTGTGCAGTGCTGATTTAGCAAATTTTAATAACTATGGCAGCTAAACTTTGTATACTTATTTTAAGAACTACCCATGAACAGCACTGAATCTAGACCACACGCATATCCAGCCGTAACTCTTATTCGAAAACGAGTAGATGTGCACTGAGATAGATTTAAGAGCATTGAACATGATAGTTGGAGTTTTTCATGATCTCTCATATGTGACCCAAAAATATGAAGCAGTTATTCTCGATTCCTTTATTCTTGGGTTATTGATGCTGTATCTTCTACAATTTAACCGCATCAGTGGTAAATATCAAACGTAAAAATGTCAAAGTTTTTGGAATCAAAAAGATTTTAAAAATACAAATAATAAATAATGAGGTATTGAATTTGCACTGTATTTAATTTTAATTTTAAATAAATAAATAGGTAGATGGAAAATTCGAGACACCAATGGAGAATAATTACTATGAGCTAAAAAATATATTTTATAAATATTATAAAACATATAATTATATATTCTGATACTTAAATTTAAAGAAAGATTTAATTAAAATACACAAGTATGGTTTTGGATTATTAAGTAGACCTATATAGGAAAGTTTTTAAGAGAGATTATAATTTTTTTTGGATATTTTTTTTAATTAATCGAAGAATTTTTATGAAAACAAGTTGCCTTCAACTACACATGATTGGTTACAGATTATGTGTCACACCTTTGAAATTCACCCAATTCAGGTGATTTCAACGATAGTTATGATAATGATAGTATTCGGTTTTACATCATGAAACCTTGATTAGGGAAAGGAAATGATTCGTCATTATGATGAAGGAAAGGATTCGTCCAAGGAATTTGTTTTCCTTCCTTAATAATACAATTGAATTGATTACTTACCCTCAACATGAATATAAGCCGATAAATTAAATCATAGGGGCATGATTCACAGGTAGAATTCGCAATTAGATCTACCCGCAGTCGACTCGAACCCAAAACCTGTGGCCCCGAACTCCAGAGCGCATTCTTCATTTTCCCTTCTGAACATTTACCCTTTCATCTCACGCACTTTAATCATTTTTCATTATTGAATAGAATATATTGTAATGTTATTAAATCCCTGATATTTATTTAATTTCAAATAGTTTTTATTGTTTATTTATAAATAGTATGTCTCCTACCACATTTTTTCAATTAACCAATAAAGTTACTTTCTTCCATGTGCATGTAGAGAAAGTACATTTCTTTTCTCCACACATCACCCCTACCTAGAGTTATGTAGTCCTCTACGAGTTAAAAAGGTGATGGCGGAAACATGAGCCTCATGTATAGTAGGAACAGTCCAACGACGGGTACTGAAGGGAAACAGAGCCTTCCAGTTTCCCATGTGCACATGTAGAAAGCACTTTTCTTTTCTCCACATTTCACTTTTTAGATTATGTAGTCATCTAAAGTTAAAAAGGTGATGGCGGAACATCGGTGGGCCTCATGTATGGTACGAACAGTCCAACGACGGGTACTGAAGGGAAACAGAGCCTTCCAGAGCCTTTCTTCCATGTGCATATGTAGAAAGCACTTTTCTTTTCTCCACATTTCACTTCTACTTAGAGTTATGTACTCATCTACCACTTAAAAATTTGATGGCGGAACATCGGTGGGCCTCATGTATGGTACGAACAGTCCAACGACGGGTACTGAAGGGAAACAGAGCCTTCCAGAGCCTTTCTTCCATGTGCATATGTAGAATTTTTTTCTTTTCTCCACATTTCACTTCTACTTAGAGTTATGTAGTCATCTACCAGTTAAAAAGGTGATGAAAACAAGTTGCCTTGTAACTACAACAGTCTAACGGCGGGTACTGAAGGGAAACAGATTCTGCCTGTCTTCCATGTGCATATGTAGAAAGCACTTTTCTTTTCTCCACATTTCACTTCTACTTAGAGTTATGTAGTCATCTACCAGTTAAAAAGGTGATGGCGGAACATCGGTGGGCCTCATGTATGGTACGAACAGTCTAACGACGGCCACTGAGGGGAAGCAGATCCTTCCGGAAGAACTTTTACGGATAAGCGGTGCAAACGGTGCATTTGCACTGCGTTTGGAGAACAGCAGGAAAAAAAAACCACAAGGAAGTAGGACTATTTTCACAATTCCCATCGAATTTCCTCGTTTCCGAAATCAGTGAGAACAATGCCGCAGCGGATTCGAACACAGTCCTGCTGCACTAGGATGGGAGAAAAAATAGATATGGGAAAAAATTGATAACACAAACAAGTGCGTAATCTTTGTCTGCTCTAAAATAATAAATACTTTAAATGTTATGGTTCATCATTCCAATGAGCCCCTAGCTTTTAAGAATTTTTTCTAAGCGGGATATAATGTCCGTGGGTAAATAAATATAAATGTTAATTAAATAAATCATGGATTTGCTTGAATGGACATTATGTTCCAGTTTCATTAATAGTCCAACGCCGGCTGATGCAAGAAGATTAATGCTTTCCAGGGGGACTTTTAGAGGTAACTGAAACCCGTTTGTAATGGGTTTCAGTTACCTCTGACTCTCTGACCTCTGCTGACTCCCATAAGTGTTATAGGAAACAAGCCTCATTTATCCATTGAATCGCAACAATGAAGCAATCTTAGTTTTTTCTTCTGGGTAAGTCCGAAACCCGTAACTTTAATTTCAGTTTGTATTCCTGTTGCCGTGATCAATGTTGTATACGTGAATTTGTACTGTTTTTATATATTTTGCCGCTAATTAAACATTGCATGTACGGAAATCTTTTTTCATAGTGAATTATTTTAGGACTAAACAGTTTCTAAACATCATCGATTAAATGTGCGAGAGTCTTTTTTTTTCTGATTCTGCAAGAATATATTTTCTGACGCTCAACGTGGGGCAATAACTAACAGTTTAGCAGTTTAGAAAGCGAAAGCAGTGCAACAAATGAAGGCAAAATGAAATTAATGACAAAACACAAATGCTTAAGAAATGTTTATGTCAGAATAAAATAAAGAGTGGAATTTTTTTTTCAAAGAGAATTGAGATGTAAATGAACTTTCAGTTTTGGACATACAGTTCAAGGATAAATTTGAAAGGTTGGCAAGCTGCCAAGAGTAAGGTAGAAAACGTTATTTCAGAATCGCTGAATATTTGAAGAGTTTTGTGAAGAGGATTTATAGACAACAGAAGGCGAATAGAGATATTTATTATGAACTGACATCTATAATTAAAAATACATGTAAGTGAAAGCAAGATTAGTGAGTCGTCGCTTGCTAAGGTTTTTTGGGAAAAAGACAATTCAAACCACCAAAGATTGTATTAAAAAGTTTTAGTGAAGTCATGCAAGGAGAAGAAATGGTTAATTTTGCCTGTATTGACTTTGAACACAGTCGGAATGACAAAAAAAAAAAAAAAAAAATTTGTTTACTGAATACTTTCACAGCTGTACTGGAAAACGTTACGAACGAAATAAAGGTTACATTTTGGTATGATACCATGGTGGCCCTCTGAAGGAATCTTGAATGGGGGAGTGGCCAATTTTTGTTTTAAACAGAGTAAAAAAAAAAAAATCCATCAATCGCCCCCATTGAAAAATTGGTGACATGTACATAGCGAAATAAATGCTGCTGATCTTATTTCTAGAAGATTTTCTCCGAAAAGGTTAATCAAATTTGAGTGGTGGGAGGATCCAACATGGCTCTTAGAGACTTCTGAGAACTGCTCATGTAACAAATTATTATTTGAAAAAGAAGTGGATGAGGGAAAAAAGGATCTTTGAGTTTTATTAATTTTTCAGAAGAAAATCCACCCTTTTATGCTGTGAAATTTTTTTACTCCAAAACAGACTTATATTTATATACATTGTTCTTCTTGTGGCCGGATATTACGTTTTGTAAATAATACATTCAATCAGGGCCGTATTTAGATGAAAAGAGGCCCTAGGCTATTCTACTTATGAGACCTTTTCACCTCCCATTTTTAAGTTTATAAATTACATGAGAGATAATAAAATGCATCATTACTGTGATATATATCAATATGTTAAATGAAACATGTTGTGATTGGTACTAATCTTTATAAAAAATGAGGCACGGATAATAAATAAAAAAAAAAGTCGAGAACACTTATTTGGACATTTATTCTCAGCACCATATATAGCATTTGTAACAATAACTAATCAAATATAACACACAACATTTACAAAGAAACAAAATTCAAATAATAAAAATCTTTGACTACGAAAATAAAATATGCAATAAAAATTATCATATTTTCAATCAAATTAAATTACATAAATTCAATACATTGAAGATTAAAACAAACTCAATTCAGATAAATTTATTTCATAATAATTCGCATTTAAAGTTTAACAATTTGAATGTAGGCCCTTCTTGATCTTGAGGCCCTAGGCTGAAGCCTAGTTAGCCTGTAAGAAAATCCGGCCCTGCATACAGTGAATCTAAGTGAGAAAACTTAAAGACCTTTTGATTTAAGAAATAGAACTTGCAGAGAAGCTTCTTATTAAAAAAATTCCAATCTGAGAATTTTCCTCTACTTAATAATGCACTTATCTGTAATGTATTTAAAGATGAAGAGCATTTTCATGAAATGAACTATTATAAGCTGGAACATAAATTCTATTGAGTATTTAGAGTTAGAAGAGTTGTGGACCGTTGCTTTTTAGAAATGTTGACTCATTCTTTTTAAAAAAAAAATAATAATAACGCTAGAATGCAGAGAATAAACATTTCGCAAGATTGATCGTACACTGAAACATTTTTGCATAAATTCACGAATAAAACTATGGTATGAAGGTCTTTTTTTTTTTTTTTTTTTCGTGGCATTAAAGATGTCTTGTGACTTTAATATTCATTTGCTTACTGCGTTATATTTTTTTTTTTTTATGCAAAAATGGTTCCTATTTGTAAGAAACAACAAACATCATACCAAAATTTATTATTTTGCGTCAAATCATCTGAAATTTATTCCAAAATACCACTAAATTAGTAAATTTATCTCATTCCATGGTGCTGTATGTGATAAAGCGCTATATAGAAGAAAATAGGACAAAAAACATGATAAGAAATAGTTAACCCGCAAAGTTAATTCGATATAATCATAAATTTATAGTTAGAAAATTTCTGGAAATCCCTGTTTGAGTGCTGTAAAAAAACTTCTACAGAATAACTGAAAAAGTTTCTTCTTCAATTTCATTTAATGTCATTCGACGAATATTCATATCAGAGATTAGGATCAGCAGTTTTACTGGCGTTCTGTCCAATGAAAGTTTTCGTAAATGCAAAAAATATAAATCTTAGGTTTTTCTTTCGCGAAACTAATAATAAACAAGTCCGAGAGCGTATTAGAATTGTGTCTTATTTGCAGATAAAATCAAATTTAACATTTTTGGAACATCAACAAGGACAAGGTAATTTGTTATATACTGATGGCATAATTTATGCTCTTTATTTGAATATCTAAAAAAAAAAATTTTTAATTATCAGCCCAAAGTTTGGTTTATAACTTTGTTTTTTTATCAGAATAACTATCCAAAGCAGACAAAGGTCACAGAAAGCAGACAAAAAGCAGACAAAAAAAGCATCCAAAAGAAAAAAGTCCAAAAAACTATCCAAAGCAGACAAAAAGTGAATATTGAGAGACAGCTCTCAACATTCACTTTTAGTGACTCTATAGTAACTTCCATAAATTCTGAACACACCTTTGCAGAAAGTTGCAGGTCAGAGTATGAAAACATGACTTTAAAATGAAATCTAAAAAGAATAATTATCAGAAAATGGAAGAACATTAATGCAGAAATTACAAAAAGAACTTATAAATTCTATGTCCAGATATTTAAAAACTGTTGTGGATGCTACAGGTTATATTACTAAATACTACACTACTTATTATTATGTACATATATTTTTTTCAACATGAGCGAAGACTTTTGTGAGCTAACATTTTTATTACGTTTTTGTCTTTATTTTTCAAAAAAAAAAAAAAAAAAAAAAAAAAAATTTACTATGTTCTTCAAATATTTAACATTGTTTTATATTGATAAACTTATAGATATTATAAAACATTTTTCATCGTTAAATATTAACTTATATTAATGAATAAAGCAGCACTTCATTGAAATTTGCTAGTGTACGAATGACTTTTGACAGCCACTGTACTACTGTGTCCAAAAAGTAAGACCAGTTTTCTATTTAATTTTCCTGGCCATATGGTATTTCAATTTTTTTTTTTTTTTTTTTTTTTTTTTAGGTTGTTGGCATCCTTGACATCTGTGTGAAATTTTAAGTCAAAATATTCATTAGTGTTTGAGTTATGCTTGGCTTTATGAGATGCTAAAACTAATTCCGACGATTTTTGAAATGTCTGATTTAACTGATCAAGAATTTGCGTTAAATTTTGTTTACCTAACGTATAGAAGTGCTAAAAACAGTTCAAAGAAGGCAGAGAACGCGTTGAAGACGAACAACCCTCTGGTCTACCACCAACTTCAACCGACGAAGCTCACATCCAAAGAATTAAAGATTAGGTGCTTGCAAACCGTCGATTTACAATTAGAGACCTTTCTGATGATGTAGGAATTTCAAAATTCCATTTTGAAAGATACTTTGGGGGTCAAACACTTCAAATCCTTATTGGTACCGAAAACACTGAATGCGCCAGCTCACAATGCATTGATTCTAGTCGACTTTTTCGCCAAAAATAAAACCCATATCGTTCCACAACCACCATATCCCTCTAATTTAGCATCGTGATACTTCTGGCTATTTCCTAAACTCAAAAGACCACTCCTGGGACAACATTTTGAGTGGATTGAAGAGACATTTCAAAAATCGCTGAAATCATTTTTAACATCTCAGAAAACCAAGCTTAACTCAAGCACTAATGAATATTTTGACGTAAAATTTCACACAGATGTCAAGGACAGTGCCAACAACCTAAAAAAGGAAAAAAATTGAAATACCATATGTCTGGGAAATTTAAATTGAAAACTGGCCTTACTTTTTGGGCACAGTGATACTGTATCGCATGGAGAAAACCTGAAATATGCTATCATGGCGCCAACCTGGGATGTGAAATTCTTACATACGGTTGCATGATCTCCAGTTGATTTAAGCCTGTGTTCTCTTGCACGAAAGCTGGGCATGTTGCCACTATGCCAAAAATCGACCAGCCACTGATTAATATTCATATTTTACTTCAGGCAGAAATTGATTTCGAAGAAATTAAATAAAAAAGTGTCCTCAATTTCGAAACAAAAATAAAGAAAAAAGTGTCAAAGAAGGCAAGTAAAATAATCTGGAAAGACCATGAAAATTTCTTAATTTGCTTTAAATATTGAGAAATTAGTAAATATTAGAAATTAAATATAGTATTTCTAACTATATAAACTCTAAAGCTTTTTCTGTATATTTTTCCTCATGTCAAAAAAAAAATGTCTTTTCAAAATCTTTTATACAATACAGAAATGGCATGATTTTGATATTTTTTAATTAATTTTATTTTTTATTTATTTATTGTTTTTTTAAATAATTAACTATCAGGACGTAGGTGGAAAAAAATCAATACAAATAATGATAGATTACAGTGTATTATGGACTCCTTAGAACAAAGAAGAATTCTTGTAGAATTTAAAGTCTAAGGAGAATATAAATTATATAAGAATATAAATATAATATCGGAATATAAATTCTACAAGAATTCTTGTAATTCTTGTAGAATTTATATTCTTATATAAATAATTGCAAAGTATTGTAATAGCCAGAACAATAAAAATAACCCTATTTGTTTCGAATCGTTACTGCGAAAATATATATATATTTTTCATAAATTGTGTTTATTGCAGAAAACTATGAGTACGAAATTTCAAAATTAAAACTGTGCATTTTAAGATATTTCTAATTAATTTAATATCTGAGTAATGACGTTCATTCAATACTTCCTAGACAGGAGGTGTTGAATAAACGTTATATAATATCTCCTATCCATGCTGTGTTGATTTATCTGGAAATCATAATTAGCTTATTATCTAATCAAATAGTTTGATTTTTTATACTAGATGGCGCCATGAATCTTTACCGTTAATCCAAAAAATATCGTATGTTATAAAATTACGTTTGAAATCATTTATTTATTTATTTATTTTTTGACATGTCTCAACATGCACCTTAAACATTGTTTAAAAGAATAAAGAAATGCCTAAATCAAAATAAAACTTTAAAATCGATATTTAATCAAAATTACAAGGAAAAAAAAATATCTAGCATTGTCATCAATTATAACATTTCAATTAATCTTATTTATCCATTCTTATCATATTTTATTTCAAGTTATTATTAAATTCATAAAATTCTAGATTATAAAATTTTTTGTATAATTTTCTTATATTATGTAAAAAACAAAAGTAAATTTGATTAATAATTATAATATAATAAATTAATAAATGGAGGATTTTTAGTCACATTACATTTGAATTGTACATTTTAGGCGATTTAATGAATTATATAACGCGCATTATTATAATATTTTGAATGATATATCTACGTAAAAGGCAAAGGTCATATTATAATATTTTATAAGAAAATACATATATTTCTAATGGATTTTGGAGCGTGTTGTCCTTAAAAAATAACAGAAAAATTTAATTAACAATATTATAAAATCTCAATTCTTCCAAAGTAAGATTGCGAAATCTATTACTAAAGTTTGCTCCAATTTGTATTTTCTTCACATACGAATTTAACTTTAAATTATTTAATTCTTCAGTTTTCATTCAATGCTCGTTCTCTTTGTGGTTTGAGGGTTATTTTTTTTTTTCAAACAGGTTAATTAAATGAATGAAGTAACTTTTTAATGAATCTATAAGAAAATAATTATTTTCGAATATACTTTTAGCAGATACTTTTTGTCTTCCCAAAACACATAATTTCTAGATGAATAATAATATTTCAAACTTTTGAATAATGTATGTTTTGGAAAAATTTTTGTGTTTTCTTTAGATTTTCTTTAACACAATTTCGAAGAAATTTTAACCATGAAAAATCAGGAGAAAAAAATCTGTCCTTTTTGTATATTCTTCTGTAGCGCCATCTATCAATGAGAATTATAAATATTCTAACCGAACACTTAGAGAAATTTTAATTATTACATTTTCCCCTTTTTAATTTAGATGAATTATTTTAAATATAAAACAGGAGCAATAGTTAATTTGTTATAATCTTTTATAAAAATTGTATATAGATATTATATGTGATGTAATTTAATTAAAATGTAATTATGATGCGATGCTACTAACTTAATTATTTTAGAGTGCGGTTTACGTGTTGCGTTAGTATAATGGAAACTACATTTCATTGTTGGCACCTACATCCCACGTTCGAATCTAAGCAAGGCAAATGATTTTTGTCCTCCGATTTTTCAAGGTTTTTCGAGGGAATAGATACTCTGCAATATATCAGCATTGAAAATGGTTTCATTTTTTTAACAATGAAATAAATTTGTTAATGTGCTTTTAAATGTGTGTTAATTTAAAAAAATTAATTTTTATACTTTTATTATTTCTTGGTTATTATCCAATTTTGTGGTTATAACTGTTTAAAATCAAAATAAACTGAAGTAAAAGGAAAGTGATCGCTCAGTCATACCCCGTATAAGAATAATGTGGACCCTTCAATTACAGCTTTCTGCACCAAAGAGGAAAAATTAGGAGGAGGAATTCAAATTTGATACGGAAAAAAATTTGCAACAGGCTGTTTTGAGCCTCTCAGGGTAACATCTCCTTGCTCCGGGTCATCAAGATTCTTCATTCATCTGTGATTTATCCCGCTGGCCACGGCCTCTCCTGAAAATTCTTTGTCTTTCTTTACATTGTTTCAAATTAGTAAATTTAATTTTTCTCGCCCATTTTCAATAAAACCTGACTGATTGGCTCTAGATCGCAAAGAGTTTTTAATGAATAATTTCTACTTCATCTTTATTGAATACAAAAAATATTTCACATAATTAACGAAAAAAAATCTGTGTTATTTTAAACATTTTTTTTTCTTCCATATTATTAATTTCAGAGTTTTCTAAATCAGTTACTCTTTTACCATATAATTGAAAGTTTAGTTTTACAAGAGTAACGTTGGCATCAATAAAATATAGACTTGTTTTTATTTTATCTGTGAAATGTTTATGTGACGTTGACTACCCGGCTAGAATCTGATTTATCAAAAGTTATGATCAAACTATATTTAACATAAAACAATTTTTTGAATATTATTTATTATTATTAAAACAGCTGGTGCATTTTTTTACTCAGAATTTTTTCTTCGATTTCATTGAACTACTTAAATTATGGGTAAATTTTTTCGAAAAATTATTCAAAAGTAACAACAGTTGACTGTTTTTCATAACAACCATTGAAATTAAAATATTTTTAATTTAACTCAATTATTAATAAGTACAGGTTTATTGGTTACCATTAATGTAGTGGAAAGATTCTGATAACGTTTTCAAACATAAAATTCTAAAGATATACAGATTTTTACATGTTTTTATAAGAAACAGAACTATTAGATAGCTTATAAAAATTGCCGAAAACCTTTATTTTAAATTGCAGATGCCATGTTCTTATTGAAACACTTAATAGCTACTTATTTTATTTGAGTAACCAATTTATATTGCAATTATTGTGAATGACCATCATTTTTTATTTATATTAATATTTTATTTGCATTACTAATAACATATGAATATTTTGTGTGTGCATTTATTTAAATCTAAATGAAAGTTTAAAAATTGAATTTAATATGAAATTAATCAGTATATGGTGTATGATAAATAAAAATTTGTTTAAAAACTGTTTAGTTGTTAAAGCCGCTTTTGAAACTTTGTTAAGTAATGGTATCTTTTTTTTTAATTTTATAATTTAACATTTTGTTAGCATCTTATGTGTGTTTTATTTATTTGCTTTAATAATTTGTAATTTTCAAAATGAATAATAAATCAAATTTGGTTTTTTTGTCTTTTTAAAGTTAAGGTATTTTTTTCATGTTGTGTCTTTAGAAACTATACATAAGTTTAACGTATTCACCATATGTAAAATGAATTATAAAATTTAAAAAATGAATCAAATAGAGTAAAATTAATTATAAAAGAATGCACTAAGTGCTTTTGCTAACAACACAGTTAGATCAGCTTTTATCTTTTCAATCTAGTATAATATGAAATTTTCTGAAAAGAATATTATATTTATGTATTTTCAAAATATAATACTATTTATTGAAATTTTCAATAAATTACTATTTATTGAAAGTTGAAAATTTTATTCAATAAAATGTAATTGTTTTACTATCATTTTTTTTAGCATTCTCAAGTGGTACTTCCTGCTTAATATCTACAACTTTATTTGTTTTATTGTTTTCGGCAATGCAAGTGTATCGTTGGCATTTAGCATCTACTCAGTTGATGACAGTCCTTGGAGGATTTCTTGGATCATTCCTTTTCCTTTTTGCCTTAACTGTATCCTTTTAAAGTACAATTTTTTATATAGTATGTACATCATATTGATTATATATCAGTATAGAAAATACATTTAGTCTTTTTATATTTGGTGTTTACTTCACAGTTATATTTTATTTTAGCATTTACAATAGATCTACAGATGCTTATTAGAAATTATAAAGACTGAATTTTATATTAAGTATATTCTGTGTAAAACAATATGTAAAATCCTGTGTTCATTTAACGAAGATATTTTTTTATTAGCATACCACAAAAATGTCTAATTTTATTATTTATGAGACTAAAAAAAGATTCTTATATATATATATTACAATTCTTGCTTATAATGTTTATTTGCATTTTTGTTAGACATAAAGATAATATTCTTATTTTACAAAACATTTTGTAGTTTTATTATAAAACACAATCCTAGGACTATTTACCTTAAGATTAATATAATTTTAAATAAACAAGGATAATTAACATAGTAAAATTTAGTTCTTTAGTTTAAAATTATTTTGTGCTACTTGTATTTTTTATATTTATATGTTCAGCATAATTACTATATAAATAAATTTTAGAAAATATTTTTTTTAATTATTTGAAAATTACTTAACTTGTTTTTGTAACATCAAAATAATTAAATAAACATTTTTTCATAAAGATTTAAACTGTTTATCTTTATTGATACAAATGATATATCTTTGCTTTATCATATGTACTTGAAGTTGGAAAATCGTTTCGTTAGAAGAACTAAGTTTAATTGCTCTTTCAATAATAAGTTTTTGCAATTATAATGGTCATATTTCTATTACATAAGAGCCCATAGCATTTTAAATTAACAGTAAATAAGTTGTTAAATTCAAAAAACTATGACAAAAAAAAATGTGTTTTTAATGAATTTTTAAAAGTTTCTTTTTCAATAAAAAAAAAAAAAAGGAAATATTATGTATTTTCATTAAGCTGGCAATATTTGTCAACTTTTAATTTTAATATATCATATTCTTTTTTTATATTTATTTTAGGTTATAAAATTATTTTGCATGAATTTGATGTAAAAAAATAAAATGTATATCTCAACTTATAATAAATTTTTAGATCAAAAGGTCTATTGTAGTTATTTACTTTGAATACTTCAAAAAATACTTTCTTGTTGCCTTCTTTATTTATTTACCAACTGTTATATTATAAATTTGTATCTATTTTTTATTTTATTTTATTTATATGTCTTGTTTGTTGGATTCTAATTTTTATAATTTAAGTTCTGACATCGGGAGAAACACTCAATTTATACGAAAGTAAAAATAATTAAATGTAATAATGAATGTCATTGTTTTCTTGATTCAAAACATGGTAAAGCATATTGTTATCGATTCATCTAATTATCTTATTGCTATATTTCGCAAATTATTTTGTTTTGATTATTTAAATGAATATGATAATTTATATTAATATTTGTGTAATATAGATTACTAATTTGTTTATAATATATTTCTTATTTAACCTTAATAATGAATAGGCTATTGGAAATATTGAAACTTATGTATTTGGAAAAGGATTTCACACAAAACTATTCCCAGAAGGTAAATTTAATTGTTTCTTTTATTAATTAATTTGCATTGTTAGTACTCATATATTTTTCATCCATTAAGTATTATGCTTTTTTGAAATTAATACATATGAAATGAATTTTTATATTATTATTGAAGGATGCAATGAAAATAATTATGAATTATACAAATAAATGTGCTACATATATTTCTTTCACCTACTGCCTTATCTCCAGTTCCACAAGATTCCCTTTCCTTTCCCACTCCTTAGAATTTAGTTTACTGCAAAGCAGGAAGGTCATTTTTCTATCATATATTAATTTTGCCTTAAAATTTTCTTTAAGCATTAATTTCTATTTTCATTACAAATGTTTACTTTTCATTTTCCTAAGTAAGGCACTCATTCTCAGTTATTCCTTTTATTTTTCATATATGCAACAATCTTTTGGAAGAAATTTTATTTTAATGATTAATAATGAAATAGAGGTATGGAAATATCTTTCTCCTTGGAACTTTTAAAAGCAATACATTTGCCTTTGTTTCACTTTAAAAAAATAGTGTAAAAATGTGTTTGGTTTTATTTTTACAATGATTTTGGATTTTTATTCTTGGTTTATTACAACAAAAGTGCTTAAATATACAATTTGAATTTGAATTAATTTCAAAATGTATTGTAATAAAATGCAAATTAGGTCAATTAAACAAAACATAATATTTTATATTATTTTATTTTATTACCTCAGCACTATTTTAAAATGTTTGCTGTTCTTACTTCTGTGTGATATAGTTTATAATGAATTACTTTATCAAAAGTGGAAAAATGAAACAAATATATTTTAGCTATTCTAGTTTGATTAGCTTGTTTATCAAAATGACAATGATTATATTAATATAAACAAATTTAAATCAGTATTTATTTTTAAAAAATCATAAAGACATGTTATGTTATCCTTACAAGCAATACTAAATCCTTTCCTTTGTTAGGTTAGGTTACCAAATCTTTTGTATCTGGTTGATATAGATAAAGTAAACTTATAAGCACATTTTTCACCATCCCATGTCTGTATGGGCTTTAAGGCCCTTTGTTGATTATGAAAAGGTGGATTGTCATCATGTTTAAATGATAATTGTCATCGTAGATGATTTCTTATTGTCTTCGGTTTTGCTGTTACATGTTCATTTCTAATTCTATTATTGTCATGTTTACTGTATTTTCAAGTTATGAATGCATCAGCAAATTTTATGAATTGTAAAAATAAAACCACAAATTATTTCCTTTACTTTTATTAATATACTGAATTTTAATATGCATTTAAAAATATATTTTAGTAAATCAATATAACTTAAACATAATAATATATATAATTTAAACTTTGAGTATTTATAAAATTTCTGCTATTAGTGCAAGATTTTTTTTTCCTTTTTCTTTTACAATGAAAAATTTATAATATTGTTAGAAAATTTAAAGTTTTAAATGAAATCTCTGTCAATGGAGAATGCACTTATTTTATGTTTCTAGTTATGAATGAGTCATATTACTTCTAAAGAATCAATTAGTGTATTAAATTTTTAATACTAAACTATGATTAACTCATTCTGAAATATGAAAGAAGATATAGAGTCACCTGGTGTGTTATTCTTGGTCACTGAGTTTCCTGATAATTCTCAGTCGCACAACATTTTCGTAACAGAAATAATATTTCATGAAATTATAGAAAATCATAGACATTGCAAATCCTTTTTTTTGTGTATGAATTATTATTATTATTATTATTATTTTATTTTTATTTTTTTTTTTTTTTTTTTTTTTTTTTTTTTTTTTTTTGTTTTTGAATTAACTATAAGAAAAAATAATTTTAATATACTGTCACTTGGATTCTTGTCGAACAAAACTGGATGAGATTTTACATACTTTTATAAAGTTGTAATCTTTTGTGTTTTAATTATATTTTGTGTTTATCTCCTGTAAATTATAACAGTTACTGAAAGTGAGTAAAAGTTTTTTTTTTTTTTTTTTTTTTTTTTTTTTCTGATACAACAAAAAAATTTATAGTGCTATCAAAATATACTCCAAAATTCCATGGTGATTTTGATCATTGAGATATATACTAATTGCTTTTTTATAGTATCTATGACTGATGTTCTTTCTATTAAAGTCTTTAAACTTAAAAAGTTAGTATTATTATACAAAATATTTCAACTCTGAATGAATATTTTGATGATTATGATTGATATTTGATATATGAATATTTTTTGGTTGCAATTTTTACACTGTTGTATTTGCTTTAATGATGTTTATTAAAATATGCTAAAATGTTCTAAGTAATATGCATAATACTATACAACATTAACTTTGTGTTATGTGCTGTGATAAAGGTACATTTGCATTTAAAAACTCAAAGAATAATGTAGAAGTTTAAAGGGATCTTTTAAACATAGAAGTGGTAGGAAATTTGTGTCCAAAGAGAGGATAGAAAGCATACGCATTAAGTATATTTTCTATGAGCAAACAAATTTGAAATGTTTGAATCTATTCACAATATATGTTCATGAAGTAAATATTGCTTGCAAGTTGTGTCATGAATATTTATTTGGATACTAATATCATGATTTTTTTTTTTCACTTTGAAAGTGAACATTTCATAATACAGTATGAAATTGACTTATATTTTGAAATTTATATTTCATCCATAATTAATAGTAGAAAATTATTTACTTTCCTGTTAATTAAGTGTATTTTCATTTCAGCAATTTTATACTGTAAAATTTTTTTATTCTATACTACTGCGTCCAAAAAGTAAGAACAATTTTCAATTTAAAATTCCCGGGGCTTTGGAATTTCAATTTTCTTTTTTAGGTTGCTGGCACTGACCTTGGCATCTGTGTCAAATTTGACGTCAAAATATTCATTAGTATTTGAGTTATGCTTGACTTTGTGAAATGTTCAAACTAATTCCAGTGATTTTTGAAATGTCTGAATTAATTGAGCAAAGAACTTACATTAAATTCTGTTTGCGGAAATGTATAAAATGTTGCAGACGGCATTCGGTGAGCATTTCTATATTGGAAAGAAATGTTCAGAAGTGGTATGAACGGTTCAAAGGCAGAGAACACATTGACGACCCTCTGGTAGACCATCAACCTCAACTGGTGAAGCTCACTTCCAAAAAATTAAAGATTTGGTGTTTGCAAATCGACGATTTGCAATTCCAGACCTTGCCGGTGATGTTGGAATTTCAAAAGGATTGGTCAATTGAGCCTCAAACCCCAATTGGTATTGAAAACACGGAATGTGCCAGCTCACACTACATTGATTCTTTGTAACTTTTTCACCAAAAATGAAACCCATATCGTTCCACAACCACCGTATTCACACCATGCGACTTCTGGCTGTTTCGCAAACTCAAAAGACCACTCCAGGGACACCATTTTGAATCGATTGAAGAGATTCAACGTGTCTGGAGGGAATTACTTTGAAGGTGATGAAATAAATTTGGAAGAATAACTAAAGAATTTTTGAAGAAAAAAAATAATAATAACTGGTCTTACTTTTTGGGCACAGTAGTATGTATAAAAAAAAGAGTTGACCAATAATTACCCTGAAATTGGGAGGAATTGCCCTAATAACAGAAGTAATAATATTATTAAAAATCAATGTATACTGAAGTCAATATTCTATTATTTTAACACTAAAATGTGGTTAGTGCATGGCAAATTTTGAAACATCTTCTGTTATAATTATTATGATAATAGGATGTTTTAGATTTTTTACCAGCAATTAATTACATCAATTGATTCTAAATATTTATATTTAAATGCAATTTGTTTGTGTGTGTCTGTAGATTCTTATTTGATATATACGGTGTGGAAGGAAAAATATGTTTTTATAATACTATAGAAATTTTTTATGTCACATAAAAAATTTTATTTTATTATCTTGTACCTTTTTTTAATTGTGTATGAGTGAAAAAATTTGGTATAATTTGAAGATTCTATTTACTGCATCATTTTTTTGTAGTTCTATAAAATCTTTCCCAATATTGTTTGTTTTCATTCTTAATTTTTATATAATAAAATATTATCTTTTACAGTTCTTATTAGTATTCTGGTTGCAGTTTTTGCTTGTGGCTTAATTCACAGAGTCTGCATTACTACTTGGTAAGCATTCTTTTTTAAATATATTTTTTGTGATTCAAGATTTATGTTTACATGAACTATAATCACTCTCAATTTTCTTTTAACTCACTGACTGCTCAATTTGTGGACCAAAATCGCTTCAAAAATTGTGTAATTTGTTTTTTGCATATTTTAAATCTATATATAATCCTTCAAATGCCACAATTTAGTGGACAACTATTGACATCTGTTGGCCAAAACGTAAATTAAACGTCGAATACTGTATATAATTTATTTCATTGATTAAATGGGGGGGGACTGGATGCTCTCCTCAATAAAGGAAGAAAACACATGCCCGCAGGATGAGCGGTCAGAGGTAGGGATTGCAATATCGGACCAAAAGTTCAATACCGGTATTCAGTATTTTTTAGATCTTAATACCGGGATACCTGCAGTAGAAATTTTAGAAAAAGAAAGAAAACACAGGTGTTTTTATTCACCAGTTTTATTAGAGAATGTAAATATCACAAAAAAATTTGTAACTTATAAATTGTATTAGGTCATATTTCAAAAAATTGCAAACATCATTACTTTAGTTTATAACAGTTCTTCTTATAGTGTTAATCGATGTTGATAGATTTTTAAAACTTACCAACCGGATAGCGATTTTCGTAATTCAATAGAAGTGCAAAACACTCGAAAAGGCAAATTATCGAATGCTGTCATTTTACTTATAATTTCATCCAAATTATCTTTTTTTTTTTTTTTTTTTTTTTTTTTTTTTCCAAAATCAAAAATCCCTGATGGCTTGGGCTTAGAAACTGTGCTTAAGTTTGTATCTTCATCGCAATTAGATTCTTTACTCTTTAAAAAATTTGTATCATATTTCATTTTTAAATGTGTAAGGAGTCCACTTGTACTTCCTCCATTCACTTTAATAATTCTTGAACATTTTTTACATTGTGCCACCATATTCTTTTCATCATATAAATAATGAAACCAAACCGAAGTATTATCAACTGATTTTTTATGTTCTTTAAAGTTATTCTTATTCATTATTATGGGGTATTATTTATGAGTATATATATATTAAATATGAAAAATATTTTGAACTCTAAAGTATGATATGCAAATACAATATGAATAACAAACTCACCAATTTAAAAAATAGCAAAATATTACGCACTTTCTTCACAACTACAACCTTGTTTTCACAAATAAGAGTTTCTAGTTTTCAGATAAGAATAATAATTTCACAGATAAGAATTCTAAATTTCTAGTAAATACCGAAAAAACGGTATTTAAACTTGTGAATACTGGTATTACAAAATTGTACAAATGGCTCAAAATACCTGTATACCGGTATTGCAATCCCTAGTCAGAGGGTTAAATGCAATTATAACTAAATAAAATTCCTTTAAAATGTTATGGTTTTGAAGTTTTTATTTTATATTATGTATAAAAACTAAATGATACTTAGATAAAACAAATTAAAGCAAAATATTTTTGTAATAAAATTAATTGTAAATGATGTAACTAATTATTTTTAGTATATTTGTATAATTTCAATAAAAAAATTTTTAAATATAAACATTTAATTATGCAATAAATAAAATTGATATTTATGAATATATATTAGGTGTGTGTGTGTCTATATCATACTTTTTTGTACTTTATAAGCATGTTTTACAGCATTAATTTTATAATACTGCATACAATAAGTTGCATCATGTATTCCTTTATTTCTATGTATAGAGTTAAAAAGCATATAAAATTAATTTTAAATTATTGGTTAAATAAATATATATTATAAATAATTGTGAGATAGTGAAATGTCTTTTAATGATGACCAAAAATGAAATGCAGTAAATTTTCCATTTAAACATAAGTACAAAAAAGGCATATTATTTTATTAATTCAATATTTATTTAAAATTCGTTTTGAAATCTTTTTAACATTTGCAATTTAGTTTGTGAAATTTTAATAATTTGGGAATTATCTCAACTACTAAGTTGTATAATTATTTGACTTAATCATTTTTAATACGCTTTTATTAGCTTCACCTGTATGTTTGTATGTAACTCACTTTTTGGGCTCGATGTTGGGACTGATGGCGCCATCTACTGGCGAGTCAGTCAACTGATCAAACCCTACTTATTTTGTATAATTATTTTGTTTAATCTTAATTCCTTTTGTTTTATTTTACTTTTATCTTAAAATTCTCATTTTTTTTAACTTTAACCTTTTTATTTTTGGGCATCGTCAACGAACTCTTAATTGTACCGATAGCTTTAGCTTTTTTGATCTCATGCTTTAATTGTTCTCAAGCAGATGTTTTTCCTAATTTAAATTCATTTATTTATTTTTAATTACTTCTATTCATTAATTTAAGAAACTACAATTTATGCTAATGTTTCAATTAATTTAAGATGTGGAGGTTTTTTAAAAACCACCAAGGAACATCATAACCGGTACGCCCGTTGCCCAGCTTTCTTTCACCCCGGGTTTCAGTAATATCCGCGATCGAATTGCGCTCTTCCTATTGGCCGAAAATTTCCGTGGCTAAAAAGAGGCGGATCTCAAAGGCATAGGAGTGCGATCATGTCGAATTGCGCTCTTCCTATTGGCCGAAAATTTCGGTGGGCAAAAAGTATATAAACTTAGCGGATAATCGGCCAAGGTACCGTCTCTGCATAATTTGCACCAGACCTAGACTTTAGTCATCCTTTCTAGCAGCAATTACTCTACTTTTTAGTATATTCCAACTTTTTTTATATTATTCTTTTTTTTGCTTATATTAATTGTATTGTACTTAGCTTTTTTAGTATTTTTCATCAATTTTTATTTGCATTGTATTTATCTTTTTGTATTTCTCATAAACTTTTAAATTTTTTATTCCTTAATTTTACTTTTTTTCTTATTTTATGATTTGTATTGAAACTAAAAATAAAAAATAAATTATAGTTTAAAAAAACTAAAAAAAAAAAAAACACGCTTTTAGAGTTAATCAGACTAAAAAGTAAAAAATAAATTAATAGTTTAAAAAACTAAAAATATTTTAGAGTTAATCTATCTAAAAAGTAAAATATAATTGTTAACATAAGAATAAAATGACTGACGAAAAATGAATGTCACTGTTCTAAAAGCGTGGGGTGCTCAATATCAATGGTTATAATTTTTCACTAGTTTCACTCAGAAATGCAGAGTTAATTTTAAAATGTCATACAAGCACCCCACGCTTTTAGAACAGTGACATTCATTTTCTCGTCAGTCATTTTATTCTTATGTTAACAATTATTTTTTACTTTTTAGATAGATTAACTCTAAAAGCGTATTTTTTAGTTTTTTTAAACTATTAATTTATTTTAAAAAAATCATTTGTGAAAGATAAATTTATTTATTTCACTCTTCAAAACTTTCACAAATTTATGGTCTACACGATTTATAATATTAAAAATGTCCAATGTTTTATTTTTAATTATGTGCACAATCATTATTCACTGTTCTACTATTGCAATTATAAATATTTTTCATAGTCCCTTTGAATTTTAATTAGATCATGGGATTACTTTTTTAAATGTTTTAAAATTTAGCCTAGCATTCAAAAATTAGGAGTAGACAAAATCAGCAGAGATGTAATAAAAATACTATATTTTCAAATAGTAATAACTATATTTTCAAAGTATTTGTACTTTTTGAAAATATCAAGGTGCAATAATCTAATTTTATAACTATATTTTAGCATATATATAAACTTCTCGTATACTAATTTAAAGTGAAAAAAAAATTAACAACACTTTTTGTATTATTGTCTGTTAATAATATATTAAAAGAAATGAAATTCCTCATGGCTTATTTAATGAGGTAACATAACCTATCTTGTAAAATGTTTTCTCTTTAAATAAAGAGATATTATACGTTTATAATAGTGTTATTTTGTTTTACTACCTTGTTAAGATTTCAAAATTTAGAAGTTTTAAGTATTGTTTAATGATTATATTTCTTATGCAAGTTACCAGCTTAACTTTTTTCTAAATTATCAAAATTTTATATTTACAAATTTTGATGTTCCTCTGTCTAATATGAAGCAGTTTTTACGGACTCACATTTTTGGATTACTTGATTTCAATGAAATGTTTGTATTTATGATTTAATTATCAGTTACTTTATAGAAAATTGGTTTTATTTCTTGTAGTTTCATCTTTTCTATTGTGGCATTGTATTACATGAACAAAATATCTAACAAGGTTCACAGTGTTCCTGTACCAGCTGCCTTAGCCAATCCTATAATTGAGAAAAGGAAAAGAAAATAGATGTTTTTTGTGTTTTATAATATTTGTAACATTTTGATATATTTGGAATAAATAAGCCTTGTTATAAATAATTTGCATTTATTAAAAAAAAATAGTTTTTTTGGTTTCAAACTTTTTTCTACATATTTAACTCTTCAGTTAATGACTCATAAATACTTATTGCATGAAATATGCAGTTAAATTTGATGGATGTGCTGCAATTTAAATTTTTAATGTCAAAATTATTAAGTAGAAATTATGAGATATTCAAAGAAATAAAATATTTTTAGTTAAATGTTAAATGAATTATTTTGTCTGTTTAAATATATTATTTCAAAAGTTATTCTTCATATGCTGAAAAAAAAATATTGTATGTGAAAAGTGTCTTCATAATATTGTTCATTATTCATAGATAAATAAGAATAATAAGATTCTTGATAACAAACTGTTTCTTCTGTGATTTAAAATTTAAGCCTTATTTAACAGTAATATCAATAAACAATTTAGCTATTTATTTTTGTTTAAAAAAGCATATATATGCAAAATAACAAAGGAAATTTTACAAAGCTGAATATCTAACTATATTAAATTGTCAGATTTTTATTATTATTATTAATATTTTAATAGATTCATTATCCAAATTGTATATTTACTTGATGTTACTTCACATAATTTTCAATTTTGTTAGGGGGTACTTTTTTTAATAAATAACTCATGTAAGACATCAATAATTTATTGGAAGTGCATTACAACATATAATAAATAAAATACACATACATTTATATACATTTTTCATTCACAAATTTGTGCTCTTTATTAATGTTTATGCATCTTTTTTTTTATATAATGCAATCATTTACATTTTTTATAAGAAAAGAATACTAAATATTCAGAATTCTGTGTGGACTGTTCGCATTTTGGTCCTTTGCTTTTATTTAAAAGATATCACATTTTAGCTTTGCTGTTTTATATATGCTAATTCACTTATATTTATGTTTTATAAGATTTTATTAAAGTAATAATTTTGGCTGTACTTAAATTTCATTAATATTTATTCAAAAAAGACTGAAAAATAAATTATTTAACTTATTGTTCTAGTAATACTGCAATAAAACATAATTAAAAATTCTTACCAATGAAATACTTCTATTATTTTAATTATATATAATGTCTCTTTTAATATGTTTTAATCATACAGGGATAATGTAAAAAAGAAGTTATTAAATTTTTGTTTAAAGAAACTTTTATTGCATTTTATGTTTTAATGTGTAGAATAAAGGCATTCTAAAAAACAAATTTTCTAACAATAGAAAGACTAATAATTAAAGAATTCTGAAGTTAACTCCAAAATCATTAGATTAACAAAAAAAAATCAAATCCACACTGATTCACCAAATTGGACTATGTTTTAAAGGTTTAATTTAAATTCTAAAGTTAAAATAAATGGACATAAGAAAGATGAAAAAAATTTTTGTACATTTGTAGATATGACTGCATATTGTATATAAGTCTCACTATGTAATTTTTTTATTTGTTTGAATTCAAAATCATGATAATTGCCAAAATGCTAACTTATTTTTTAATGCATCAAGTTACCAAAAATTTCATAATTATACTGTATGTTATAAAGCTCATATACATAAAGCAAAATAAATTTACAATACTATTTTGTGCCAACTGCCTCTAATATCACATTTTCTGAAATTCTACAATAAAAGAAAATCAGCAAATAAATGTTGGGAGAGATATACAAAATGAGAAATACTATTTACATTATAAGATGTATTTTAAACATTCCAACCAAATGAAATAATATATGAAAAAAATGTATAAAAATAAATAGCACTCGTGTCATTTTCCATAAAACAATTATTATTCTTATTGGCAAATGACAATCTATTGGCTAATAAGACATTACATTTTTATAATTATAAATAAAGTCAATCAAATTAAATCATTATTATTCTAGTTTATTCTGAAGAAAAAGTTATGTTTCTAAATTTATATTATAATTACAACATTCCTTTTTAATATTGTATTAAAAAATTCTTATTAGATTTTAAGAAAAATTTTACAAAAGAATTATGTTAACATTTAACATGAACTTAATACGTAAATTTCAAATAAAATAAATTGTTGTTTTTAGGTGTATTAATAATGCTTAACTGGTTATTAACTGAAACGTTTTTTAATAATGCTGTGAAATATTTTTTTTCTTTCAAAGCTGTTTTTAATTAGAATAAGATTTTCCTTATTCTAAGAAGTTAAGAAATCTACTATGTACTACACATATAGATTAATGTTTCATATACATGACAATCAACAGTGCACAGTGAATATAAATATTATATATTTCAAAACAAACAATGATTTCAGATGAAAAAAAAACAGGAATGTGTTTAAATTAAAACATGCTCGCACTACAGAAAAATCTTTAACAATATATGTATATATATATATATATATTATACAAAATTGAAGAAATTTTTAATTCCATAACATTTTAGTAATTTATTCATTTAATAATACTTTATATTTAATATAAAAATGTTACAATTTATTAAGGTTTTTCTTTTTATATATTAATGTTTTAAAAAAAAAAAAATAGATCCAAATATAGCATATGCATAGAAAAAAATATGAATTATTTTCTTTACATTTTTAAGCTTTTTATAGAATTAAGTGAGGTGTTCCAAGTAGAAAATTTACAATTATTTGATCGAATAAATTACTTTTGACAGTTAGTTATCTGGTAGGGTTGCTTTAAGGAATAAATAAATAGTTACTGAAATAGATTAATTTTTTGTGTTTAAAGTATCAGAAGTTATACATTTAACATAATTTTTTAAATTTTGATTTGCATTTTATTTTTTTTTTAATTTCAATTATGGTTAGAATTGAGAATTGCATTTCTAACCAAAACCATTAACCAAATGTAACTGTAATTGTATTTGTATTTGGTCCATTAAACCACATTACACTTTTGGCCCCTTTAAGCACAATAATTCAACTGACTTTCTATTAAAAATCAAAATTATTTCACATTTTTTTTAATCGTTATTTGAAAACCAAATAAATGATTTTTATGTATAATATAAAAGTATATATATAGTATTTTCCATCTTTTTTTTTTTTTTTTTTAATTCTCTTGATATATATTTCTTTTAAACTGTCAGATAGATGGTCATTCAAAATCAAAATCATCTAAATATGCAAAGCTTGTCTTTGTCCAAATTTACTTCAATTAATCAATAAATATCCAAAAGATTATATTCTGAACAGATTGTATATGGATTATTATATATTCTGAATAGATTGTATATGGATTATTATATATTCTGAATAGATTGTATAGGGCCTTTTAGGCTTTGTAGCATAGCAATTGCTGTTTTAACCACATAAGATCATCGAATTCAGATCCTTGTCATTTTGATTTCGAAGAAATCTCCAAATCGTTCATGGTCTGTCATAATTGTAGAGGTAAGCATACACAGCTATGGCTACTATGACAGCACACAGAATGACGAACAAACCATACACTCTCCTGGTGTAGGATCTGAAGACTTCATCCTCTTCTGTCCGAGTCAGCTGGCGGCTGAGGCAGCTGATGGGCTGGTTATCTCCGCAGAAAGATAGCGAGCGGCTGAATCGGCCTCTTGGTCCTGTGCTTGCAGCAGTGGGGCCATTGAGTACTGACATGGACCTGGAGCGAAGTGCCGGGGCCCGGACTCGGCCCGTGGGTGTATGGTTTGGAGATGTGGTGGCTGAAGATGAAGTCCTTGGGCGGTTGCCTGGTTGAGCGCTGTTGGCGGTTGGAGTACCTGGCCGGCTCTGCGTAGCTTTGCGGTGGAAGAATCGTCTCATGGCTGAAGATGGAGATCCTGCCTGTAATTATGATATTATATAAATATATAGATAATAAACGAAAACTTATGTAACCTTGAACTAACTGCAGTTTAGATAGTTTAGAAATTGGCGAGGTTTTTTTTTGTTTTTTTTTTATGAAATGGAAGATAAAAATTTTTGGTACTTACGTATTAACGCCACCGCAGCAGAAGTTGCGCTAATGCGCCAATAAAGAGCTGCTAATACGAAAAAATAGAGACTGTTTTGAATTTATGTTAAACTCTATATCAGCCCATTTTCCACCGAAATCCGATTGACTACCTTGTTTTTAAATAAAGCGTTTTGATATTAAATAAAGTGTTTTATATATTTTATGATTTGTCACAAAAATTTTAAGTGTAGATTGGCGCCACTTAAAAATCGCCAAATCTGTAGCTGCGGTGGCGTTAATACGTAAGCACCAAATTTTTTTTTAAAGTGTATGATCTCGTTTTTACTCTGATACTTTCCTACCATCGAGTGTGGGTTTATATAATAATTTAATTTGATTTGTTTTCTGCTATATGTTTATCTCTCTCTCTTTTTATTATTAAAACTGTAGTGCTTTCGACAAATTTGACGCTGCTCTTAATTATTTTTATCGTTATTAATAGTTCTTTATTTAATTCTTTAGTATTTTGCATTATTTATTCGCTTATTCTTTTTCATGTAAAGCTTATTCATTGCTCGATTTCAATTTGTTTTATGAAATATTCAGTAAAAGGGGCCGTTGGGATTTGGTGTAAAAAAACACTCTTCGCCAAGTAATGGGTTGTAACTGTAAGTGAAGTGAATTACAAACAGAACAAGAAACACCGTTTACCACATTTGGTGACTTATCACTCAGTTGGCGCCACAAAAAAGTCACCAAATACCAAAGCCCCTATTCTGCGATTTGGCCAAACATTCTTCTCATATGAGTTTATTTCCATGGTAATATTATTTAACTCAGTCATAGCATGCGAGAATATATATAATTTTAGTTATATCAATTTCTTTTATTAATGTCGATAGTTTAAGCTAGTTGTATTCATAATATTAGTTAAACTGCGAAGATAAAAAAAATCTCATCGTTGTTTTAAATAAAAATTTTTATACTTCATTAATTTTTTAACCTCATACTTTTTGAAGCATTTATACAACATACTTCGTAAAGAAAATATTAATGTAAATTGTAATTATTTTTTATTTTTAATATGTTACTGTAAATTTACTTATAATAACTGTTCGAATATTTGTATAAACTGAATTTTTGAAATTCAATAAATTCTTATGCTTTTCTCTAATTTTTTTTTCTTGCATATATTTTTTGATATTACTTGTTGATCGCTACTCTTGCCTGATTGAGGATTATCAAATTTTGTTTCTGGTGAAAAATGTTTAACAGAGAAGGATCGACTAAAAATGTGGATACGAGTGACCCATAGTTGATATTAATACGCGTGATAATCGAAGTTATCACAAGCTATTAGTCGCAGTTACGAGTTTATTAAACTCGTAACCGCGACTGATTGTTACCATTAGTACGTTAAGTTAGTTAGTTAAGTACAATTTCTTTTTTTTTTTTTTTTTTATTATTGCGTACTATTACTTTGTTCACGAATTTTTTCTGCCTGCATAAGTTTATTACATTTCTTATTATTTGGGCATTGTCCATTTCAGCATTTTTTGTTTCATAATTTTTTTTTCAATTTATGTTGCAAAACAGCATAAATAGTCGCTGTGCAGTTGTATTTCAATCTGTTGTTTGTAGACCAAAAAAATTGTCAAATCCTGGTATCCCTTAAATCCAGGAATGGCCAACCCGCTGCCCATCTTGGACATTTTTACGGCCCGTGAGATTTATCACACTTTTACAAAATATATTTATTTTATAATGGTCAAAGTAGTGAAAATTAGTGTATTAAAAAAATACATTATGTGTGCATCCATATATTCAAAAATTAACTTTGATTTTAAAATAATATTCTTACGATTATATGACAGGTATTGCCTGTTTTATTTGTGAGTTTACAGTTATGAGTTCGCAGAATAATTAAATTATATTCTGCGTAATCATGATGCGAGCAAATCTTGGAACTTAATATAACAGATTTTATGTTTCACTTTAAGTGACATCAATAAACCAGTGACCTTCCCTAGAACACACAATTGATTGTTGATAGCAGAGCAAACCAGGATCTCAGTTTCAAGGTAAAATTTGCTTTTTGGTTTCGTTTTGTGTGCTATGACTGTAGGATAATTATTTTAATACACTTGTATTTCAACAACATATTTAAAACAGCAACAGCCTGGTAATAACTCCAGTTAAATTAAATATGACTTTTAATTTAACAATTAAAAATAGATATATTTAATATCTCTCTAATTTTCAGTATGACTGCAAAGAAAAGAATAGTGGACTAAAATAGAAAGTATAGCGAGGAATGGGAAGAAAAATACTTCTTCGTAGATCAAAATACAAAAATTATTGTGTTTATTTTGTCGAGAAGTCGTTGCTGTATTTAAGGAATGTAATGTTAAGAGGCATTACGAAACGAAACATAAGGATTGTTTAAAGTTCGATAAAGAAACGAAACAATCGAAGCTCAAGGAGTTTAAGTTGCAATTAAAAGCTCAACAAAAAAAGTTTGGTGCAACATTACAGCAACCTTCTAATATTGTTAAGGTAAGCTATTCTGTTTCATTTTTGATTGGAAAAAAAAAAACATTTTCGGATGGTGAATTTGTGAAAAAATGTTTGGAATCTGTTGTGAAGGTTATTTTGCCTGATAAAAGTAAACTGTTTTCGCACCTAAGCCTATCTTGGCAAACAGTGTGTCATCGAATTAATGACATTTCAAATGAAAGGAATTTTATCTTAAAACCGCGCGACATAATTCGATATTTCAAATATTTTTCCTTGGCATTTGACGAAATCACAGACTCATCTGAGCTTGTAGTGAATCATTTCAAGTAACTGAAGAAATGTTAAATTTTGATAAGTTTAAAAGGTTCAACAATAGGAGAATATATTTCCCATGCTGTTGAAAACTGTTTAAACAAAAACAACCTTGATTTGCAAATACTTTCTGGAATATCAACTGATTGAGCACTTGCTATGATAGGTAAAGAAAAGAGAGCTATAAAATTACTAATCGATAAAATAGAATCCAATAACAAAACTAGTAACCGCTCCAAAAGAGAGGATTTAATTATAATCCACTGTTTGATTCTCCAACAAAATTTATGTGTCCAAGTATTACCGATGAATCATGTTATGCAGGTAGTTATTAAAAATCAGTGAATTACATTCGATCACATGCACTTCCACATCGACAATTTAAGGAGTTCCTGAAAGAATTAGTTTCTGAATACGGTGACGTCATATAACTCAGTATAGTCAGATGGTTAAGTCGTGGAAGATGTTTGCAGCTGTTTTATGAGTTACGAGAAGAAATAACTTGTTTATGAATGACAAGCAAAGACCTGCACCAGAATTAAGAAATGTTGAGTGGTCATTGGATTTATGCTTGGCATCTTAGTATGCATCCGTATTTTGGAATAGGTATGGCATTTTGTTCCTCGACTGTCTTGAGAAAGATAAAACTGTCAATAGCGAATATTACATGTTATTATTGGATCGATTGAGTGTAGAAATTAAGAAAAAAAGTGTTGTTTCTCCAAGACAATGCTCCGTATCACAAGTCGATGAAACTATGGTTAAATTGAAAGAATTACGTTTCGAATTGCTTCACCACCCACCGTACTCTACAGATTTGGCCCCCAGCGACTGTTGGCTTTTTGAAGACATCAAAAAGATACTTCAGGGAAAGAAGTTTTGCTCAATTGAAGAGATGATTGCCAAAACTGAGACCTGTTTTGAGAGAAGACAAATCGTTCTACAAAAAAGGCATCGAAAAATTACAAGTTAGTCGAATTTCTAAAAAAATTGTTTTTCTTAGCTAGACTGGAGACTTATTGAGTGATGTATTAATAAACACTATCAATTTCAGCACGGAACATGACTTTGGTGCCTATATAACTGTTAGAGGTAATCACACTTCATATTGAAAGTGATCATATATTTAACTCAGATTCTATATGTTTTGGCATTTTTCCATTTTGTGTATATTTAACACAAATAAAGCCTTTCGTTTTCATTTTTGCGTAATTTGTGAAACACTGTTTGATAATGTTTTTACCGAATTTCATTAAATCACATCATATAGAAATTTAACAATCACAATCACACCAGTGAGCAATGAAAATTTTCTTATGCATTGTATTACATATTCTATAGGTTTGGAAGTTATATTTAACTAAAGACCATTAAGTTGCTTACACTCCATAGATCAAAAGTCAAACGATCATTATCAATCAAATTGATTTGCCACCTTATCTTTTTTAGGTTCTTGAGAATAGTTGATCCTATTGATTTTTAATGAAGCAAATGATATCTAATGCAGGATTATTATTTTTGATAGCTGTCTAAGTATTTGAGTAAACATTATAATCTCAAATTTAGATACACAGTCCAGTCACATTAATGTGACCACCACCTACTTTCGACGTCAACGTAAAATAACCAATCACAAAAGGCAGGTGCAGCACATTGCAGTGGAGTGTATATAAAGAATTCCACTTAATACAACTTAAATACCACTTAATACCACACTCCACTTAAAGCCAGAATATACAAGAGTGCATATTCTGGCTTTTGACAGGTGGTCACATTAATGTGACTGGACTGTGTATAATCGTATATAAATTTGACCTAGCTTATTTTTAATAATTATAATCTACAATTAAAAGAGAGAAAATAAAATATTATAAAAAAATAAAGCAAAATAAACTGAAATGTATATAAGGAAAACCTAATTATTTCTTTTGGGAGCTATTGACGAAATAACGAACATGAAATGCGCAAATTAACATTATCAGATTTTCTATTTTTCTTCAGTAAAAATAAATTTTTTTTTTTTTTTTTTTCAGTCCCCTTCGAAGATTTTGATGTTGTTCGTTAGAAACCATAATTACTTCCAACCACTGAAGACCACAACTAATGAGATACTGTGAAAGGAAAAGATTTACTGAAAAATAATTTAAAAAAAGAAATTATTTTTATCTCTCACAAAATCCAATTATTTTGCGGTTTGTTTATTTGTCTGTTAGGTTTTTTTTTTTTTTATCATTGCATAAAATAAGGATTCACCACTTTTAAAATAATATTAAGCATCAATCATATATTTGATTTTGTTCCAAGGTTAAGAATTCGATAATCATAAAAAAGTTTTTTTTTTTTTTAATTTACGTCAGAAAGAGTTTTTAAATAGTTTTACTAATGAAAGATGAATTTTGTGAAAGAGAAAATACCATAAAAGGCCAGCAAATTTATGAAAATATAGCAGATAATTTAATAAAAACTTAAAAAACTTCCACATTTTAAATAAAAAATAAAACAGAATATTCGAATTATAATTAAATATTAATTAATAAGCAGCTCATAATTAAAGTAGACTTTTTTTAATGTGACAACATTCCATTTAAAACTTGGAGATAACTTTTATTGTAAGCAGCAAATAATATAACTACATTGACAGAATTTTCAAATTAAAAAATTATTTTTCTAGAATTACTGAACAGATATTAATGAAATTAGGTGTGAACGTAGGTTGATATAGCACAAAAAATAATAATCTTTTAAAAATCATGGTACATACATGCCCGTGCGGAAGTTCTAAAGCAGAGCTTAGTATGAACCAATATCAAATATAAAAATGGGTTAACATTAGGTATTGTCCAATTTGAAATTATACAGCTCTCACTACGTTAATTCAAACTGAAAATTAGGCTGTTTATGAGTCACTGGAGAAGTGATCTAATACCCCAAATAAAACTGTCTTCAGCTCCGGGATTTTCTTAAATGTTTTATGAACAAAAATATATTTAAAACAGAAGAAAAACCCAAAATAAGGAATATATATATATATATATATACACTCAAGAACCAAAACATTATGACCACCCTACATTTTGCAATGAACTCGCCTGGATGGCGGGGAAGGCACGTGATCAGGTGGAAGTGGTATTTAACTGGTATTAAGTGGTGGTATTAATCCATGCCAAGGCGGGTTAAAGCTGTGTTGCTCGAAAGGTGGGCCAACTCGTTATTGACAGGTGGTCATAATGTTTTGGCTCTTGAGTGTGTATATATATATATATAAAAGAGTGGGGCTATATATATATATAATAATAAAACCCAAAATAAGGAATATATATATATATGAATATATATGTATATATATATAATAAAACCCAAAATAAGGAATATATATATATATATATTATCTATATGTATTGTATATATTATTATATATATATATATATATATATATATGTATGTACTATTTTCATTTTCCGGTCTTCAATATATTAACCAAACCACTTGTAATGCTTTGTTTTTCTTTTTGTTCAACCGTTGTGACTGCCAATTGATTTTCTTTCTCCTATTGCAATCCAGAGCTGCATCCCTAACTTTTCAATTTCTTAAAAATACTCATAAAATGAAGTAAAAAGAATTATGAGGTCCAACTCATAAAAAAATTCATGAAAATGTTAAAATAATGTGAAATAGAAAAAATGAAAAAGAACGTGAACTAGTTGTTTGCGTTTGCAATGGTACATTGAATATATATGTGTATATATATATATATGGCATATATATATGTTTCCTTATTTTGGGTTTATTATTATATATATATATAGCCCCACTCTTTTCATTTCTCGGTCTTCAATATATTAACCAAACCACTTGTAATGTTTTGTTTTTCTTTTTGTTCAACCGCTGTGACTGCCAATTGCTTTTCTTTCTCCCATCGCAATCCAGAGCTGCATCCCTAACTTTTCAATTCCTTAAAAATACTCATAAAATGAAGTAAAAAGAGTTATGAAGTCCAACTCATAAAAAAAAAATTCGTGAAAATGTTAAAATAATGTGAAATAGAAAAAATGAAAAAGAACGTGAACTTTTTGTTTGCGTTTGCAATGGTACACTGAACGCTACAAGTGGACATCCGAATGGCATGACATTATGTTCACGGAAATCACGCTTTTCCTGCATTATTCCGATGATCGGATTAGGACTTGGAGACACTATAGAGAAGCAGCACTCAACTGTTGTGTTAAGCATCGTCATACTGATCCTACACCTGGTGTTATGGTGTGGGGAGATATTGTATTCCCCCCCCCCTTAGCACGCATTACCGGTATACTTATCAACCAACGCTATATCTCCGAGGTTTTGCAGGTTCTGCTTCCTTATTTTCAAGACTTGAGCCACGTTTCAGCAGGAAAATAAGCAACCACACATTGCACCAAAGTTCAAACTTTCTTCTTAGCAACCCATATTGCAATGTCACCCTGACCTGTCCGTTCTCCAGATCTATTGCTCATCGAATATGCTTAGTCAATGATGGAAGATCGGGGCCTGAATGGCCGAGTGGCTAGCTCTCTGGCGCTCGGTGCAGCAGATTTCGGGTTCGAGTCCCGGCGGTGCTATGGATGTTTGTAGTGGTTCGGAATCCACTTTAAACTGTAGGTCCCGGTCTAATAAGATCTCCGCGTCCGTGGCTTATCTTCTAGTTACACGCGCCCCTTGGGTCATGCAAAGTGAGTACGTCTGTGCAGCGCTTGCCTTAAGGTATCCAAGACCAAGCTGTCTAAGTGTTTGCCAGCTGCATTAGAAAGAAAAAAAATGATGGAAAATCGCCTAGCCCAGCGTTCTCCACCGGCCGGTACGTCAAACGAACTTTGGCTATGCGTGAAACCAGCATGGGTTGCCCTTTTCTCAACAACACTTTCAAAGCCACTTTCACTCAATGTCACAGTGGGCTGCTGCTGCTGTTATTGAGAGCCGTAGAGGAGTGATTCAATTCTGATTTTCTCGTCTTCTTCACCTCAAATGTATTTAAAGTCAGTACATTACATTAAACATGACATTGATACTATGTGTAATCTCTGAAATAAATATAGCTTTGATATCTCTTGTACTTCTTCGGGTTGCATTTTGGATGACCATCAGTATATTGGTGGATGACCATCCATTATATCAGCAAATATTTCAATAAATTAATCAAAATAAATACAGGGTGCTCGTAAAGTACCTGACCAATCTATAAATTACTGCAGAGGAAACGGAAATAAACTTTTTTTGGTCTTGGAATAAGGGGTCTAGAAATGTTGCGTTTATGCGATAGAGCAGGGGTCTCCAAACTTTCCAGCCTTAGGGCCATACTGTTTACTCCAGTAAGTACCAAGGGCCAAAACCGTTTTAATTTTTCTGCCAATATCTATAATTTCTAGATTAATCGCCGAGTACGCGCTGTGAGCAAGCAGGATTATGTTGATTCTGGATATATACATTCCAAACATCGATATACATACATATGCGATACTCTTTACCCAAACATAACTACCGAGGGTAACCGCGGGATGTTCACTAGTTTATAATGTCAGTGGGATTCATTTAAATTATTTGTTAGTTGTTCTACTTAAGTTAAATTTTTTGCGTATTATGGTTGTCATTAAGCTTTACCAGCAAGTAAATAAAACCGAGTTATTGTCATTATGTGTTTTTTTATCCAACTTATTACAGCAACAGTAAGCAATTCTCTGACGCGGGCCGGATTGATGACACTGGAGGGCCGGATTTGGCCCGCGGGCCGTAGTTTGGAGACCCCTGCGATATAGGAAGATTATATGATTTCGTAACTTTTAGAAATTCATCAGATGCATAAGGCTGGTAATTGAAATAGACGAATTTGCTCAAAGTTGCCCAGTGAACGATTACAGGTAAGACAACAGTCCCAAAGTTTTAAATATGTACGGGGTTTAATGTTTTGTGCATGAACACAGGACGCCTTAAAAATTTTCTACAATTCATTTGCTTTGACTTTTAATGCTTCATTCAAAACTTTCTTAATTACGAATGCTTAAATACGGTCACATATTGTGTAGTAAAAAAAGGTTTATTTTGGTTTTCTCTACCACGTTTTATACACTCAAGAGCCAAAACATTATGACCACCTGTCAATAACGAGTTGGCCCACCTTTGGCGCGCAACACAGCTTCAACCCACCTTGGCATGGATTAATACCACCACTTAATACCAGTTAAATACCACTTCCACCTGATCACGTGCCTTCCACGTCATCCAGGCGAGTTTATTGTAAAATGTAGGGGTGGTCATAATGTTTTGGCTCTTGAGTGTATTTTGGTCCAGGACACCTCGCATTTATATTATTGCGTTCATTTTTCAGAATCTAATTAAAAGCTTCTTATAAACATGGATTAAAGATAAATATAAAAACAGAAATGGTTTCGAGTAACATTCTTTTGAAGGCCAATTATATTATGTAATAAAATATTTGATTCACTCATAATTGAATAACCCTAACTTAATGGTAAATATCGATGCAATAAGATAGCTAAAAATATATGAAAAAAGAGTAATAATTTAAAAAGTACTATTGCTATTAAAATTTTTATAATTTGTACTATTCATAAAAATATTTGTTTTTTACTTTCATTAATTATTTACAAATGTCTGAAATAGTTATAGCATCGATAAAACCAGTTTTACTTCATTTAGTAGCAAATGTTTATTAAAAACATTCTTTTGGGAAATTTTAAGCAAACTACCAACATTAATTTAGTTTTAATGCAGTCATCAAAAATTAAATACTGCAAATGGTTCGCCGCCTTTTACTATTTGCAACTAAAAGCATCTGCATTCTCAAGTAATTAGAAGCAAAAGGGCGGGAAAAGGTAAAAATAGCAAATGACGCAATTTCCAGAATTAAATCCACTGTCGTTCAAATAAGTGTAAAAATGAACTCGGAAGGAAAGAACGGCTCCTTTACTGAAACAGTTACTAATTAAAAATTTCCTTTTCTTTCAGAGTTGTATATTACTGGTTGAAAATTCTTGACTCGTTAAGTCCATTTTGCTAAAATATGTTCTGCCGAGTTAAATATAATTGTGAATTACAATAAACTTTAGAAATAATCGGAGAAAAATATTAAAATAAGAAAAAAAGTTGAAAAACGATTAAAAAATGGTAAAAATACCAAAATGATAAATTTTATTAAAATTTCGCAGCCTGATGGCCAATTGGCCAGCGATCTGGCCTTTGGTACCACAAGCTACAAATTCGAATCCTGGAAATGCCATGGATGTTTGTTAGTGATTCAGAATACACGTTAAATTGTTGGTCCTGGTCTAATTATCCCAAAGTGTGCAAAAAAGGACCGTGGAGCGACAAACCAACCACTAGATTTAAAAAAGAGTGATAAAAGATTCTTGACATGATTAAGTACATCCATTATAAATAAATTATTTATGATATATCGACGACAAACAAACCAAATCAAATGTTATGAAATTTCATAAAAAATCATAAACTTTAAAGACATTTCAAGTTATGGAAAATTGTAATCATCAATGCCTTATAGGGCTACATATCTCTGTCATTAAAGAAAAAAATCTACGATAAGTTAGTTCCAATGAGTATTAATAAAGATAGCCTGATGGCTGAGTTACTAGATCTCTGGCACTCGGTGCCCTGGATGTTTGCAGTGGTTCGGAATCCATTTTAAACGATAATCCCTGGTCTAATATGACCTACCCCGTAAAAATAAAGACATCTTTTGTTGAAATATGCCAGCAGGCAACTTTATTTCGCCTCGCCTTTTCGCAGACTGCCTTGGTCCACCTTGGGGCTGTTGCACTAATAAAGAAAAAGATTAATAAAGAAATATTGCGATCAAACATGGAATTAATTTTATAAGAAGCAATTCAAAACATACTTATCCGATTTTCGAAAACCTATTTAATCCTATCATTAATCTATCATGTCTTAAAAACTAATGTTTAAGTACATAAAAGAAAAAATACGTATTCACTTTATTAACTTGTTTATAACTTTCCATAATTTGATCATAGTCTGAAATTATCTAAATGATTTGTGTTGATAGAATTTTCTTTAATTGTGGCAAGTGAATGTTTTTGTACTTATTCTTTAAGATCTTAAAAGCATTCTAACATAAAGTGCCCAACTCATGATTCAGTGGTAACGTGCACTGCTGATGAGCATTAGGTCTGAGGTTCAATCCGCTGGCGGCGTTGTTGCAAACACAGTTTCAAAAACGAGGGGACTCGGTGGGGTTTATGATGTTCAGCCTCTTGACTCTTTAGTTAGACTTCTTTGCTCAATTAATTCAGGCATTTCAAAAATCGCCGGAATCAGTTTTAGCGTCTCCCAAAGCCAAGCGTAACTCAAACACTAATAATATTTCGACGCCAAATTTCACACAGATGTCAAGGACAGTGCCAGCAACCTAAAAAAGAAAGAAAAAGGAAATTCTATAATCCCTGGGAATTTAAATTGGTCTTACTTTTTGGACACAGTAGTATCCCATGAAGTTTGAATCATTTTTTATTATAGATATAAGGCTTCGAGATTTTTTTTATTAATTAAATTTGCAACTATGAAAGAAAAATTAATGTTTTTGAATGCAATTCAAGATCATGTTTCCAGAAATAAATATAAACTTATTATTGAATATTCATTTAGTTTACATTCCTGTCCTGCCCTTAGTGGTTATATTAACTAATAATAGAATAACTATGAAAGAAAGATTCTTATTTCCTGCTATGAATGTTTGTAATGGTTCGGAATCCACTTTAAACAGTAGGTACCGGTCCTAATAGGATCATAGAACGCTGTGGAGGTAGTGTTACTCGCGTCTGTAGCATATCTTGATGTAGTGCTGGGTAGTGCTAAATGAGTAACAGCAGTGCAGCTCTTGTTTATGGCATAAAGATTAACTATCTGTATTGCCAGTTGCATTAGAACAACATATACAGATCTATTTGTTAAAAAATTCCGCAGTGAGCCCTCGACTGTCAGAGTGGTTTTTAGGAATTGTATTAATACATTTTCAATATATTGTACAGAAAGTGAAATTTATAATTCAACAGATTAAAAAACACTGTATAAAATACGTATTATGCTTTCTAAATTCGCACTTGTTGCTATTGCAAAATCCAACTGTACCTAAAACTGTTTCCATCTGATTTGCCAAACGGGGTCGATTGGAGGTAGGGGAGGAGCCAGGGGCACGTTGCCAGGGCAACCGCGAGGCACGCGGCATCAGAAGAAAAAGGCCCTTGCAAGGGAAATGGCAATGAAACGAGGCTTTTCGTTTGATCGTTAAAGCAGCGGTTAAGATTTCCGGTGATATAAATTGGATTTTGGCGTTGTATATAAAACGTGTAAAAACACTCCCGATTCCGGGAATGAATAGGGGAGGTGGGGGGCGTGCAAATTGGATTCTGGATTTGGGGAATGCAGTCGGATTTTATGGTTATTGTTTGTTGGATTGTTGATTTGAAGTCGAGATTTAAAGAGTTTCACTTCTTTAACGTGAAGCATTTGAGGACAAAAATAGGACTAACAAATTAAAAATAATGCTTTTTTAAATCTATATAGAGTTTTTTAAAATGTAATACCCTGTAGTTATGTGTTATTTTTGGATGTAGACATTTCGGTCTGTCTTCATTCGCCATTATACGAATAGAAATGTAGCAAATTCAGCGTTACACGGATGCACAACTGAGACCCTTCTATGCTGCATTTTCAACGAGCACACGGAAGTATGACATCCGAAAGGACGAAAGCTTATATCCAACGTAAAAGTCTGGGGGGAGGGGGTGAATGGCCGAGTGTCTACACTCTCGCGCTCGGGGACACAGGGCTCAAGTTCGAGTCTCTGCGGTGCCATAGATGTTTGTAGTGGTTCGGAATCCACTTTAAGAAATTCACTGTAGTTCCCGGTCTCATATGACTGTAGAGCGCCACAGAGCCAAGTGAGACTTATATCTACGGGTGCTCCATCACAACATAAGCTCCACCCTCTTCCCTTCAACCATGAGTCCATACGGATTCGTGGGATTGGTCTAGATGTCTACTAAGTGGGCTAAGAAACAAGAGCATAAGTCTGAGGAGTTTCCACCCGCCTCCTCTAAACTAATGGATAAATTATCTCAATGTATTTATTGTGTTCATTCCAGCATGTAGACAGGAACTTTCATTAAAGCTTTGCTTGTTCTGTTTTGATACCAGCTTGCTAACGAGCTTGACTCTCTGGTCTTGTATCTCTGATTTTATTATATTTAAATCTTTCAAAACAATAATGAGAAAATCCCAAATATAATAAAAAGCGAATATAAAACAAATTTCTAATAATTCACGATTTTTTTTTATAATTCGTAGAACATTGAAAAATTAAGTATATTTATTTTTAAACTGATGAATTTTTTTATGGACTAAGATATAGAAAATGTAACGAATAAAATTTCTTTAAATTAGTCATTGATATAGATTAGGCCATTTAAATTCATATTGAATATTCGTATATATATATATATTATAGCCCCTAAGTACTAACATGTAAACTAAAATGTGAGACAATTACCTATTCACCAACATCATTCAAGAGAATTGCGTTAGCACATAGATATGGTGATGTTCGTTATAAGGATATCAATATTTTAGCGGCCTCATTGTCAGTTACATAGAGCATAAAAACACCAATATTGGCAAAAATATATGTATATTTGTGTAATAGTCAATAGTCACTTCACAATTCTTGTTAACTTCAAATTTGTCATACACTTTTAAATGCTTGGAGATATTTCCATTGCTTTTGCAAGCATAATGTGGAAGAGTAAAATTTTGTATACCAGTAATTTTGTATACAGTTTGTAATAAATTTTATCAATGGGTTTATTATTAAACTTTCATATAAGACAGCTCACATTCATATTTTAGGCCAAAAAGACCTGGTGGATAGGGGTCGAATTGCCGAATCTAGGAAGCCGAGTTAGAGTTAAATTGAGCAAAGTAGTACTAAATGCTCACGTAGGACAAACATTATAGATTGTATTTAGGAAAGTCCGTCATTTAGGCTCATATAAAAAAAAGAAATCGAAGTAAACTACTCCATGTGCATGCCTGAAGGTGTTCGTTTAAAATTTTAGAGGCACAATCAGATTGCATTGAAGTAAGGTTCTCCTGGAAGTGATTCTCAAGCAAATGGTTCGTCCTGGATGATACTGAATCTGCTAACTTTTTCACTTTTGTCTACCTTTTTATCGGAGAATGCGAAAGGTATATGAAATTACCCGTCATTCGGTAACAATGACAGCATCCATTCAATATACACTGAAGTGACAAAAGTCATGGGATACCTCTTAATATCGTGTCGGCCCTCCTTTCGCCCGGCGAAGTGCAGCAACTCGACGTGGCATGGACTCAATAAGTCGTTAGAAGTCTTCTGCAGGAATATTGAGTCATGCTGTCTCGATAGACGTCCATAATTGTGAAAGCGTTGATGGTGCAGGATTTTGGGCACGAACAGACCTCTTGATGATGTCCCATAAATGCTCGATGGGATTCATGTCGGGCGATCTAGGTGGCCAGATCATTCGTTGGAATTGTCCAGAATGTTCCTGAAATTTCATACTCTTGGCACACTCTTGACACAGTGGATCTGGGAATGTAGAATTCCCTAACGATTTCCGAAATGGCATGACCCATGCGTCTAGTTCCAACTAACATTCCGCGTTCAAAGTCTGTTAATTCCCGTCGTGCGGTCATCATCACGTCAAAACTTCTTCACATGAATAACTTGAACAGAAATGAAAGCTCTGCGAAAGCACTGCGCATTTATACCTGTTCTACGCGATGCTACTGCCATCTGAAAATTTGCATATTGCTATCCCATGACTTTTGTCACTTCAGTGTATATCAGTCTTATTCAATCTGTACATTTTGATATAGAAACTATCTGCGCTTATAATTAGAAAAATAATATAAAAAATCTTATTAAAGGTGTACATTCGTTAATAAAAGAAATTTATTTCATTAAGCGGAATATTTTTTATGAGTAATAAAATAATCTAAAAATCAGGGGTGGAAAGGGCTTTCCTAGTTAAAAATAAACATAAAAATTTATACTGTTCCTTTTACGGCAGTCAGACCTCACTGGTCACTATCATTTGGTTTTGGAATCGTTGACAGCTAAAAATATTTTCTGTGTTTTAAATACATTACGAAGAAAAATAACAGTTTGTAAAAGCATTTAAAAAAAAGCAGATTCTTGTTTTCTCAAATAAACTACACGAGCTGGTAAAAGTGCTTTTTATGATGTTTTCACAACATTTTGAAAAGGTTTGGTGTTTGTTTGACAAAATGCCAGAAAACTGCCAGCAGACATCAAGTCACAAATGCATTGAATCTTATATATGGTGTAAGATTGCATGTTACTTATATTTAGGTTGAGAGGTCAAATGGAAATATATTTTTAAAAATTATGCCAATCATAAATATTATCTCTTCTTTACAAAACAGAAATTTGCCTTTAAAGCGTACTTTCACAAATTTAATGGTTGAAAATTAATATCAAATTCTCAAAGTTTAATCTAAAAGTATTATTTAAATTTGCCAAGCTTTGATATTATTTTCAATTTGTCAGGCTTTAATATTAATTTCATTTCGTCAGGCTTTGATTATGTTAAAAAAAATTGGGATTTTTTTGTCACAAGCAAAGAAAGAGTGTCTGGAATCTTTTTACATAATCATATTTAACTTATTTTCAGGCATAAATATTCATTAATTCCTTCTCAACCGTGGTCTTTTGATATATAAATAGTAGGTAGTAAAGTAATTCCGAATTAAGATCAATTTTTTAATACAAATCACTACAAACTATTGCAGAAACTTGTTATCATTTATATGCTTTTGTGAGGGTGATGTTTTTGTCACTATGGTGCAAAAATCACAGAATATCTCCTTTCTATTCTACTGCTTTGAAAATGAATCAGGCATTTTTCTTTTAATGCATTAAAAATATTTAATGTTCATGATTTATTAATTTTCAAAAATCTCAACCCTTTTCTAGTCATAATAACATTTTTTGGCGAAAAAAAAAAAAAAAAAGAGAGAAATGAGACATTTTCGTAAAACATTTTTGTGTTACACAATTTGAGTTTCTCACTTACACATATAGATATACGAAAAATATAGAAATTACTCATGTAAAAAATCAGTTCATAAACAAAAACAAAAAACAGTTCAATTATTTAACAGTTAAAAAAAACAGTTCAATTATATATCTAACAGAACTGTAATCATAATTTCCTACATTTGATTGAACATTTATTAAATATCCTGAAAACAAAGATCATATTTTGTATATAACCAATGCAGTATTTTAATAGAAATAAAATGCAGTATTTTATGCATAGAAAAAAAAAAATATTTTCGGAATATTATTTTTAAACATTACTGCCATATCTTACACTTAAATTAAAAGAAGAACTTCATATAGCTCTAGGCATATATAATTATTAAATGGCAGTAAAGGATAGGGTTTACTTTCCTAATTTGTGTACTTTCTCTTTGATATTTAACTTAAAAAGTTTTAAAAAAAAAAAAAAAAAAAAAAATTTGAAACAAAAGAAATGTTCTAAATATATAAGAATATTTTTTCAACAGTCTTTCACTTTTTGTTGTTGCTGTTGTAAACCTTTTTGTTACAACAAGAAGAAATTAAAAATATATTTAGCGTCATTCGCCGACGCACTGAAAACACAAAGGGAGACGTAGTACGAAGCCTTTTAAAAGGAAGCCTTTTTTTTAGGACTAGACGTCCATTGTATTTCTTTACAAAACTATATCTACGTCATTAAACAACAGAGTTAAATGTTCTGTTTGGATTCTCAAGCTTAAAATTGATCTGAAAATACCCGAATTTGAGGCTAAAAGAAATGCGTTGTCATGGTTACCATCTTTTATTAGAACAGATTCCTTAAACTTAGAATTTTTAAATATTTTCATTTTTATCTTCAGCTATTTTAAAAAGTATTGCAAAAAATTTTTTTTGATGAATAAAATATAGCCAACTGATATTTGAAATGTCATTCTTGTCCGATATGTATTAAAAATTTAAAACAACTGTGATAATTGCAACAAGAATTTTTAAATGAAATAATAAGGATATGCCTTAAATAAACTAAATAAATTTATGTCTTAAATAATTACTTGCATTTAATCTTACATTTAACTATTTACATTGATAATAACATCAAAAATTTTAAAATGTAATAATAATAATAAATCTTAAATAAAAATCTTACATTTTTACTTGCATCTAATCTTACATTTAATTACTGTTGATGATAACATCAAAAATTTTTAAATGCACTAACAATAATAAATCTTAAATAAAAGTCTAAAATAAATATTTTTGTTATTTAAGATTTATTTAGTACAGTATTAATACGTGCATGTAGATACAAAAATGTAACTAATTGAAAACATAAAAGCTACTTGTGATGATTTTGCTCTGTCTTCTTGATATATGTTGTCCAGTTTTATTTAAAAATTTTAAAATTATTTCTTGCGCCTTTTTAAATGATGTCTTTGCTTGTTAATTATAATGCATATTTTAGATTTACAATAGTAATTTTTAATAAGGCTTTTGCCAAAATGCAATATGCTTTCTAAAGGTTGAAAATATATTATTATAATGAAATAAATAGTTTGCTAACTTATAACTGAGAATAATTACCAAATTATGCACAAAAATATTATCTTCTCCTTTTAAATCTTTTATCATATAATAGTTTATTTGCAACAAAAATATAAATATATTAGTATTAACGTAATACAGTGACCAATTCATATATTATTCGCAACAAAAAATATCAGTCAAATATTTTATTATCAAAAAATATCAGTTAAATATTAATATCACATATCTTTAACAGACAATTCTAATAATAATACGTAACTAAAAATTAGCACAATATTTCACTTGTGTCATTGATTTAATGAAAGTGGGAAAGGCGTAAAGTAGTTTCTAGAGAAACAAAAGGAACTTTTTCGAATTCAAAAAGTAGAGCTAGTTCAAACAGTTCTTTTACTTTCTGAATAAGCAAGAAATAAAAATTAGAACAAAAATTTTGGTTATCAGGTGCTTTAGTTATCATAGATATTAATATTATTATGAATAACTGTTTTTCCTACTTACATATTAAATCATTAAAATTCCTGGGTTTCTTTATATGAACCTCATCGACCTTTTTTGCTAAAGTAGCAATCACGTTGCAATTTAAATATCACTCAAGAGTTTAGAGAATTCTTTTCGAAATTAAAAAATGTATAAAAATATTCTTGAATGTAACATTCTCCTGTTATAAATTTAAATATTTAATAATTCTTCAAAATAGACGTTAAATGCATATTAGTTGACATTTCATTTTAATGTATATGTTTGAATCCAGTTAATAAAGCTGATATTCTTCGAGACTATTAAAATATACTGTAGTATATTGTTTAAGTTAAAAAATTATTTAATCTTAAGTTACCAATGGAAAATGAATGTATTAAAATATTAAATCCCCTTTTAATTTATTAATAAAAAGATGTTAAATGGTGAAGATAGCATTTTCTTCTATAGAAACATGATGCAAAGATGAAAAATTTCCAAAATACAATTATGGTGGGTTTATTAATAAAATTATATAAATATATGTTAAGTAGTATGCTATAAAAATATACTACTACCATAAAGTCTATATGAGCCAAACTGTGAAGGCCTATGAGTCATATTCTATTCTATTAATATTCGAATCTTCTCTATAAATTTCAACCATTTTTAAAGACTTGTTGCAATTTTGACTTTTTCACTTCCATTCTTTCTAAGAAATGGATGAGACTTTTTTTTGTAAGCTTTGTATATGTGTATGCATTTTGTATGTGTATGCTTTTTCCGTTATCCCTTCATTTAACCACTTTTACTTCTATGGTTACATTTCTTCAAATTAATATTTTTAAATAATAGAAAATAATTTTTTTCAATGGCGCTACTTTTTAGTGAAGATTTAGTGCTTTATGCTTTATGTTTGTTATGAGAATGAAAATTAAAAGAGATGGTTGACTTTCTGGGGCTTCTTTAAAGGGACAATTTGTATGAGTTTACAACTTACAGGGTAAATCCAAAATAACACCTTAGTGAATAAATACTTATTATGCACGTTATGGGTTCAAACAGAGAATAGCACAGTTGAGTAAATAGGCTTTAGGCTGCACAACATAACTTTTATTCTTAACTTATAACTTAACATTTTATACTCAAAATATTCAAAAGAAAATGTAATGGAAATTCATGTTTGGGATGCAAAATGGGGAATGCAATGTTTAAAAATAATTTCTGACTTCTAGAAAAGATAATAATATAAAAATTTCCGTTTTGTTCGGTATGCAAAGTATGTCCTCAAGTAATTGGAAAATATTTTATGTGGTATTTTTTTAATTCCAGAAATAATACTAATCCATAATTCTCAATTAATAGCAAACTGGCACATATAACACAACATTGTCTTGTTTAGTAAGTAATAGAATCATATAAATTTTTTATTTTGCTATGTTTTGCTATGCAAATGCCAACAAAACCCATACTATTAAAATTTAAAAAAAAAAGTTTATATTTAAATTTAATATTATATTAATTCAATAAAATTCAATTTAATTTTAATATAATATTAATTTTAAAATGTATAGGCATACTATAAAATTTTAACGCAGTTTATTTATTTATTTTCAATTTATATAATTATATTTACAAAAAATTAAATTTAATCATTTACATTTTTATTCTAATAGTACGATTAAAAGAGAAATATAAGCATAACAGGAGAAAAAGCATAAAAATTAAACATTAAATAACCTTAGTCCTCAAAAAAAAAGCCATCAATATAAAGAAACGAATGAAAAACAAACAAAATAAAATCCAAAACCCAAAATATAAATAATAATAATAAAATCCAAAATTTAATAAATTAATAAAAAATATAATCTAAAATACAATAAATTAATAAAATAGCCATCAGCCATTAGCAAATACTATAACAAATATTCGTCAAATGGCGTTCGAATGTCTAACAAATTGAAAGTTATATGCTTGCTGCCTTAAAAAACGAAATTCTTGCTATTTTAGTGTTTGACTTGGAGAAGTAAACTCTGTCGCTTCAAAGGATTCTTAAGAATTCTTTGGGGAACTATTCAAATATTAATTGTCACCAAAGAATCCCAGTTTGAAATCACACTCTGTGTGCAATAGAACGAATTGCTGAGAGGTACCATTATTTGTGTTCCTACTGCTAAGTATTTCCATCAAAAATTCATTCGAGAAAATTCTCTTTTCAAGAATGTCGCTTTTTTTTTCTTTAGGATTTAATATCCTTTGGGGAAACAATGGTGTTGCCAGAAATAGAAATACATTTCATTCTGTCTTCAAAACGAACACAGATTAAACGAACAATTGAAAGAAACATTTCAAAAGACGATTTTATAATAGAATTTTTTTCCATTAAATATTGACCATTACCATTTTTAGCTTTTTCCAGAAGAAAAAATGTCATCAGTGAACCATTTCTTACGAATAACATTTTAATCCATTTTATATTTATCGCTGAATTATTTCACAAAAGCCAAAAAGATGGTAAAAAAGAAATCAATTTTAAACCTTTCTTATTTTATTTTATTATTGATTATATTTCAGCAAAAATAACTTTATCATGAAATGGAATCAAAAGTGTTTGCTAATTTTTGCATGATAAATTCTAACAATGAGGAATTTGAAAATTGGGAAGAAATGACCATTTTCTATTATTTTAATCATTGGCCTTAGATATTGTAAATCTGGTAAAACTGCAATGATTTTCTACTCGTTTGCTACTTGTTTATAAATAATTTTTTTACTATTTCTATAAGAAAGCAACGTTTACAAAGTTATCGATTGGTTTTCAAAATTAAAAAGATTTTTTTTATAATTTCTTTTCAAATAATTGGTTTTAGAAATGAGGTCCTGCTTCATTATAATATCTGAGATGTGCAGATTCAGCATTAGAGTGTTTCATAGGATTTCTACTATACATCATTCACATTGTACCTCCGTAATTTTACAAGTACACCCTCAAGAGGGTACTTGGGGCTCCCCATTTCCTCCTCAAACTCAATAGAAAGACATAAATGCCAGCAGATTTATCATACCCATCCTCGGGTTATGCATGGAAATCTTCAGTTTAGCATAATCAACAACATCCTTGGCTTGAGAAATAAAACGTTCAATTCCCCAGGCGGCTCCGTTCACAGAATAATAAAGTTCGAAAGCATTTCTTTGCTAGTTCCATTTTAACATAGTATTTTATTTGCATTATCAGGAAATAAAAATGAAGCTAATGAATGTCATCTAAATTAATAGTAAATGTATTAAAAGCTGAAACATTAATAAACATGCACGACAAAGTAAACATACATTAACTAATAACACCCACACGACAGCTGACATAGAAGCAAATTAATGATTTCCAAAACCTACGCATTTCGAAATTCTTGCTACCTTCGTGTTTGACTTGGAGAAGTAAACTCTGTCGCTTCAAAGGACTCTTAAGAATTCTTTGGGGAACTATTCAAATATTAATTGTCACCAAAGAATTCCGGTTTGAAATCACGCTCTGTGTGCAATGAAACGAATTGCTGAGAAGTGCCATTATTTGTGGTCCTACTGCCAAGCATTTCCATCAAAAATTCATTCGAGAAAATTCTCTTTTCAAGGATGTCGTTCTGGTTTTCTTCAGGATTTAATATCCTTTGGGGAAACAATGGTGTTTCCAGAATTAGAAATACATTTCATTCTGTCTTCAAATCTAACATAGAGTAAACGAACCATTGAAAGAAACATTTCAAAAGACGATTTTATAATAGAATTTTTTTTCCCATAAAATATTTACCATTACTATTTTTTTAACATTTTTTCAAAAGAAAAAATTTCATCAATGAACTATTTCTTACTAATTAAATTTTATTCCACTTTGTGTTTATTGAATTGAATTATTTCTCAAAAGCAAAAAAAAAAAAAAATCCATTTTAAACTTTTTCTTAAATGAATACATTTCATTTATTTTATTATTGATTATATTTTATCAAAAATTATTTTATAAAATGGAAACAAAAGTGTTTGTTAATTTTTGAGTGATAAATTTTGACAGTGAGGAACTTGAAAATTGTTAAGAAATGATTATTTTCTATTATTTTTATCATTGACATTGGCCTTAGATATTGTACATCTGATAAAACTGCAATGATTTTCTACTCGTTTGCTACTTGTTTAACAATATGTTTTTTTACTATTTCTTTAAGAAAGGATTGTTTAAAAAGCTATCTATTGGTCTTCAAAATTAAAAGATTTTTGGATAATTCCTTTCCAAATAACTTGTTTTAGAAATATATACACAATTCACTCATGTTTATTCATAATTTAATTAATAAGATGATATAAATCTTCAGAAATCAACATTCACATCGTACCTTCGTAATTTTGAAAATGCACCCCCAAGAGGGTAAGAGGGTATTTGGGGCTTCCCGTTTCTTCATCTCCTTTTCAAACACAACAAAAGGACATACATGCCAGCAGATTTATCATACGCATCCTCGGGTTAGACATGGAAATTTTGAGTTTATATAACCAATCTGATTACGAACTACATACTTGGATTGAGAAATAGAATGTTCAATTCACCGGGTGCTCCGTTCACAGAATGACAAAGTTCGAATGCATTTCTTTGTTATTTCCATTTTGATATGACATTTTGTTTGCATTATCATTAAATAAAACATGAAACTAATGAATGTCTTCTAAATTAATGGTAAATGTATTAAAATCTAGAACATTAATAAGCAAGCATGACAAAGTACACAGACATTAACTAATAACACCCACGCGACAGCTGACATAGAGGCAAATTAATGATTTCCAAAACCTACGCATTTCGAAATTTTTGCTACCTTAGTGTTTGACTTGGAGAAGTAAACTCTGTCCCTTCAAAAGATTCTTTGGGAAACTATTCAAATATAAATTGTCACGAAGGAATTCCAGTTTGAAATCACACTCTGTGTGCAATGAAACGAACTGCTGAGAAGTACCATTATTTGTCTTCCTACTGCTAAGTATTTCCATCAAAAATTCATTCGAGAAAATTCTCTTTTCAAGAATGTCTTTCTGGTTTTCTTCAGGATTTAATATCCTTTGGGGAAACAATGATGTTTCCAGAAATAGAAACACATTTCATTCTGTCTTCAATCGAATAGATTAAACAAACCATTCAAAGAAACGTTTTTTATTCCGAAGTCGATTTTATAATAGAATTTTTTTTTCCATTAAATATTTACCATTATCATTTTTAATATTTTTCAAAAGAAAAAATTTCATCAAGGAACTATTTCTTACGAATTAAATTTTATTCCATTTCGTGTTTATTGAGTTGAATTACTTCACAAAAACGAAAAAGATAGTAAAAAAGAAATCCATTTTTAAGCTTTTCTTAAATGAATACATTTCATTTATTTTATTATTGATTATATTTCATCAAAAATAATTTTATCAGGAAATTTAGTCAAAAGTGTTTGGTAATTTTTGCATGATAAATTCTAACAATGAAGAACTTGCAAATTGTTAAGAAATTATTCTTTTCTATTATTTTATCCATTGGCCTTAGATATTGTAAATCTCGTAAAACTACAACGGTTTTCTACTCGCTTGCTACTTTTTTATAAATATTTTTTTACTACTTCTATAAGAAAGGAATGTTTAAGAAGTTATCGATTGGTTTTCAAAATTAAAAAGATTTTCTTTATAGGATTGTTTAGGATTGTATTGTTTCATAGGATTTCTACTATACATAATTCACATTGTACCTCCGTAATTTTGAAAGCACATCCCTCAAAAGGGAATTTGGGGCTTCCCGTTTCCTCATCTCCTTCTCAAACTCAACAGAAGGACATAATTGCCAGCAGATTTACACACCCATCCTCGTGTTATGGAAATCTTCAGTTTAGCATAACCAACAACATCCGTGGCTTGAAAAATAGAACGTTCAATTCCTCTGTTCACAGAATAACAAAGTTCGAACGCATTTCTTTGCTAGTTCCATTTTAACATAGTATTTTATTTGCATTATCAGGAAATAAAAATGAAGCTAATGAATGTCATCTAAATTAATAGTAAATGTATTAAAAGCTGAAACATTAATAAACATGCACGACAAAGTAAACAGACATTAACTAATAACACCCACACGACAGCTGACATAGAAGCAAATTAATGATTTCCAAAACCTACGCATTTCGAAATTCTTGCTACCTTAGTGTTTGACTTGGAGAAGTAAACTCTGTCCTTCAAAAGATTCTTTGGGGAACTATTCAAATATTAATTGTCACCAAAGAATTCCGGTTTGAAATCACATTCTGTGAGCAATGAAACAAACTGCTGAGAGGTACCATTATTTGTGTTCCTACTGCTAAGTATTTCCATCAAAAATTCATTCGAGAAAATTCTCTTTTCAAGAATGTCGTTCTGGTTTTCTTCAGGATTTAATATCATTTGGGGAAACAATGGTGTTGCCAGAAATAGAAATACATTTCATTCTGTCTTCAAATCGAACATAGATTAAACGAACCATTGAAAGAAACATTTCAAAAGAACGATTTTATAATAGAATTTTTTTCCCATGAAATATTTTTACCATTACCATTTTGAAGATTTTTTCAAAAGAAAAAAATTTCATCAATGAACTATTTCTTACGAATTAAATTTATTCCATTTTGTGTTTATCGTTTGAATTATTTCACAAAAGCGAAAAAGAAGGTAAAAAAGAAATCCATTTTAAACTTTTTCTTAAATGAATACATTTCATTTATTTTATTATTGATTATATTTTATCAAAAATAATTTTATCAGGAAATTTAGTCAAAAGTGTTTAGTAATTTTTGCATGATAAATTCTAACAATGAAGAACTTGCAAATTGTTAAGAAATTATTCTTTTCTATTATTTTATCCATTGGCCTTAGATATTGTAAATCTCGTAAAACTACAACGGTTTTCTACTCGCTTGCTACTTTTTTATAAATATTTTTTTACTACTTCTATAAGAAAGGAATGTTTAAGAAGTTATCGATTGGTTTTCAAAATTAAAAAGATTTTCTTTATAGGATTGTTTAGGATTGTATTGTTTCATAGGATTTCTACTATACATAATTCACATTGTACCTCCGTAATTTTGAAAGCACATCCCTCAAAAGGGAATTTGGGGCTTCCCGTTTCCTCATCTCCTTCTCAAACTCAACAGAAGGACATAATTGCCAGCAGATTTACACACCCATCCTCGTGTTATGGAAATCTTCAGTTTAGCATAACCAACAACATCCTTGGCTTGAAAAATAGAACGTTCAATTCCTCTGTTCACAGAATAACAAAGTTCGAACGCATTTCTTTGCTAGTTCCATTTTAACATAGTATTTTATTTGCATTATCAGGAAATAAAAATGAAGCTAATGAATGTCTTCTAAATTAATAGTAAATGTATTAAAAGCTGAAACATTAATAAACATGCACGACAAATTAAACAGACATTAACTAATAACACCCACACGACAGCTGACATAGAAGCAAATTAATGATTTCCAAAACCTACGCATTTCGAAATTCTTGCTACCTTAGTGTTTGACTTGGAGAAGTAAACTCTGTCGCTTCAAAGGACTCTTAGGGGAACTATTCAAATATTAATTGTCACCAAAGAATTCCGGTTTGAAATCACATTCTGTGAGCAATGAAACAAACTGCTGAGAGGTACCATTATTTGTGTTCCTACTGCTAAGTATTTCCATCAAAAATTCATTCGAGAAAATTCTCTTTTCAAGAATGTCGTTCTGGTTTTCTTCAGGATTTAATATCCTTTGGGGAAACAATGGTGTTGCCAGAAATAGAAATACATTTCATTCTGTCTTCAAATCGAACATAGATTAAACGAACCATTGAAAGAAACATTTCAAAAGACGATTTTATAATAGAATTTTTTTCCATTAAATATTTACCATTACCATTTTCAGCATTTTTTCAAAAGAAAAATTCCATCAATGAACTTTTTCCTATGATTTAATTTTTATTACATTTTGTGTTTATTGAATTGAATTTTTTCACAAAAACGATAAAAGATGGTAAAAAATAAATCCATTTTAAGCTTTTCTTAAATGAATATGTTTCATTTATTTTATTATTGATTACATTTTATTAAAAATAATTTTTATCACGAAATGGAGTCAAAAGTGTTTGTTAAGTTTTGCATGATAAACTCTAACTATGGAAAACCTGAAAATTTTTAAGAAATGATTCTTTTCTATTATTTTAATCATTTTCCACAGATATTGTAAATCTGATAAAATTGCAGTGGTTTTTTTACTTGTTTTGCTTTACTTTATCAATATTTTTTTACTATTCTTTAAGAAAGGATTGCTTAAAAAGTTATCAATTGGTCCTCAAAGTTAAATAGACTTCTTTGATAATTCCTTTTGCAATATTTGGTTTAAGAAATGCATACACAATAGCTAAACATATTTATTCATAATTCAATTAATGAGATAATATAAATCTTCAGAAATATTTACTATACTTTATAAATATTTTTTTGCTATTTCTTTAGGGAAAGATTGCTTAAAATGTTGTCTATTGGTCTTCAAAATTTAAAAGATTTTTTTTTGATAATTCTTTTTCAAATAATTTGTTTTAGAAATATATATCCAATTCCTTGATATTTATTCATAATTTAAATAAAAAGAGGATTTAAATTTCCTGAAATATTTTGCTGATAAGCGTCTTAAATTAACATGTTGAATTAATTAATTTATTTTGTAAATTAAAATACTTACGTTAATACAATTTTTATTATTTACTTACAGAATGAAAAATTTGCATCTTATCAGTCATTTTTAAAATGAAAATGAAATAAACAAACTTAACAAAGAGATTAAACTTTTTATTTTCTAATTCAATAATTGTATTTTTATAAAATGAAAAATAGTTTGATTTAATTTAGAATGTCAAAAAATGTTTCGGTTGCTATAGCATTTCACTAAAATTGTAAGTTTGTTATCTGCCTTTTAATTATGTTCTTTAAACAATAAACTTTAAAATGGTATATTTATTATAATACATTTAACATTTTAATTAGAAATAATCAAAATATGTAAGAAATTTCGATAAATTACGTTAGCAACCTTTTTTGTTTTTAATATTTCATTTTTATTTACATAAATTCTTGATATTATGCCACGTATGTAGATATACATATGAATGATATTCATAACCATTTCGCAATGTCGTCTTCATGTTTATAATAGTTTGTAAAGCCTTAATATTTAACGGCTAGTTTTTTTTATAATAACAAATACTTTTATGGCACTTAAAAACTAATATATTTTATCGGTATATGTATTTAAATTTAATAAATTACAAACAAAATAAAAACATTTTGATATATATTTTTTTGTTTTAAAACTTCAAATTTTCTACTTAATTTCTATAAAAGTATAAAAGTAACAATTTATGGTTCAAAGATTAGAAGTTACAAAATTATTATTAATAATACTTCTTAAAAAGCATAATACTGATTAAAATAAAAAAAAGTTAATAAAATATACACTACTATATGATAAAAATATAAAAATATCGCTGTAAGTAATATATTATTGGTAATAATTTTGATGAATTAGTAATTTTAACTATTCACTGTAATTTCCAACAGAAATATCTTAATTTGTCTAAGCAAAAGGTGTTTGAAAAGTATGTTCATTTTTTGATGCCCTTAACATATAAAAGTATATAAATCATTAAACTCGTATTTCACAGATCAGAAGTATTTCTAGGTTTGTATATATCTTCCCGTATACTTTTCAACTTTGTAACTTAATATAACACAAAAATTTTGTCTTATATTGAGAGTTTATAGTGGTGAAAAATAAAGGACTAAAAGCAACCGTCAGTCAAAAGTTTTTATTAAATTATCATTTTTAAATAGAATAGAACGAATTGTTAAAACGTATAAAGCTTGTCCGTTTAGCTCTATAAAAATTTTATACCTTTAACCTTTATAGTTTCTGAGGAAATTATGCATGCGATAAATATAGCAGGGTGGAGATTGAGCTAATCCAGCTCCCTTAAGACTACATGATTTATAATAGTGTTGAATTATTCATTGAGAATATTTATAATCATTTGGAGAACCATTTGAAAATTTCTGCTTCTTTAATGACTATGACTTTAGTTTCTTTTGTAGACTTTCTCAATTTTTGCCTATTAAATTTTATGTAAATTTTTAAAGGAGATATACTTTATATTGCAGATATACTTTAGAAAATATTTTATTTACTTTGATGGAATAAAGTTTAATCAAGTTATGTTTTTGAAAACAAGTAATATAAAAAAAAAAAAAATTTTAAGTCAATTTCTACTTTTTTTTTACTATATTGCAAAAAGTCCTTTAAAAATAATTTTCATTCATTTTTTAAGTTTATCAGGCGCCATCTATTGGTAGATATATGCAACTTAAATCTAAAAAAACTAAAATTAATTATTTAAATTAAATTAATGGATTAATATTTGGAAAACTATTTTAACACCAAGTGTCATCCATTACAAGTTCTAAAAAAATGTATTTGAACTTGAGTGGATGAATAAAAAGTATTTTATTAACGATTGAAAATTTGAACAAGATATATATATATAGGGAGAGGTGTGAACTAATAGAAGGAATTGAATAATAGAAATTTTTGTTAGTTAGAAGCTTTACAAATTAAAAGCATCCTATGTAATATAATATATATTTTTATCAATATGTATTTTACTAATAAAACTCATTAAATTTAAGAATTCTTACAAATTGTACAATAATGCTATAAATCTAATTCAGGATTGCTCGCTAATAAAATTCCCTATAACTTTTAGTCTGTCTACAAAGGAAAGAGAGCAAAGTAAATAAATATTAAAGCAAAAAGAGAAAAGTTAAACAGCAAAACTTTTCCATTCGGTTCTGTTCGAACACCTAATCGAATCTCTACGTTACTATTTTTAGTCCTTTCAGGAAGAGATGTAACTTTCACTGAAAGGTAATAAACGTCGCTTAAAGTTAAGAATCCTTCCATCAGAGGACGGTTATCTGCTTCTTAAAACAAGGGAAAGAAAAACTTTTTCGAAGAATGAAAGAAACTTGAGTGATTTAGAAGGTTTATAATTTGATCTTTGGTAGAAATTGACCGTATTCTACTGAGCGGTAATAAAGTTCTCCCATAAAGTTTATTGCGCTATAAATTCTTAGTGAAGTCTGGAACTATTTGAAGAATTTTTTAATTCTGTAAAAGGTTTATTTTTAAAAGTCCTCTTGATTGTTATAATTTTAAAGTAAAAGTTCTTAATGGAGTAGTAATTAAGATAATACTGGAGTGAGTAAAACATTAGTAGTTGAGATTATTCTTAGTGAGGTTTGGACCTACTTGAAGAATTTTTAATTGTGTAAAAATTGTATTTTTTGAAGTCCTTTTGATTGTTATAATTTTAAAGTAAATGCGTTTAATGGAGTAGTAATAATTGAGGTATTATTGGATTAAGTAAAAAATGAATTATTAAAATTACTGCTCATTTAATCTAAAATTAGTTTGATGTAATAAAAAAATCGTGAGCATTTCAGATTATGTGCTTTCATGCATGGTGTTTAAGGTGTTTCATATATGATGCATGGTGTATTCATGTATTGTGTTTAAGGTCCGTCATGTATATTCATGTATAATGTTTAAGGTCCTTCATGTGTATTCATGTATGATGTTTAAGGTCCTTCATGTATGGTGTTTAACATTCTTCATGTATGGTGTTTATGCTTCAGGGTGGTTCTAAAATGTTTTTAGGAGAGATATTCTATAAATGTGGTTGCAGGTAAATTATACAAATCAAACCGTTTATATATATATATTTTCTTTCATCTTCTTTTTCTGTCTTACTGTTTACCGACATCTTAATAAATCAGGTTACAATTTGCCCCGTCCAATTTAGAATGCAAATAATATTCAAAGTAAAAAAAATTGTCCTTCCTAATTACCTGTTAAAGAATCAACGACTATGTTAATTAACGAAAGAATCTTAGACTTAATTAAATCAATTCCTAATTGAGGAACAATGTAGCTAAAGTGCAAGAAGAGAAATTCGATCCTAAAAGTGATGCGCACTATCATTTCATAAAAATGAATACACTAGATGAAGATAATCAGAAAGAGTCTTACTGGATTTCTCAATGTTTTTTTCAGTAAGACACAGTTAATCTAAAGAGGCTTTACTTCCCCCTCGATCATGTATTATAACAGTGGTGTGCCTAGATTAGCATCCAATCTCTTACGCTGGGTTGCCAGAAGATGCTAAAATATCACGTAGTAGAACGCAAGCCCTACTTAAGCCCTATAACCTGTTAATTCAGACTTTCGACTTATTATTTTATTATTCTATTCTATTCCAGTATTAGAATAGAATCATAGAATAATAATAGTATAGTATGATTCTGTTCTATTCTATACTATACTAGGATTCTATTCTATTCTATACTATACTATGATTCTATTCTATACTATACTATACCGTGATTCTATTCTATTCTATACTATACTATGATTCTAGCACTCTATGATGTGAGATTTTAATATTCAATGGGAAATCAAATTGTCAATTCTGCTGTATCAATAGTCAATGACCTAAATTACCATATATTGCAAAAAAAAGTTTATTAGATGAAGTATCTCAAAGTAAAGGAGTTACTTCTAATAGAACTTTAGCATGATTTTAACATTTTTAATTCTTTTATTAAAGCCAAAGTAATAGCATGATCAAATGCTATAATAGAGGTAGAAAAAAATTTAAAGTATTTGACTGAAAAAGAATAAACATATTCGCTAAAGTATTCATGAATATTTATATTTTGCATTTCTATATGCAGATACTGTAATTTTGCAAAAGGAAAAAATAAATTTAAATTGCGAATGAATTTTTGCAATAGAAAACTATGATTGGCATGAGAAGAGATTCGAAACAACTTCGATTTGCCTCAAATGCAGTCTTTTGAAGTATAAAGAAAAGTTTAAAAAAAAGGGATTTATAAAACTTAAGAAGGAGATATATGTGAAAGATGAGCTATTCAGTTGAAACTGACGTCGATACATTAATGCTTGTCTCAAAAACATAATCCTCTTTTTCGAAGGAGTTACAATCGTGTGTTCAGCGATCGACTCAAATTCACTGGCTAATAGTATTCGATTTGAAACTACTCCGATTCTCTTCGCAGGCTTAAAGTTTCATTTTTGAAGAATTATTTATTTACTAGCATATCTACAGTGTGCCTCTGTATTCATGAGCCAAGCTTTAAGGGAAGATAAAATATAAAAATATTTTTTGTATATAAATGTGGATGGGAAATGATTGGTTTTTTGCTGCAAAGTATATCGACTCCAAGCTTCTCTGGCGGGGGCATGAATGTTTGTTGGTGGTTCGGAATTCCCGTTAAACTGTAGATCCCGGTCTAATTAGCCTAAAGATGCCACAAAATGACCATAGAACGACAAACCAAACCAAACCGAGCTTCTCTGAAAATTTACTTTTAACAGATGAGGTTACCTTTACACGCAAAGGAGTTTTTAATTAGTATTCCCATATGTGGGTCCCCTGTAGAAAACATGCTGTACGTTTACATGATTTTCAGGGATGTTTTTATGTTAATGTTGGTCAAATATTGTAAATGATTTCCTTATTGGTTCATACTTGCTACTACACAACATTTACCACACGGCACGACATCACATCTTTTTGGAAGAGCTTTTACCAGAATTACTTAATAATGTTCCATTTGCTATTCGAAATGTTATCTGGTTTCAGCCCGATTCTGCACTAACTTGAGTAATTACTAGTGATTGATGATTATTGAGTGAAATGGGCCAGTAGCTTGGCTAACGAATTTATCTGATGAAATGAACGGAAATTATTTGTAAACTATCTTGTGGAAATATCTCAAGGCGAGATATTTTCCACTCGATATTGTAGCTTTACGAGATTACTACTGATTCTGATGAGGATCTCGTTGCAAAACATTCAGTTGGTGTTACAACTGATCTTGAAAGATCTGACATCTCCGAAAAGGCCCGCCAATCACTTGCTAGACGTTTCTAGGCCTATATCAATATTGGTGGTGACATATTTGAGCACTTATTGTAAATGTTAATAAAAAAAGCTTTTTCCATTTCCTCAGAATTTCTTGTTTTTTGCGCTTACAATTTTTATTTCCGAGAACAAATTGCTATACAAATATGCTTCTTTAAGTGCATTTTACCTTCCCACAAAGTTTGGACAATGAATTATAGGAAGCTCTGCATATAATCATGGAAAGAAATGATTTATTTTCTTATCATAAAATATAAAATCTTGAGAAAAAAATCTGCACAGTAATTTTTTCTTTCTTGAAATTTTTCAGAAACAAGATCCTTCCTTCTTTCAAATTTTTTTTTTTTATAGCATGAAGTCCATTATTCACATAGCCAAACTCCAGTTTAATAATTGAGATTTTATATATTAAAAATAATTGATAAATAAAAAAATTAAATTAAATAAATGAGATGTTACTTTATACACTGATAGAAAATGAAATCCCAACATCAAAAAGATATCAGTTTAGAGTTGGTTTTTCGCTCTACGATCCTTTTGTTCACACTTTTAGGTTAATTAGATTAGGCCCTACAATTTAAAGTGGACTTCTAACAAACATCTGGGCCACCGCCGGGCTTCGAACCGGAAGCCTGGTGCACCAATGACCAGAGCACTAGCCAATTACCATCAAGTTGCTGATATTTTAGAAGAAATTTAGATTGATTTTCATTCAAAATTGTGATAGCAACAAGTAGGCGCAGTGTAACAGGATCCTAGAGAGCATACTGGGTAACTCTGAATTTGTTACATATCTGCCTTTCTAGAGACGAATGACTTAACTCTGAATACCCGATATCAGAAAACAACAGTTGTTTAAACACTGTGTTTTTAACGAAAAAAAAACAAAAAGCAATACACATCTTTTCTGAGAAACCAAATTATTTTTTATGCATATGTTTAACTATGTACTATTTTACAAAAAAAAAAAACAGTCTATATTTTTCTCGTAAATTTAAAAATGTGTATAACTATTTACTGTTTTCTTTAACCACATCTATGTATTTTCACTAGCATGATTTTTAAATGTTTGAAAGAATTTCAAAATGGAAAAATATTTGCTTATTGCAAAACACAGAATTAACACCACATTTTCAAACTACTAGATTAATTTCATTTTGGAAATGCCAACTTCAAATGCTTTTATCCCCAAAATAGAAACTGACTCAGTAATTAATAAAAACCCTCAGTGCTGAAAATGCTTACTGCAAAATTTTTTTTTATCTAATTAGCACTAAAACAGCTTCAAACAACTTTTTATCTGCATATTCTAATTTATTCTTCTTAGAAGAGTCCTATATGGATATTTTAAGACTGTACAAACAAAAGAAACAAAACACACACACTCGAAAAAAAATTAAACTAGGATTACAGCATCAGTAAATCTAAGTACAAAGAGTACTACTTAGGCGGTTCGAGTTACTAAGCCTATTACTGTCTAACACCCACGGTTTCTGCAAAGAGTAGGATAATTATTCCGGGAGGTAGTGTTGAAGTAGATCGATATTGGCTTGGGCCCTGTTGTTGTACAAAGGTTAAACAAACATGCATTCCCAAGAGGTACAAAGGATAGTATTTTTTTTTACTGATAAAGTTTAATTCACTTGTGTTTGAGGGTGGTACATTTGATAATCACAAGAGATAAATGTTATAAGTATACATAGGTATTCGTTTTTTCTGTAATATATTATTGTAAATCAAGTATGTAGAGCAAGTCGTCGATTTTTTTTTTTTTTTTTTCTTTTACTACTGACCACTTGCTACTATTTATTTTTGCAGGCTATTTTTTTACTTTAAAAATATAACTGGTAAATTTTTGAAAGTATGTCTGTTTAGAAGAATGTTTATGATATTTTCTTAGGAATGTTTACAACAGAAAACATACTTCAACATTAATTTAATAAAATAGCAACAGCAACAAAAAGTTAAATACTATAAATGTGTAATTTATTCAATGTTTCCTCCTTTATTACTAACTTGTTGAACAGATCATTTGTTAATAACATACTTGTCTGAATACAGAATCGCTATTTACCTCATTTTTTATCTCTACGATATTTGTTGCCAAAAAACGTTCAATTTTGAAGCTGCATTAAATGAAGTAGATGCAGACTTTTCCATATATTAAGATGCACAGACTTGTTTCGATTAGCATATACTTATGTTAGTTTGTCTGTATCTAATCCTCAATATGTCAATATCCTCCTGTAGTGCGGGACGGACATGCAATAAATATCTACTCATGGGAGGAGAGAAAGGGCAGCTTATGTTGTCAATGGAGCACCAGTAAGCTCCGTGCCGCTGGAGAAGGAGAGCAGTGCCTTCCGGGAGGACTTTTAAGGAGAACTACCCCACATTTGCGTATGGAATGAGAGAAAACCTGGAAAACTTCCACCAGAATGTCTGTCAAACGAAGCAAGATGCTGAACATCACAAATGCACTCAAGCCTCCTCGTTTTTTGAAACAGTGTCTACAAAGTTAATGAAAGGCTATGAAAGTTAATTTTTTTACATGATAAAAAGGTGCAAGTTTTATAATTATCAGAAAAATGTTTTATTTGGAAAGTATTTTATTTTGAATTTATTTCACTAATCTCCATTCTTTTTCTATCAAAAATACTGTATTTTTTTAAAAAACTAAATTTTATATTGGGAAATGAAACACATTACATGATAAGAAAAATTTTTATGTTAAAGGATAACATGTAATTTTAGTCATAAAAGTACAAGGAGGAACTCTAGAATTGGTTAGCAAATTTGAGAGTAAAAAACAATATTTACAGTATGTCGATCCTGCTCATTTAAAAACATTAAATTAACTTTTATTTTCTCGCTTTGTTTTTAAATATCAGACTTACAGTTTTTTCATCTTTATATATATCATTCTTCCTTACATGCATTAGCGCCCGTTGCCAAGTGGCTAGCGCTCTGGCCTTTGTTATCACAGGCTTCAGGTTTGAATCCTAGCGGTGGCTTGGATGCTTGTGAGTGGTTCGGAATCCACTTTAAACTGCAGGTTCTTGTCTGTTTAGTCCTCGTGTGCACAAGATAACCGTAGAATGGCAAACCAATCTGTACATGTATTTGTCAGAGAACTCCTCTTAAACGGCTGGATCGATTTTGATGAAATTTTGTGTGTATGTTTGAGTGGGTCCCTGTATGGTTTAGATTCACAATTATACCTGGTAGGTGGCGCTTCAATCGGATTCTTTTGTGTGTATTTGATAAAACACGGAGAATGTTTTTATGCTATCCCCTTTATTGTAAGTCGCCACCAGATGGTGCTGCAGTATATCAACTTCTATACCGTTCAACCAATTGCTATGAAAATTGATATAACTATGTATTCGTGTATGGAAAATATGTTCGCGCTATACATTTTATTGTTAGTTGTCACCAGATATTGCTGCAAGATTTCATTTTATATACAGTTCAAACGATATCCATGAAAATGAGTATGCACATATATTGGAACATGGAGAATATGTAGCCGACGTGAAATATCTACAATGCATTTTTTTTTTTTTTTTTTTTTTTGCAGGACGACGTATGCAGGTTTCTGCTAGTATAAAAATATAGTTAATATTGATAATAAAAAATATATATTTCAAATTGTTAATTCACTAAAGGCAATTTGATTTAATAGCCTATAATAATGTTTTTCAAAAGAAAGTTCTGTTGCCCTAACTTGTGTTTCTTTTTAATTCTTTATCAGCGATACTAATTTCAAACCATTTTTCCTAACATATAATGAATATAGAAGTCCCAAAACGAAAAATAATCATTATATTTTTTTTAAAGTATATATTTTATATTTTATCAAAAATTTTAATAATAAAATTTTTCATTTTTTATTAATTAATTATTTTATTTTAAAAAAGTTAATTTTTTAAAAATTTTTTAATTTTTTTAATTACATTAATATATTGTCTGCAATTGAAGTCGAATTTTCAAAATTCTCATTTTTTTGTTTATTAATTTATTGATTTAAAAATAGTTAATTAGTTTTCAGTTTTTGTTGAATTTTTAAATTACATTAATTTATCGTCTGCAATTGAAGTCGAATTTTCAAAATTTTCCTTTTTTTAATTATTAATTTATTTATTTGAAAATAGTTAATTATTTTTCAGTTATTGTGGAATTTTTAAATTACATTAATTTATTGTCTGCAATAGAAATCGAATTTTCAAAATTTTCATTTTTTTATTTATTAATTTATTGATTTAAAAATAGTTAATTATTTATCAGTTTTTGTTGAATTTTTAAATTACATTATTTTATCGTCTGCAATTCAAGTCGAATTTTCAAAATTTTCATTTTTTTATTTATTAATTTATTGATTTGAAAATAGTTAATTATTTATCAGTTTTTGTTGAATTTTTAAATTACATTAATTTATCATGTGCAATTGAAGTCGAATTCTTAAAATTTTCATTTAACAATAACTTTCATTAATTGACCTTTAAATATAAAAGGTATAATAATGAAAATCGTTGCATAATTTAATATGTAATCATAGGTTGATAAAAAAATAAGATTTATCTGAATTAATTAAATTTATTCACTATGAAAATTACGTTGTTATAGTTTAACATTGTAAGTCCCAAGCCATTATGAATGGGAAGACAAAGGTAAAGATGCGCACACAGTTTGAAACCATCAATCAAATTAAAAATTATTACACTCAATTGTCTTTCTTGTAACTCACAATAACGCATTGTCAAGATGAAAACATTCTTTTTTTGCTTAGAAGCGAACATCTCTATATTGGCAGAACTAGAGGGAAAATAGGCTGTGTTCGTTTAAAGAGAACAATTTTTATAGAACGAGCTCAACAAAGGATTGAGTAAATATTGTTAAGGTTCAAGATTGCTGAGGTATTTTTGTCAAAAATAATTAGGTAACTGTTGTTTTTCAGTTGCGCATGTTTATACAATAAATTTTAACTATTTAAAAGTATTTCAAGGATTTTTTTTCAAGTTTTACTTACAAATTGTTCAAACATTATTCATTACTAATTAAAAGTACCCCAACGTGAAATCGTGTAGCCAAACTTTCTATGCCCATGATGAGTATGAGACCTGGGATGGGTTGATGAGTAACACTTTAGGCTGAGTCAACAGAGTTTGGTTCGGAGCTCGTCAAGTGATGACGAAAGTGGATGATGGGTTCGATAAATATGTAAGACAAAATAGGAGGAAAAAGGGAGGTGCGAATCTCCCAGATGGTGCGTACTCTCCTCCCTGGGTAGCGCGGTCTGATGGCCAACTGGTTAGTGCTCTGACCTTTGGTACCACAGGCTTCAGGTTTGAATCCTGGCATTGGCATGAATGTTTGTTCACTAACAAACTGTTACATACAAAAAAAACAGGACCTACAGTTTAACGTGGATTCCGAACACTTCACCACTGTGCGGAATCCACGTTAAACTGTAGGTCCCGGTCTCTATTTGCCTAAAGTGTGCACAAAATGAACGTAGAGCGACAAACCAAACCTCCCTGGGTAGTATTTGTTCAAAATTGAGTTAGCAAAACTTTGTCCACGTCGTTCCCAAAACTATGAATGACAATCTCGGTCTAGGACAGTGATGTGGTGTAGTATTAGTAATCTGTTGGGGGTGGATGATAAATACATAAAAGCATTTCGGACAATCGGTCTGTTAGTTTTGAAAAGGTTGAGAGTAAGGAGCGATCTTCCCAAATGCAACTCTTGAAGATATTCTTTCCAAGTTACAGGGACATAATATGAGTGCATTATAGTAGGACAACCATGACTCATAATGAATAATGTTTATTTCTGCTATATACATAGTTAGGATATAGTATACTACGTATATTGCTATGTATGTATATGTACGTCTGTATCTGCGGATTTCCTGTTTTAATCAAAACAGTTGAAGTATGAACCTATGTATGTTCAAACAATTCAATATCCAAATAGTTTAAATCGAATCTTTAAAAAAAGTTCTTGAAATGATAAATGATCGTCATGGTAAAAAGTATTTTAAAATGTGTCGACATCGAGAAAGTTTGTTAAGGATGAATAACTAAAAGCAATACGTTGCCAGTTAGCTGTCTTTGAATTTAAATTTAATTATTAATTATTTTTTATGTTTATGTGCGTGTTTGTCATGAAACATTAACAATTAAAATGCCCTAATATAAGACAAATTTTATTCAACATAATAAAACATTAAATGTAGCATTCAGCCGATGAATAATTTATTGTCATTGAGAAAATTTAAAAATTAAAAGTTATTCTAAACTTATTTTATATGTCAAATTCATAATTGTATTCTATGAAGTATAATCTTTGGGAATGAATTTAAGACAGATTAAAAAGTAAAAAAAAAGTCATGCAAAATTCAAATATATTGATAAATAATATAAAAAAAATTATGCAACGCATATTTTGATCATAAATATTTTAAATCTTCATTAAACATTTATTTTAAATAGTTATAAATTTTTTGTAAATATAATAGTAAATAAATTCCCAAGCAATAAATGACCATGCTGATAGTCCTACATTTCTAAACACCAGTCAGTGATGATGAAATTTTAATATTGTTAGTTTCTTTAACTTAAAATTCAAATAATAATTACTATTTTTTTAAAATTTTTATGGGTAACTTTTTCTAGTAATTTTACAATTTACATTTAAATCAAAATTTTGGACATTTAAATAAATGCACTGTTAATTATGATTTTCTCATTACTTTAGAAATAATATTAGTTTCGAAGGAAATCAATCACTTTTTTTGTGTTATATGTGAATATCCTTGCAATATCCTTATAATATTCTTGCATCCTTTGCTTTTCACATATGTTTATTTCGTAGATGAAAATGCTGTTTGGTTTAAAACATACTACAATTAATTATGGGAATAGCATACCAAAATTAAGGGAAATTCCTAATTTTTATATTTAACTCATAAAATAAATTTGCTAACCCCACTATTAAGTTACATTTAACAATGTTATGATCTACCTTTAAAACTAAGTATGATTGTCTCATTATTTTAAAAATAATATTAGTTTCGTTATAATTTTTTTTTATATTATTCGAAATAATATTAGCCAAAAAAGTGTAAACCAATCACTTTTTTGTGTTACATGTGATAATATTCTTGTATCCTTTGCTTTCCACATGTTTATTTCGTAGGTAAAAATTCTGTTTGGATGTTAAACATACTACATTTAATTATGAGAATAACGTACTATAACTAAATGAAACTCCTAATTTTTACAATGTCTAGCATAAATGCCATTATTAATACACTCAGTAAAGAAAATAAAGTGCTATTTGCATTCTTTTTAATTTTCTAAATGTTCAACATACAAATAAAAAAAGGAAAATGCAATACAAATTATCCTGTTCATGTGCTTGTGAATTAAGTATTAAATTTAGAACTGAAGCCGTACAATGCGAAGTCTCAATTATAAAAGTTAATTTTAGCTGTAAACAACACCGTATTTCAGCCAATTAAATCATTAGCGCATTCACTAATTGCTTAATAAATTATTTGAACGATTGAAAGATGTTGAAAAAACATATGCGTAAAAATGCTATTCTCAAACAATATATTAATGAATGTTTATTATTAATTCTAATTAGGTTACGTAACAAAATCACCTAAAATTAATAACAGCATTTACTTCTTTAATAAGAACACTTATTATAATTATTGTTTATTGATAGCACTACATGATTATTGAAAACAGAATATTATTTAAGTTTTTAAGGTCAACAGATCACAATATATAATGTATTGAATATAATAATCAATAAACTATCTGAATATAATAATCAATAAACTATCTGAATATAATAATAATAAAATATCATTGAATATAATAATCCGATTAGAGTAATTGCTTTAACTATCGTAATAGTAGAGTAAACCAAAATACAATGCGCTAACGCCCATCAATTAAATAAATAGCACATTTAAGTGATTTCATAAATTATGATGCATCATGGCTGGCATAATAAGATGCGCATAATAATCTGTTAGAAAATATGGGATACATCACGCGCGAATTCTTTTTTATAGCAATTTGCAGAATATCTGGATGCCTTAATGTATGGTTCGCTTTTTTTTTCCATTTTCCTTTTTCTCGTCTCGGGCTCTCAAAACATATAATTTATAGATTTGACGCAACAAACACCTTCATGCTTCTGTCAACACTCTGATTTGTTTGGTGTTTTTAGTATTTTTTTTTTCTTCTCCTTTGCCTGGACTGAAAATTCGTGAGCGAAAAATTTTTACATCTGCTTTGATCTATTTTTATTCCAATCTCAGTCTTTTCAGCACCACATTTTTTTCTTTTTCTTTTTTGCTAAAGAAACCCTTCATTTTTCAGCTATGTATTTTTGAAGTTATGAAATTTCCTTTCGTCCAGTTTTCTTTTTTCAAGAACATGAATCCCATATCCCCTATATATATAAATCCCATATCCTTTACAAATATATATATATATATATATATATATTTTTAATTTCTCCATGTTTAAAAAAAAAAGTACTTTTTAAAATCGAATCTATATATATATATATATAGATTCGATTTTAAAAAGTACTTTTTTTTTTTAAACATGGAGAATTTTTTTTTTTTTTCCAAAGAATACGGGATTTTTTTATGAGAATATGAAATAACCATATATATATATATATTTAGTAAAGGATATGGGATTTTTTTTCATGAGAGTATGAAATAACCATTACTATACTAAATGATTTGCAACCGAATATCTTAAATTTCCTATACATTTTCGATTTTAAAAAGTACTTTATTATTATTTTTTTTTTAACATGGAGAATTTTTTTTTTTTTTTTGCAAAGAATACAGGATTTTTTTTTTTTTTTATGAGAATATGAAATAACCATTAGTATACTAAATGATCTGTGATAGAAGCATCTTAAATTTCCTATACATTTTTTATTTTGAAAAGGGACTTTTTTTTAAACTTTTTTTTTAAACATGGGGGTAAATTTTTTTTCTGCAAAGAATACGTTTTTTTTTATGTGAGTATGAAATAGCCATTAGTATACTAAATGAGCAGTTTCCGAAGCCTCCTAAATTTCCTATATGCATTTTCCATTTTAAAAAGTTACTATTTATTTTTTAAAGTAGTTATTACTTTTTTTTTCTATAGATATCAATGCTTTCTTCAATGTTATAAAATAAAATGATTGATTTATTATTCAAAAAATGTACATGAAACAAATAAAACCTTCTTTATGATTCTAATCCTTTTTTTATATATCTCCATATGGTTCGGAAACCTACTTGTTGACACGGTATAATGAAGGGACCTGATGGGAGTGGCTAGCGCTCTGGCTCTCGGTATCAAAGGTATCGGGTTCGAATTCCGGCGGTACCCATGGATGTTTGTAGTGGTTCGGAATCCACTTTAAACCGTAGGTCTTGGTCTACTACGACTGTAAGAGCGTCACGGAGCCAAAGTCAGACTTCTACCTACGGGTGCTCCATCACAACAGAAGCTGCTTCCTTCCCCTTCATTCGTGAGTACGTGTGGGCTTGGCCAGCCGAGTGGGATAAGAAACAACAACAACTTTATAATGAACAGGGTCTGAATGGCCGAATGGCTAGCGCTCTGGTGCTCGGTACAACAGGTTTCGGGTTGGGGTCCCGGCGGTGCCATGGATGTTTGTAGGGGTTCGGAATCCCCTTTAAACCGTAGGTCCCGGTCTAATAGGATCGTAGAGCGTTGCGGGGGCATTGTTACTCCGTGTCCGTGGCTTATCTTCAAGTTACACGCGCTCCCTGGGTAATGCAAAGTGAGTAGGTTTGTGCAGCGCTTGCCTTAAGGCATCCAAGACCAAGCTGTTTAAGTGTTTGCCAGCTGTATTAGAAAGAAAAAAAACTTTATAATGAATAAGATCACCTCTGAAGATCAATGTTGTTCTTTAATGGGGGTAATAATACTCTACGAAAGTGCATTCAATATTAACTTCCCTATATTTGCATGGCGTATTGGTTAAAATGCGGAAAATTCCAACCAAATATTTTAACTGTCGATACAAGGTAAACTTGCATATTCTCCACTGAATATACTCGTTTTTCAAAGCAAATAATTCACATCATCAGTGGGAATTGAGCAACGCTCGTTTTGTAACTCTAAATAGAAGTCACCTGGGGACGAGAGGACAACATATGAAAAATATATTTATATAACTATAAAAAGCATAAATGAGATCTGATGGCCGAGTGACTAGCGCTGTGGCGCTCGATGCCACTGGTTTAAGGCTCAAATCCCGGCTTTGCGCATGGGTGTTTGTAGTGGTTCGGAGTCCATTTTAAACCGTAGGTCCCAGTCTAATATGACTGTAGAGTGGCGGGTCGACAACCCTACCCAGTAAAAAGAAATCATCTCCTGTCTCGAAATCTGCCAATAGGCAGACGGTCTTGATCTAGCATCGAGCTGTTGAGCCAATGAGGAAGAAAAATATCAATATGTATGTGTATAACAATTATGTATATATATACACTCAAGAGCCAAAACATTATGGTCACCTTTCACTTACTTCTGTGTGTGTTCCCATCATACACAGAAGTAAGTGAAAGAATGATTCTTCAGACTCTCCAGCAGCAATTAAATACCACTTCCACCTGATCACGTGCCTTTCACGTCATCCAGGCGAGCTCATTGCAAAATGTAGGGGTGGTCATAATGTTTTGGCTCTTGAGTGTATATATAGAGAGAAATTTATAATTAAAGGAAGTATTCGAGTAAATGCCATACTATAAGCAAAGACAGAAAATTTTATGTCTGCTTTTAACTCATGTATAAAGTTTTTAATAGTGCACTAAGGGGAATTGTATTAATCGTCTGGATTTGCGGTAATGAAAATTCAGCTGTTATTAACACTTCTCGTTTCTTAACGTAACTCTGTAACATTGGGTGAAGTTACCTTGTACAAAATTTTAATATAATTATTTATGTATTTATTCACGAATTAGAAACTCGGAAAGATATCAGTATATTCATTAAAATATATTATTATACATGAGCAAATATTTCGGGGTTCATTAAAAAATATTAAGAAATCAAATGCAATATGATTATAATTTTGCGAAATGCAAACACGATTAAAAATGAAATGCAAATATTCATTAAAATGTATTGTTATACATGAGCAAATATTTCAGTGTTCATTAAAAAAATATTTAAAAAATGAAATGCAAATATGATTACAATTTTGAGAAAGGTAATTTTTATCTCATGTATAGAAAGAATTATGATTTTTTTTTTTTTTTTTTTTTTTTTTTTTTGAAAATTTTAAAATATGATGGAATTTTATTTAATCATTAAAAGTAGAATTTTAATATTGACTTTAATTTGTTTACATCTCATAAGCTAGTATCAGGCTTCAAGTTCGAATCCTGGTTGCTGCATGGATGTTTGTTAGTGGTTCGGAATATACGTTAAACTGTAGGTCCCGGTCTAATTAGCCTAAATTTTGCACAAAATGGCAGTAGAGCGACAAACCAAACCACAGGCTAGTATTTTTTAATATAGTTCTAATTAAATTTAATAATATAGATAATTAACACCATATATGATAATTTTATGTATCTTCTTCTTCTTGATTGATGCAACATCCCCATAGTGGGTCAAGGCTGTCTGCCTACTGGCAGATTACATGGACAGAGATGGTACAGATTACATAACAGATTAATTCTTTTTACAGGGCTGGGTTGTTGTCAGTTCAATGCCTAAAGCTCTACAGGCATATTAGACCGGGACCTACGATTTAAAGTAGATTTCGAACCACTATAAACATCCATGACACCGCCAGGATTCGAACTCGAAACCTGTAGTATCGAGTGCCAGACCATCAGACCCAATCATCGGCCATCAGATCCAATTTTGGGTATATTTAAGTGAAGTTAAAGTTTACAGTTATCATCCGTATAGTTTGTAATAAAAAGTACCGGAAGTATCTAGAAGATTTTAGGATTATATATTTTTAGATTATATATTTCTTATAACTTAAAACTATGACATTTAAAGACCTTTTCATTCACTAAATTCTTTTATTTTCTCGCGTGTATCCAGAAATAAAGAAGAAAAGTATTAATTACATAAAAAAATGTAATTTATCTTGATAAAATTTCATTTTAGAACATTTAATTTAATTATCGTCCACTTAATTAGCATATCCTTAATATTTACAAAAAATGAAGATAAAAAAGTAATTACATTCAAAATAAATTAGTTTTAAAAAGCCATAATTTAAAAAAATGCATAAAAAATTAATCAGATTTGGTATTCTGAATCTAATGTATAAAAATATCACAATTTTTTTGTAATTAAATAAAACTATAGTTTTTGATAGCAAATTAGAAGAAAAATAAAATTTCAATTTTTTTAAATGTTAGATTATTTAAAAGTCACCTTTTCTCATATATTTTGATTATTAAATAATTTGTAAATGGTTTATTGAAGAAGATTAAAAATTATTTTCTGGGTGTTTACACAATTCTTTTCAATTAAAATGATAATTTTTTGAAATTTTTATATTTATATTCTTTTTTAATATTTTGTTTATTTGTTTTGAAATTATTGTTATAAAGACTTTAAAATTTTTTTTAATGTTTTAAATTCTTTTTATTTATATATTCACTTTATTTATTTTGGCACAATAGAATACATTTGTATGTTCTTTCTGTACCTGTCAATTAAAAATAAATACAATAGTTATATAAATATTATTGTAAAGACTTAAAATTCCTTTTTTACGTTTTAAATTCTTTTTATTTACATATTCACTTCTTTTTATTTTGCCATAATAGAATATATTTGTACGTTCTTCCCGTTCAGATCAATTAGAAATCATTACAAGAAATGCTGTTTTATTTTAAATAAAAAGATCCCGAACAACATTTTAGTTGAATTTTACATTACTTTTTGCAGATTAAAATTCATTCAATATCTTTGTTATATAGAAATAAGAATCTTTTGTATTAGAAATTTATTAACATAAATCCTTTTACATTGAAAACTGAATGACTAGATTACTGGTTTCCAACGTTATATTTGTACTGGTCAATGAAATGTAATATTTTAGCGCTCTATCAAGAAAAAGGTTGTTTTCTTTTTCGATGTTTAAGTATGCTTTATGTATTTTTTAGTTGTATTCTTTTAATCGTCTTTTGACATTAAATTTACATTCTTTGAAGATAATAGATGTCACCAAGGCAAAGTGTTATTTAGTAAAGGATTATATTATTAGCTGTTATCTTGCCTGGCTCGTGGCACAGTGGCGGAAGTTAAATCCGCTGATAGCTTTGTTGTAGACACTGTTTCAAGAAAACATTGAGACTCGATGGCGTTTGGGATGTTCAGTATCTTGCCTCGTTAGTCGGAATACTTGGTGGGAGTTTTCCAGGTTTTCTCCCGTACAATATGTAAATGAGGGGTAGTTATCCCTAGAAGTCCTTCCGGAAAGCACTGCCCTCCTTTTTCAGCGTCACGGAGCGAAGACAGACTTCTACCGAACCACGGTTGCTCCATCACAACTGAAGCTGCTTCCCTCCTTCCATGAGACCACACGGTTTCAAAAGCTTGGTCTAGATCAGGGGTCTCCAAACTTTCTAGCCTTAGGGCCATATTGTTTACTCCAGTAAGTACCAAGGGCCAAAATCGTTTTAATTTTCTGCCATTTTCTATAATTTCTAGTGTTTTAATGTGTTTCTTTTTTTTCCAAATTATTACAGCAACAATAAGCTATTCGCTGTCGCGAGCCGGATTGACGGGCCGAATTTGGCCCGCGGGCAGTAGTTTGGAGACCCTGGTCTAGATGTTGCTGTTTACCAAGGGAGTTAAGAAACAACAACAATAGTGATATCTTAAATGACGAAATTTTTAATTCGAGTTATAGTCGCACATTTTTCTGGGAATTTTTCCTGAATAATTTAAAACGACTCTTCACTGCAATTTTTCATAATTAAATTTGCTTATGTAAAAATCTTATAATTTTATTAAGATATACTGGGTCATATTTGATGGTTATAAATTAAAATAGATTAAATACTAATTGTTTTTTTTTAAATTTTATAAAGACTATATAGTATTCCCACAAAAACCTTTAACTCTATATCTGCAATTTATTAAATCACTAAAACAACCACAATGACTCACTACTACACGACTTGATCTAGATGTTGTTGTCTACCAAGTGGGATAAGCAAAGCTATTATCTTGAATCTTTAAATTTTTAATTCAGTGTTATAGTGCCGAGCGTATATTTTTCTGAGAATTTTCCCTGAATAATTTCAAACCACTCCTCACATATATATATATATTTTCATAATTAAATTTTCTTATGTAAAAACCATATAATTGTATTAAGATAAGCTGGGTCATATTTGTTTATTATAAATAGAAATAGACTTAATATATTTTTTTAATTATGTAAAGACTATATAGTGTTCAAACGGAAACACTTAACTCTGTGTTTGCAATTTATTAAATCGCTAAACATGCACAATGACTCACTAGTGCCATTTTATTTTGTTCATTTATTTACTTTTAATTTTTCCCTAGCGTGATCTAGAGGGAAAAGTTATTCTTCATTCAAGAAACGTTTGACAGCTCTCATACATACATAGTGATTTCCGCTACAAAAGGTTACCTGTTACACACAAGATTGCGGAAAAGTGCTTCTTACTACATGAAGGAAAAGAAATTTCGCGTTCGCTCGAACAGAAATCGTTTATTTTCTTCTTTTTTTTTCTAAAACTATCTTTTCTGGCGTTATTCTGTTGAACGTCTGTTTTGGGTGAAAAGTTGTTACTTAAAATAAATCGTTTCTAACTTGACAGGATGTTTAAAGAACTGTTTTAAGGAAAGATTATACATATCAGTTTCAATCACGAGTTTGTTAATACAGTTTAAGATATTTTACTTGTTAATTATCCATTCGTTATTATTTCCATTAGCATGCTAATTTAATTTTTTTTTATTTTGTTTGTTACAAATAAATCAGATATTGATTTAAAAATTAAATGTTACAGTTTTTTAACTACAGTTTCAGTACAATTGTAATGATTTAAATTCATTTTGTTATTTATATGAAGTATAATATTAAAAAACATTATAAAATTATTATTAAGCATAGGTTTAAAAAAGTAGTTAAAAAAGTGTAGGTTAATAGGTTAAAAATAAAATTATCATATGTTTAGGTTGGTTTATCTTCAGCTGTAAAACCCTTTCAAATTCCCTTTTTTGTACCTACACTTAATAATAATTTTATAGTGCTTTCTAATATCACACTTCATGTAAATAACAAAAGGAATTTAAATCATATGCTTAGATTTGTTTGCCTTCAGCTGTAAAACTTCTTAAAATTCCTTTTTTAAAAAAGTTTGTTCTTTTTGTTTGATTTAAATTCTTTTAAAAAAGAGAGAATTTTAAGAAGTTTTACATTTTTTTTTGCAGCTGGAGGTAAACAAATCTAAACATATGATTTAAATTCTTTTTGTTGTTTATATGAAGTGTGCTATTAGAAAACAATATAAAATATTATTAAGTGTAGGTTCAAAAAACAGAATTTTAACAGGTTTTACAGCTGAAGGTAAGCAAACCTAAACATATGATTTAAATTCTTTTTGTTATTTATATGAAGTGTGATATTAGTAAACAATATAAAAAAGGGAATTTTAAAAAGTTTTACAGGCTGAAGGTAAACAAACCTAAACATATGATTTAGTTTCCTTTTGTTTTTCATGTGAAGTGGAATACTAGAAAGCAATATAAAATTATTATTAAGTGTAGGTTCAAAAAACGGAATTTTAAAGTTTTACAGCTGAAGGTAAACAAACCTAAATAAAGGATTTAAATTTATTTTGTTATTTATATGAAGTGTGATATTAGAAAACAATATAAAATTATTATTATTATTAAGTGTAAGTTAAAAAATAAGAATTTTTTAAAAGTTTTACAGCTGAAGATAAACAAACCTAAACATAAAAAGTCAGTAGTACCATCCTACAGCTTTATAAAATGTATCATTTTGAGCTTCGCTTGCTATAAAACATATCTGACCAATTATATAACTTCTTGTTAGATAATTTTTCTCTATATCTTAATTTAAATTTAGAAAAAAAAAAAATTTTAAAATGAGTATGAAAAATAGTAATAGGAAATTGAGCATAACTGTGCATAATTAGATGAACGTAAAATATGAACTTATATATTCCATACTATTGCTTATATGCAAGAAATATTTTATCTGAATTACACAAATATGTCTTCTATTTATTAATTGAATCTAACAGCATTCCCATCCTATCTCAAGAAAAATTAAAAAAAAAAAAAAATTAATAATACTCAATTGGATTGACACAGAATTTTGCTCTCAGGTTAGCCTTGCTTCAAATGAAGAAAAATTTTCTGTTTTATAGTGATTTGATAACTATGAAAAGTTAAATTAAAAATTCATGTAACACAAATGATGTTTTTTTAATAAGCAATATTAAACACATCTGAATTTTTCATGTAAATAACAAAATATTATATTTCAAAAAATAAATATTGAATAGTTAAATATAATTTTGACAAAAAATATTTTTTTAATAAAAGTATGGCATACCAGGTAACAATATAAAAAAATAATTTTGCAAAATTAATTAAATTTTTATAATGTCTATTATTATAATTCAATGCAATGTTAAGTTGCATAATACAAAACGCCAGATAAAATTCAGATATTTTTTAATTGAATAATTAAAACATTACTGACATTTTAAAAAAATATTTTCAAAACGTCAACTTGATTCTGCGCGATATTAATAATATGCATCTTTTATTATATTAAATGATTGAAACACAAAATCAAGTATTTGAATTTATATTTATTGATTTCATGTTTATTCTGTATTGTACTATGATATATACTTTACCTTAAATTCAATTACTCAATTAAACATCTAAAATTTTGGTTTTTCAAAACATTTGTTAATAATTAAATTGCTAAAAAAAGCAGTAATTTTTATGTTTTTATTGAAAAATATTTTTAAATAAAATGAAATATTTTTTTAATCTTAAAATCAAAATAAAAAACCGTTAACATCGCATTTTAGCTGAGCCCACACAGGTACAATTTTTAAAAAAGCATTTCAGATATGCTCTTTTCACGAAATAATATAACGATTACGCATGGCCACTTGTTACACACACCATTTCAATGCATCTGTTGTACCATATGTGGTACACTTTCTGAAATTAAAGTACTCTGATATGTTTTTATAAAAAGAAAAAAGTTTTAATTTCATTTTAATTGAAAAATGTATTACTATTTCTCTCAAAAAATTCATTAATAAATTTTTAAAAAAGCAGTAAGAAGTATATTAGAATGTAGAACAGAAAAAAAAAAGTTTATCAAAAAATATTGTTTAAAGATATTAGAACAAATTTAACGTATCATCATATTCTGATAAATTATTTCATACAGTATATATAACTAATTAAATTTCTTTAAAAAAAAAAAATTCACATTCGTATTCTTATTCTTATACCTACGTTAAAATGAAATCGTTTAAAATGGTACATAAATACATATTCACATAAATAAACATTTCATTTTAACAATTACCGTAAAAAAAAAATTGGAATTAATTTTAATATTTAAATGAAATAAAATAGCAAATTCAAATGAAAAAAATATATATACACTTACTGTAAATTTTCTTCAATTTCACTGCTGAAACATGCTTGGAAAATATTGGTTGGTATTATAAATTGCTGATCTAAGACATTTTCTTTTCGTTTATTATGTTATGAATCCAGAAGCCGGTTTACCAAACAATTTTTCAGTCTTCCTTGCTCTTCCCTGGCAGGTGAAACCTTCCCCGGCACCTGATTTCAACCGAATCCCATCAACTGCATTCACATTATGCTCCCACCTCAATTTAGCCACCAGGTGGCGCTGTAGCTGCAAAAACACCGGGGATCGGTCATAATTGAGTGCGAGTGAAAACTGTCCAAACGATACATCTTACTTTCGCAGACGACAGTAAATTCAATTGAATCAAAAGAGGTTTGCTTGTTCCTTTTTGACCTTCGATAATGTTTTATGTATAGAACAGTAAGCGATATTTAGAAGGACAAAAAAAGATCTACTCGATTTTAGAAAGAATGCGATTCGAAATTTATGAAAAAATCATTCTTTTTGGAAAAGAATGTCTTCTCATTGGTTGACGTATGTAAATAAAAAGAGCTTTTTTAATGGTTTGGAAAATATTAATGCTTTTTGATTGAATGAAAAATAGAGCATAGCGATATTTTTATTTTTTATTAAATTCCAATATGAAAATTAAATTTAAAATCGATTCTTGTTAAAGGGACCAAATAGTTGTCTTTAAAAAAAATCACTCACAATATGTTCTGGTCGATCTTGCATAAATTCATTCTATTTATTGAACTATTTATCGTATGCATTTTTTTTTATTAGATATATTTTGAAATGCATTAGAAAAAGTGTAAATGTTACTCAATTACTCTCGATTTTAGAAAGAATGCAGTTTGAAATTTATGAAAAAATAATTTTTTTGGGAAAAAATAATTATTTTTTCATAAATTTCAAACTGTTCTGGTCGATCTTGCATAAATTTATTCCCTTTATTGAAGTATTTATTGTATGCATTTTTTTATCAGATATATTTTGAAATGCATTATAAAAAGTGTAAATGTTACTCAATTACTCTCGATTTTAGAAAGAATGCAGTTTGAAATTTATGAAAAAATAATTATTTTTTCATAAATTTCAAACTCTGTTCGTAAATTTCAAACTGTTCTGGTCGATCTTGCATAAATTTATTCCCTTTATTGAAGTATTTATTTTATGCATTTTTTTATCAGATATATTTTGAAATGCATTATAAAAAGTGTAAATATTACTCAATTACTCTCGATTTTAGAAAGAATGCAGTTTGAAATTTATGAAAAAATAATTCTTTTTGGAAAAAAGAATGTCTTCTCATTGGTTGTCGTTGTGATTGACGTATATAAATAAAAAGCCTTTTAAATAGTTTGGAGAAAATTAATGCTTTTTGATAGAATGAAAAATAGAGCATAGTGATATTTTTATTTTTTATTAAATTCCAATATGAAAATTAAATTAAAAATCAAGGCACTGTTGGTGAATCCTTTATATTTATTATTATTTTATTTTACCATATCTAAAGGAACCAAATAGTTTTCTTTAAAAAAAGAACTCACAAAATGTTCTGGATGATCTTGCATAAATGTATTCTATTTATTGAAATATTTATTATTTAATATTTATATGTTTGCATTTTTTTATTAGATAATGTTTAGAAATGCAATGTAAAAAGTGTAAAAGAAATGCATTGTAAGGTTGTTTTTTTCTTTTTTTTTAATTTTTATGTATTCAGATGTTAAATAATTAAATCGAATTTGTTAATAGAATCTGAAGTTGTTAAATTTTAAGCAATTGTCATTAAAAAATTATGATTTTTTATTAAAAACATCTCTTTAATTTAAAATACATGTGATAAAAGACAGTGATTTTTGTTTAAAAAATAGGTTTTTTTTTTTAAGTATTAAAAATTATTATTTTGCATGATTATTAACTATGATATTTGATTTTAAAAAAACGATTGGTAGGTATTACAGAATATAAATTTCCAATATGATAAAATAGACTTTTATATCGAAAAATATATTAATTATATTACATCGATATTGTTTTATTATTGAGACATTTCTTTACAATGAGTTTTTCTCCATATTATTCATGGAATCATTTTTAATTTTAGCTTTTAATATAGTTTAGAAAATGTCTTGCTTGTGTTATGAAACAAAAACAAAAACGTTTCATTCAAAAGGAATTACATTTCACAGTGTATACTTATCAATATTAATGTTTTTAACAAATGTAATTAGAAATCATAAATTATTCTTCGCCACGCCCAAATCCTATCAGAACAGGTAGCGTGCTAGAAAACAAGGGCTTAAATTCGCTGGAGCGTGCATTGATGCCATTGTTTGCAATAATGAAAAGACTTTATGTGATTGCCTGATTGTCTAATTTCTTGATAGGAATTTTCTGGTTTTATCTTCTTGTGGCACGTAAATATAGAACATTTACTAATTCTTTGCATGTTCAGGAAAAGAAACTCGCAGGAGGCATTGTTTGCTATCACAAAACCTGTAGTTTATGATATGCAAATGTATACTAGAACACAAGGGCCTGAATGGTCGAGTGGCTATCGCTCTGGTGCTCGGTACCATAGGTTTCGGGTTCGAGTCCCGGCAGTACCCTGGATGTTTGTAGTGGTTCGGAATCCACTTTAAGCCGTAGGTCCCGGTCTCATATGACTGTAAGAGCGTCACGGAGTAAAAGTCCTACTTCTACCTACGGCTCCATCACAACAGAAGCTGCCCCCTTTCCCTCCATCCATGAGTAGATCACTCATGGGATGTCCGTGCCGCTCTGCAGGACATTGAGGATTTGTCACAACAACAATAATACTAGGATACAAAAAATTCATTAACATTTTTCCACTGTACTGTTGTTTTTGTTTCTTACCGTTTGCCTTTTACTACATATGAAACAAATTTCATAGATAATGCACAAATCTCCTCTCTCTCTATTAGTTTTTGCAGGTATAAATTACTGCATGTAGGGGCGTGATGGCCGAGTGAATAGCGGTTGGTATCACATGTTTTGGGTTCATGTCCCGGCGGTGACATGGATGTTTGTAGTGGTTCGTAATCCACTTTAAACAGTAAGTCTCGGTCTAATATGATCGTAGAGCGTTGTGAGGGTAGTGTTACTCCCGTCCGTAACATATCTTTAAGCTACGCGTGCCCCCAAAGTAGTGGCTAAATGAGTAACAGCGGGGCAACCTTTGCTTATGGCATAAAATATTTTAGCCTTATCATTACGTTAGAGTATTGATAGTACATCCATCGTTAAATAAAGTACAATGCTGTGAAGTAAGTATCAAACAAATAACTTTTCCGAACATCCTTTTTTTTTTGCAACATATTAGTTATATTAATAATTTATAAAATTTATTTTCTACACATATATATGTCAAGTCTATTTATCATTATTCTATTAAATTGTACATTTATTGTCTAGAAAATATTAGTTTTGGTATTATTATTATTATCATAATATAATTTGATTAATTTTATTATCATACTTGATTTAATATTCTTTACGTTTTTATTCTGGTACTATCAATAGCTTCACAGCAATTTTTACAACAATTGAACTTGAGATATGTAGAAACTAATATTCATTTTAAAAATCATGGTTCATTCCTTTTGTTTGAATAGTTTCTTCGAATCATGTATAAAAATGTCCTGCATGATAAATTTTCTGCAACTACATCACTCATTTTTATGAACAGCTATTAAATTCACCTTAGTTTTGCATATTCAGTTTTATAATGAATACTGAAAATTGAAGCACCGGTAGGATCGATGTTATATTAAGAAAAACATCGACTCTTCGTTGCCTAAGTTTTTCGTAGTACTACCATCGATTAGTAGAGAAGAACACTTAGAGGTGAGTATCAATTGAATTAGCTTCAGTACATGATATTTTTTCGTATATGATTATTTTTCTACAACTCTATCTGTCTATTGTTGGCTGCATTAGAAAAAAAAGTACTGCATGTATAAATCTCTTACTGTTAATTTTTCTATTTAAATAGTCATAAATAATTATATATCCATTTTAAACTGTAGGTCCCCACCTAATAAGACTGTAGATCGTTGGACATATTACTGACAACCCTACGCCATAGAAAGAAATCGTCTCGAAATCTGTCAGTAGGCAGACAGCCTCGGCCCACAATGGGGCTGTTGCGCCAATGAAAAAGAGGAAGAAATAATTATATTTTACATTAAAATGGAAAAAAATATATAGAAATGAACGTTTTCTATTCAAATAAAGCAATAGTCTGCAAAACCATAATAATATATAAATCAATTTACGTTGAAATGACTAGATTACGAATGACTAGATTATTGGTTTCAAACGTTATATTTTTTTGCACAATGAAATGTAGTATTTTGGGCATAGAATTAGGTATATTGGATATACAACCACATACATGGTAATTTATAGATACAAAACTCAAAAGAAATACTAATTAGCATATGAAACTGAATCTTATCTGCATAGATGTTACAGTTATACAAACATTAATATTTAAAAAGATTACAACAGTGGAGTATCTTTTTTTTATATCATCTGAATCAATGTTTTTCGTTGCATTTATAAGAAAATTTTTTAACTAATTAGTATTTTTGACTTAATTAGCATTCACTTAATTAAAGAAAAACTATAAATTTAATAAGTAAACACTTAACAATATTTTAAAAAACATTTTTCATAAAAGATAAAAACAATCCTATAGCTTAGAATTAGGAAGATCCAGTATCATTAAATTGCCATGATTGATTTAAAATCTTTGTTGAAAATATTTTTAAGGGAATGTACCAAAGTAAAAAATGCATTATGATATTTCTTGAAAAATTAGCATAGCATGGTCATGTGATGGTAAAATCTGCGAATTATATGGGAAAAGAGCATATTTTCGGTTATAAAAGAAAATTAATAATGAAGAAGAATTTATAGCACAGTGAATTAAGGCAAAAAAAAAAGTGGGAAGATCATATTTGCAACTAAACATTAGCTCATTAGCGCTTTTGGCTTTGGTTAATGGAAATAACAGCGAATGTCATGCTACCGTCCTTAAAATAAATTGGCATCAAGGCCAATGGCATGAACGTGTTGGATGCTGATTTCACAAAGTTTAAAGATCACTGATAAACTAATTTGATGTTCTGATTTGTCTCGCTTAAATTCATCCACTTAAATTTCTGTTTCCTTTTTTTCTACATATTATTGTTAATTAAAATTCAAAGGGTTAAAATATAGTCATTATTTAAAGTCTTTGAAAAATATGTTTTTGTTTTTTTTCAATTCCTTCTATTAGCTCCCACTCTCCCTATATATATCTTGTTCAAATTTTCAATCGTTAATAAAATACTTTTTATTCCTCCACTCAAGTTCAAATACATTTTTTTGAATTTGTAGTGGATGACACTGGATGTTAATACAGGTTTTTTTTTCAAATATTAATTAATAATTAAATTTAATTAATTAATTTTAGATTTTTTTTAGATTTAAGTTGCATATATCTACCAGATAAACTTATAACGCCAGATAAACTTAAAATAATGAATGAAAATTATTTATAAAGGACTTCCTACAATATAGTGAAAAAAAACAAGGAATTGACTTTAAAAAATTTGTTTTTTATATTAATTGTTTATTTAATGATGGTATCCCGATAATCAGCTATTGATACTACTGGTAGACTATTGCCGATATAGTCGTACAATCTTTTTTGAAAGGCACTATGAGGGTTTGTTATTCTATACCTAATAGAAGCTAATAGAGATATGCTTAACAGAGGAAGAGGCCAGAATTGCCTTTCAAAAAGAACATTTAGGGTCAAGTGCAATAAATTTTAGTGAAACATTAGGAAAAACATGGAAAACTCTAGACCGGGCAGTGAGGTTGTAGCTACGATTCTCTATCATAAACTTTTTTTTTCTTCATTTTTGGCTTGTAACTTCATTGCTCATTTTTTCTGCATTAATAGTTAAAATTTTTACCATGGTTTACACTTTCCTCAATACCTCTAGGGTTAAGGTTTTTTTTTTTTTTACCACAAATCTTTTAAGAAATAGTAAATCACTATATCAAATCCCACAAAACCCTTCTATTTTTCCAGGGTTAATTGTTTATTAGACATCCCAGCAGTGGACAATAAATTACCTTGTTGTTGTTGCTTATCCCCTTGATTTAGAATCTTAAGCCAAATCCAGTAGATCATGCTGCATCAATAGATCGTAAACAGTCCTTCCGTCATTCAACAGTTCACTCACAGCGGCACCAATACAATCGATGAGATGAGAGGGAGACGCGATGGCCAAACAAATGGTATATTAAGGTACGTTGTATGTCACCCAATCACTCTCTTAATGACAGTCATGTGACTAGCATTTTTATTACAAAACCTGCTGCGTTGTGTCGATATTTTATTTCCCAAAAAGTTGGAACATCACAAAGATTATTCCCATCAGAATTTGACAAAAATCCAGCTTCTACTTCCAGCTACCGAACAATCTCCCTCCTATCAATAAATTCATAGAAAGGGTCCTCTTCAAATTCCTCGAACTTGAAACCAGGCAAAGGAAAATCATGATGACATAATTTGGGTTCATGTAAAATTTTTCCATTACTCATCAACTCTTAAACGTCATTGTAACTGTTTGGAAAATTTCTGTTGGAAACTTGAAATTTCTACTGTGTTCTTGATGTATTCAAAGCTTTTAATCTCGTATAAATCAATGGATTGGTGCATAAACTTATCTCTTATAACTTCTAATCCTTTTCTAGTCAAAATTATCCATAGTTATCTTTCTAGTAGAAATTTTTAGATTGCAATTGGCAAAACTGACTCTTCGGTCAAAGTAATCAAAGCTATCTTTCTCCAGGTTTCAATACTTGGACTATTTCTGTATAAAGTTTATATTAATGGCAACCCGTAGATTCACACGATCAAACTCAGTTTTGTATATTGACTACACAGTAAGTCTCATAAAAGATGAAACTTAAAATTCCTATCGTCAACATAATAACCTCACTGATTTAAAAAAAATTGGCTAATTGGATGAAATTTTAAACTTAGTTGATAAAACTCAAGTGCTATTAAATCGCAAAAGATAATACAGGTCATACATACATAATCTGCTGGTCAGGAGATTTTATGTATTTATGGGTAATCCTTGACAAAAAGGTAAGCTATTTATCATGTTGAAAATCCCAAATAAAATAAAAAATAAACATAAGAAATAAATTTTACACTAAATTTGGCATGTTCTATCCACTCATTTGCAAAAAATATAAATCATTCTTCAAAATCTAAATCAAATCTATCATTCTAAAAATTTAAATTTTTTTCATTAACCAACGAAAGATTCATTTATCTTGCCTACCTTCATCCCTTTATAGCATGTATAGCACAGCACCTAATTTGGGGTTCCACAATTCATGTGAATGCAGAAATCATTCAAAGAATGGAAAAGAATGAATCCTAAGTTTGACATATGATTAAGTGTTATGATACTTTAGAAATGAGAATATCAGATATGCAATTTCCTTCCTCAATTTCAAACAATTTGACTTTAAAATTTCCAATGATTTTTATAATAATGTCAAATATTGCCAACTCTGGATTAAAGAATCTTTCAAATTACGACTCTACTCTGTTGGAAAATAAAGAAACATAAATAAAGAAACTGTACTTAATTTTTAAACTGATTCCCAGATATCCTTTTTTCTGAAGCCTCAACATTATATCCCTACTTTATGTTAGATTATTATTCAGTTTTATTCAGTTCAATGTTCATTGAATGAACTTTCTCTGGTTATTTTTTAAAATTAGTTGTCAATAATTTTTGTTTTAATTGCCTTTTGAATTTTATATCTTAAATTTCGAAATAAATTTATAATTTTTATATCTTAAATTTCGAAATAAATTTATAATTTTTATATCTTAAATTTCGAAATAAATTTATAATTTTTGAAATTTTTACTTTTATTTCATATATACTTAATTAAATTTTTAACTCAATAGTGTTACTCATTTTCCTTTCTCTCTTAAATTTAGATATGAATAATATTAATAATAATAATAAAAGGACTTTTATTTTTACTTAACTTTTATCAAACAATCAAAAGTGCAATCCAATTTACCTCTGCAGCTCAAAATAAGAGAGTTCGCTAAGTGACCAAGGTACTCACTCAAAACACGTCAACTCACAACACAAAAATATTAAACTCACGCCAACTCACAAAAAAATATTAAATGCTTCTTAATAAATTTACTCGTTTTCACATCAAAAGATTATTCCTTATGTTTATAAAATAAGTAATTCTCAACGTCAAAATCGCTCAAAAATTATTTTATTACTACCAAAAAAGTTAAATCATTTGATCTTACAATATATTCAATTTTTACTTACATAATTTCATTTTCACTAAATTAAATTAGCAATTTAGTTTTTTTTTTTCACTTTTACAACTCAGTCAATTCTGTGTTGTTCTCAGCAGAACACTATTATAACTAAAAATTCAGAACTTAATTTATCTATATATATTTATATACCAAAAGTACTTGCTGCTTACCTAATCTCTTTTTTTTATTGCCTACAGTACAGTGTAAAGGTTTCCAAAATTGTTGGTACTCAGAAAGCAGTTTATTTACTTTGAACAGAAGAAAATCGCATTGCAGCCGATTTCAGATTATAGTCGTTAAACTTTTTACTCATTGACAGCGCATCCTCAACATTAGATTCAGAGAGATTGTCCCTTAAAAAAGAAGAGCAAACATCTGCAAGATCTCTATTCGGTATAAATGTGCTGCTTTGAAGAGATCCGAGGCATTCTTCCATTGGAGATCTTTCACAGTTTCCGTGTACAAAAACAGCAGCAGGTTCCGGAGGTTATCGGCATCTAAATCAGGAACATCTATGATTTCCTTCTCCTTCATTTTTTTTTCAAACACACCTCTGAAATAGGAGATCTTGCACTGACAATATTTATGTGAATAGAGAACAATTCATCTCCAGTTCGCAGGATTGCATCACTTAGTACTCCATCTTCAAATAAACCTTTTAAAGCCTTTTTCAGAGAATGGGAGGCGCATGAAAAAGTAGAATGGTCTTTTTCTTCCTCATAAAAAGTCTCGGATTTACTTTCAATCAAATCAATAGCTGGTGGAATCCTTGAAAACAATTTATCGCGAATGTCCTTAAAGGTTTTCTCATACCATGAGAAATAGAAGACTTGTTTGCTTTTCAGAAGATGTAGAATAAGAATATTCAACAGGCTTCGAGATAAATCCCTTCCCAATCTTGAAGGTGCATCCGAGAAGCAGCACATCATTTTTCAAATATAGATCTTTATTAGCTATCAATTTGCTTTTAGATATAATAGAAGAACACAAATAATGTTCCTTTGGATATTCCATGCGCCGTCGGTCAATAAGACAATCAATCTCTCTTCCACGGGCGTCTAATACTGAAATGGAATAGCTGATGGCATAATTACAATCACGGCTTTTTTCTAGTGTGGGACATATGTTTACTTCCTCTTTATTTTTATAGTCAAATAAGTTCAAATCTAAAGATATCTTCGGTTCTTCATTTGTGGGGGACTGCCAAGAAAGAATTTTTGTCTGCCGCACAAGTAAAGAGCTGAAGTCTCTGATGGACCATATAAAGGAATTCTGTTCCACCCTCAGCTTAGAGCATGCAAAGCCCATGTCAGCTGATGTAGACCGTACTCGTTTTTGTCCGTGGGTTTTCCACATTCGACATCGAATGGTGAGAATATCTCTTGATGAAACCTTCCTCCATTTCTCCCATAAAGGATCATCCAATTCAAACAAATAAGAAGAAAAACTGTATGGTTTCTTTTTAAAAACATCCTGGCCTTTTTCCGAAATTAGGACAGATCCATTGTCAGCAAGTACGGCAATCTCGAAATCTATTTCAATGCTTTTTGGTCCTGTATCCTCGTTGCCTTCTCTTACAAGAGAACAACCAAACTCGTCGTGTTCTTCCAAGTCGATATACCATTTTGTATTTCCCATCGATTGCACTATAAATGATGGACTGAATAGATTCAAACAAGTCTGAGGAGAAAAATTTTCGATTGTCCAAATAAACGTAAATGGTGCTCGCTGAGATTCTGCGATACTCTCCATTATGTGTTACTTTCCGCTGTTAATGTTGAATCCAAATTATCGACACATAGTTGTTCTTACACTTCTTCCCATCTGAGAGAGTTTTTTTTTATTTATTTTCAAGGTGTTTTGTAGTCGGCGTTTCTTCTAAAAAAAAATAAAAGATAAAAGATTTCTTTCAAAAGATAAAATGATGCAATACATTATCTCGTACCTTTGGAATTGTGTGATAGCTGATAATCTAAATAAAAAAAAACCCATTGTTTCAAAATAAAAATCATTTAAGTTCCAAATATATTCTTCCTTTTTCCTTTTCCTTTTTCGTTGTTATCTATATTTTTAGTTTCACATCTTAAGCCGTTACACTGATAAGTTCAAAGCTGTTAAAAGTAAATAATAAAGTATACTTTCAATACAGAGTTCTTACAATACCATTACAATTAGTCTAACTGTTCATTTTAAATATGCTGATTTGGAAAATTCTAGTATGCAAATATATAAGCGATAAACTTAGAATCACTTAGAATCGCTGCAGTGGAATGCAAAACTTGTTTAATGATAAATATTGTATAATTTACAATAACCTTCAATTACAATATTTTTTTTTCTGTTTTGAAAATCCTAATTTCATAGCTTAATATGTTTATTTCTATCCGAAATTTTATCACTCAAAAAAGATCACTGATAAATTCAAACCTATTAAAAATAAATAATAAAATATACTTTTAATATAGAGTTTTTATATTACCATTACAATTAGTATAACTGTTCATGTTAAATATGCTGATTTGGAAAATAATACCTACTAGACATCGACATAGACCAGACATCTACGATAATACCAGTAAAAAAATATTGAGGGAAAACCAGAAATATGTATCTAAAATGATAGTAATGAAAAAAGAATTATAAATTACATTATTAAATCATAAGGAAATAAAAGAATAATATGCTGATTTGGAATGTTTTTTGATATATTAATGAAGTGTTGATATTTTTTATATATTAATGAAATTTAAATCTGTAAGAGTATTAGACTAGACTAGTTAGCACTAGACTCATTCTATCTACCATAAAAAAATTATAAATTATATTATTAAATTATAAGGGAAAAAATGATTGTTAAAATACATTAATGAAATTTAAATCTGTGAGAGTATAGGCACTCATTCATAAACCAGACATCTACGAAAATATCAGTACGACCAAAAAAATATTGAGAGAAAACCAGAAATATATGACAGTAATGGAAAAAATAATTATAAATTATATTATTAAATTATAAGGAAAAAAAAGAATTATTTTTATTTTTATACATATTAATGAAATTTAAATCTGTAAGAGTATTAAACTGACTAGTTAGCACTAGACTCATTCAATCTACAAAATTAGACCAGATTTCTACGAAAATACCAATACGACACAAAAAAAAAATATTGAGGGAAAATCAGAAATATACACTGTCTAGTCACATTAATGTGACCAGCTGTCAAAAGCCAGAATATACACTCTTGTACATTCTGCCTTTAAGTGGAGTGTGGAATGTGATATTAAGTGGTATTTAAGTGGTTTTAAGTGGAATTCTTTATATACACTCCACTGCAATGTGCTGCCACCTGTCTTTTGTGATTGGTTATTTCACGTTGACGTAGAAAGTAGGTGGTGGTCACATTAATGTGGCTGGACTGTGTATATCTAAAATGATAGTAATGGAAAAAAAGAATTATAATTATATTATAAAGAAAAAAGGAATTATTAGTGCTTCTCTATATATCAATAAAATTTAATTTTAGACAAGTATTCGGTGGCGAAATGTCGATTTCTGCAAGGATGAGGTTAATTACAAAATCCTTAAATATTTTTTTACCTCTGGTTCTATTAATGTATACCATTAACGGTCCATCGGTAAGTACAAAAAATGATGCTCTTCAAGAAAACTTTTAGTCGTAATTGCCTCTCATTTATTTCTAGTTTCCTTTGGGAAAACTAGATACACTTGCCACCAGTCAAATTTAATAGTCGGTGCCATGTTCTTAAATATGCTGTCAAAATAGCCAAAGATTCGGTTCCCTAAAATTCTTATTTCAACGCGCGCCATAATATATGGAAAGGAGCATTACTGAGCTATGAGTCAAATTTTGGAATGGTTAATAGAATAAAAAAAATATTTCTAATAATAGAACAAAAGTTTTGGACTAATGGAGTAACATTTCTTCAATGTTTTATTTATGTGTTTTTACGTGTAATTTTATTTCATTTAATTAGTTTCAAAGGGCATAGTGGTACCTTGCGAGTGGAAAATTGATCAATTTAACAAACTTTTTATGACTTCACTTCTTTTCGCGTGAAATATCGGTATGTTTTATAAGCAAATTTGATCAATTAGTTAATTAACATCAATTAATATATGTCTTAAAACGACATAAATTAAGAACACAATTTTTTTTTTAAAAAAAACCCACCTAACTTACCCTTTGTTTCCCACAACATAACTTTTGATAAATGAAATATACAGCTTAAATTTTTATATCGAATAGAAGCCAAATAATATTCTACAAAAATCAAATTTTAAAGATATCTATTAATTAATAATTTTTAAAAAGCAAAAAACGACTGTAAAAAAATTGAAATTGTAAAAAATTTTAGACTTGCATTGACTGGGTGCTTTCAGATCAGCAATTTGGCAGAAGTGAAAATAAAACTTTAATAAAGGAATTACTCTAAAAAAATTTTAGTATTTATTAATGTAACCGTGCAAAAACGCCCCCGTGGTGTTCAGGAGAAATTTTCTGTAGGCCTCGAGACTCTCACCCGAGAGGGCGTACAGTGCAACCGGCGCTGCTGCTGAGAAACGTTTAGTACAGTGCAATCACACGCTTCAATTGAGAAACGTTTAGTTTGCAGTCTCTCATCCAGAGAAGAAATATATTTGACGCAAACTGCGTATAAGTTGGCCTACAGACTCTCACCGGGAGAGGAAGTATATTTCACGCATCCAATGCGAACCTAAGTATCTTAATTATATGTCTTCAAAAGTTTTAAATATTGTCTATTTTAATTGTTTGTCTATGTGGTGTTTGTGCGCGGGTAAATAAAGCTGTGTGTTCTCAAATATGTGTCTCAAGTCTAAATCCAGCTGCACAAACAACTACAACACTACACAAGCAACGACAACACTACACAAGCAACAATAACACTACATAATACTATATTTTTAACCCTTTGCACTCGAGGAGCCGCTCCGCTCCGGAGGCATTTTAAATTTGTCTTCAAGCTCGAGGGCTCCGTTACTGAGACAATGCAAATAACACTATAAATAATGCGTTTCTTTTAATGCGTATATCAAACTTACATGTGAATATGATCTTTTCACTAAAATCACTTCGAGTTGTTGGTAATACGAATGAAAAAAAAATTTCGAGTGCAAAGGGTTAAAATATATTAGTCCCATTAATAAAATGCAGGTTCACAAATAAAGATAAACAAGTAGGTCATTCATGTAACTTTTTATAACTCTACAGTCATAACATTTTTAGTAATATTGTGAAACAGTGCGAAAATCAAAAATTGAGAAAATAACGTTGAAAGTTTAAAAGATACATTAAACATTTACATTCTTTTTTGTTGCTATAACAGTAATTGTTTTCCAATCTAAATTCGGTTTAGTTTAAAATATTTCTAGCATTCTAAATTATTTTTTAAAAAATAAAATGTTTAAAAATTAAAATTGAAATTTTTAAAATTCTTTTTTGTATATGGCAAGGTTTTATTGTTCCCTTAAAATTACTTTCATAAATATTTCAGGTTTTTTAGTTTTGAAAATAAATCTTATTATATTCATAAAACAGTCTTAAAAATTCATAAATAATAAGATACATTAAATTTTCTCTTGACATTTACAATTTTTTTGTTACTATAACAATAATTTTTATCCAATCTAAATTCATTTTAATTTAAAGTACTTCTAACATTCTAAATTATTTCTGAAAAATAAATTTTTTTCAAAATTTAAATTTAAATTATGAAAATCTATTTTTGTAGGTGATAAGGTTTTATTGTTCCTTTAAAATTACTTTCATAAATATTGCAGGTATTTCAGTTTTCAAAATAATTATATTCATAAAGTAGTCTTAAAAATTCATAAATAATAACATACATTAAATTTCCTTTTGAAATCGACATTTTTTGTCACTATAACAGTAATTTTTGTCAATCTAAATTCATTTTAATTTAAAATATTTCCATCATACTAAATTATTTTTTTAAAAAATAAACTTTTAAAAAAAATTGAAATTGAATTTTTAATAAATCTATTTTTTGTAGGTGGCAAAGTTTTATTGTTCCCTTAAAATTAATTTCATGAATATTGCAGGTTTTTCGATTTTGAAAAAAAATCTTATTCATTACACATTCTTAAAAATTCATAAATAATACGATATATTAAATTTTCTTTTGACGTTTAAATTTTTTTTTTTTATTGCAGCAATAATTTTTTGTCCAGTATAAATTCGGTTTAATTTTAAATATTTCTAACATTCTAAAATATTTTTAAAAAATTAAAATTTAAATTATGAAAATCTATTTTTGTAGGTAATAAGGTTTTATGGTTCCCTTAAAATTACTTTCATAAATATTGCTGGTATTTCAATTTTGAAAATAATTATGTTCATGAAGTAAACTCACGCCAACTCCGGTCAACTCAACACACAAAAAATATTAAATGCTTCATAATAAACACTTACTCATTTTCACATCAAAAGATTATTCCTTATGTTTATAAAATAAGTAATTCGCAACGTGAAAATCGCTCAAAAAATATTTTATTACTACCAAAAATGTTAAATCAATCAACAAAATGTTTGTTATACATTCATTGATCTTACAATATATTCAAGTTTCACTTACATAATTTCATTTTCACTAAATTAAATTAGCAATTTAGATCCTTTTTTTTTTTTTTTTTTTTTTTTTTTTTTTTCCCCCACTTTTACAACTCATTCAATTCTGTGTTATTTTCAGCAGAACACTATTATAACTAAAAATTCAGAAATTAATTTATCTCTCTCTCTCTCTCTCTCTCTCTATATATATATATATATATATATACCAAAAGTATTTGCTTCTTACCTAATATCCTTTTTTTAGTGCCTACAGTACAGTATAAAGGTTTCCAAAATTGTTGGTACTCAGAAAGTAGTTTATTTACTTTCACCAGAAGAAAATTGCATTGCAGCCAGTTTCAGATTATCGTCGTTAAACTTTTCACCCATTGACAATGCATCCTTGACGTTAGATTCAGAAAGATTGTCTCTTAAAAAATAAGAGCAAACATCTTCAAGATCTCCTATTCGGTATAAATGAGCTGCTTTAAAAAGTTTCGAGGCATTCTTCCATTGGAGATCTTTCACAGTTTCCGTGTAAAAGAACAGCAGCAGGTTCCGAAGGGTATCGGCATCTAAATCAGGTACATCTATGATTTCATTCTCCTTCGTTTCTTTGTCGAACATACCTCTGAACAAAGGAGATCTTGCGCTGACAATATTTCTGTGAATAGAGAACAATTCGTCTCCAGTTCGCAAGATTACATCACTTAGTACTCCATCTTCAAATAAACCTTTTAATGCCTTCTTCAGAGAATGGGAGGCGCATGAAAAAGTAGAAAGGTCTTTTTCTTCCTCTTTAGAAGTCTCAGATTTACTTTCTATCAAATCAATAGCTGATGAAAACAATTTATCGCGAAAGTCCTTAAATGTCTTTCTCATACCATAAGAAATAGAAGGCTCGTTTGCTTTTCCAGACGATGTAGAATAAGAATATTCAACAGGATTCAAGATAAATCCCTTCCCAATCTTGAAGGTGCATCGTAGAAGCAGCACATCATTTTTCAAATATAGATCTTTATTAGCTATCAATTTGCTTTTAGTAATAATAGAAGAGCACAAATAAGTTTCCTTTCGATATTCCATGCGCTGTCTGTCAATAAGACAGTCCACTTCTCTTCCATGGGCGTCCAACACTGAAATGGAAAAGCTGATGGCATAATTACAATCACGGCTTTTTTCTAGTGTGGGAAATATGTTTACTTCCTCTTTATTTTTATAGTCATATATATGTAAATCTAAAGTTATCTTCGGTTCTTCATTTGTGGGGGACTGCCAAGAAAGAATTTTTGTCTGCTGCACAAGTAAAGAGCTGAAATCTCTGATGGACCATATAAAGGAATTCTGTTCCACCCTCAGCTTAGAGCATGCAAAGCCCATGTCAGCTGATGTAGACCGTACTCGTTTTTGTCCGTGGGTCTTCCACATTCGACATCGAATGGTGAGAATATCTCTTGATGAAACCTTCCTCCATTTCTCCCATAAAGGGTCATCCAATTCGAACAAATAAGTACGGTATAGTTCCTTTTTAAAAACATTGTGGCCTTTTTCAGAAATTAGGACAGATCCATTGTCATCAAGTACGGCAATCTCGAAATCTATTTCGATACTTTTTGGTCCTGTATCCTTGTTGCCTTCCCTTATAAGAGAACAACCAAATCGATATGCCACTTCATTCAAATTGATATACCATCTTGTGTTTTCCATCGATTCCACTATAAATGATGGACTAAATAGACTCAAACAGGTCTGAGGAGAAAAATGTTCGATTGTCCAAATAAACGTAAATGGTGCTCGCTGAGAATCTGCAATACTCTCCATTATGTGTTACTTTCCACTGTTAATATTGAATCTAAACACAAGGTGGTTCTTACACTTCTTTCCATCTGAGTGATTTTTTTATTTACAAGGCGTTTTGTAGTCGGCGTTACGTCTAATGTAATCAAAACATAAAATGATGTAATACATTATCTCGTACCTTTGGAATTGCGTGATCATAATCTAGATTTAAAAAAAAAACCTATTGTTTAGAATAAAAATCATTTAAATCGTTTTTTACTTACCTTGTTATCTATCTTTTTAATTTCACATCTTAAATCGTCACACTGATAAGTTCAAAGCTGTTAAAAATAAATAATAAAGTATACTTTCAATACAGAGTTTTTACAATACCATTACAATTAGTCTAACTGTTCATTTTAAATATGCTGATTTGGAAAGTTCTAGTATGCAAATATATAAGTGAAAAGTTTGTAAAGTATACTTTCAATACAGAGTTTTAACAATACCATTACAATTAGTCTAACTGTTCATTTTAAATATGCTGATTTGGAAAGTTCTAGTATGCAAATATATAAGTGAAAAGTTTGTATCTTCATTTTAGAATCACTGCAGTGGTATGCAAAACTTGTCTAATGATAAATATTGTATAATTTACAATAACATTCAATTACAATATTTTTCTTCTGTTTTGGAAATCCTAATTTCTGAGCTTAATATGTTTATTTCTATCTGAAATTTCATCACTCAAAAAAGATTACTGATAAATTCAAATCTATTAAAAATAAATAATAACATATACTTTTAATATAGAGTTTTTACATTACCATTACAATTAGTCTAACTTTGCATGTTAAATATGCTGATTGGGAAAATTCTACCTACTAGACATCGACATAGACCAGACGTCTACGATAATACCAGTACGGCCAAAAAAATATTGAGGGAAAACCAGAAATATATATCTAAAATGATAGTAATGAAAAAAGAATTATAAATTATATTATTTAATTATAAGGAAAAAAAAGAATTATTAATGTTTTTATATATGTTAATGAAATTTAAATCTGTAAGACTATTAGACTAGACTAGTTTGCACTGGACTCATTCTATCTACAAAATAGACTAGGCCATCCATAGACCAGACATCTAGGAAAATACCAGTACGACCAAAAAAATATTGAGGGAAAACCAGAAATATATGACAGTAATGAAAATAATTATAAATTATATTATTAAATTATAAGAAAAAAAAGAATTATAAATGTTTTTATATATTAATGAAATTTAAATCTGTGAGAGTATTAGACTAGACTAGTTAGCACTAGACTCATTCAATCTACAAAATTAGACCAGATTTTTACGAAAATACCAGTACGACCAAAAAAAAAAATTTAGTTATGTTAACAATTATTTTTTACTTTTTAGTTAGATTAATTGTATAAGCGTGTTTTTAAACTATAATATTTAAATGAGGTCCCGGTAAGGAGGACTGTAAATACAGTTCTTGCAATAATTTAATTGTGAGTAAAACAAAGGCTAAATGCGAATATGTCGAGCCAGACAGGATTCGAACATGAAATCTCGTGTTCTGTAATCAGGCGCTTTATCCGTTGTGCCACTGTCCCACCTATGTTTGAATGTTATAGGTACTTTCATTCTACATGGGTTAAATTGCTCTTCATAAGTTAAAATAAAATTACTAATCCTGGCGATCCTAATCATGATGAGATAATAAACTTATCAAACTATTTTAGTGTCGTCGGTCCTTGATAAGTATACAACGTTTAAATTAAATCTGATCGCTTAAAGTAGGGCAAAATCGAGCCCAAAGAGTCAGTTACAAACAAACAAACATACAGGTGAATCTAATAAAAGCGTATTAAAAATGTTGAGGGAAAATCAGAAATATATATCTAAAATGATAGTAATGGAAAAAAAAGGATTATAATTATATTATAAGGAAAAAAAGAATTATTAATTCTTCTCTATATATTAATAAAATTTAATTTTAGTCAAGTATTCGGTGGCGAAAATGTGAAGGTACGAAAAATTACATTAATGTCCAGAATATTGAGGAAAATCTACTTAGAAGCCAATATTATATGTTTTAAATGTTGATTTCTGCAAGGATGTGGTTAATTACAAAATCCTTAAATATTTTTTGACCTCTGGTTCTAATATATACCATTAACGGTCCATCGATAAGTATAAACAAGTAATATAAAAAAAATTATTATTATATTTTTTTCCTCACTATATTGCAGGAAGTCCTTTATAAATAATATCCATTAATTTTTTTAAGTTTATCTGGCGCCATAGATATATGCAACTTAAATCACTTACTTAAATGAATTAATATTTGAAAAAACTGTATTAACATCCAGTGTCATCCACTACAAGTTCAAAAAAAAATGTATTTGAACTTGAGTGGATGAATAAAAAGTATTTTATGAACGATTGATTATTTGAACAAGATATAAATAGGGAGAGTGTGAGCTAATAGAAGGAATTGAAAAAATTCGAGTTATGGAAAAATTCACTACGTCAAGTGAAAAATGATGCTCTTCAACAGAACTTTTAGTCGTAATTGCCGTCACATTTATTTCTAGTTTCCTTTGGGAAAACTAGATATATGCCACCAGCCAAATTTAATAGTCGGTGCCATGTTCTTAAATATGCTGTCAAAATAGCCAAAATTCGGTTCCTTAAAATTCTTATTGCAAAGCGCGCCATAATAGATGGAACGGAACATTACTGAGCTATGAGTCAAACTTTGGAATGGATAATAGAATATAAAAGTTTCTAATAATGTAACAAAATTTTTGGACTAATGGAGTAAAAAATTTTTCAATTCTTTATTTATGGCACTTCATGCGTAATTTTATTTTATGTAATTAGTTTATAGGGACATAGTACCTTACTAGTCGAAAATTGATCAAGTTAACACACTTTTTGTGACTCATCGTTTCACTCCTTTTTGAGTGACTTCACTCCTTTTAAATCTCAATTAATTTGTTAATAAATAATTTTATTAATAATAATAAATAAATAATAAAATTAATCCACGAACAGAAACAATTATACAAAAAAATTTTTAAAAATCACCTAACTTACCCTTTGTTTCCCACAACATAACTTTTGATAGATAAAATTTGAGGCTTAAATATTATATTTTATTATTATATTTATATTAAATGTTATATTATTTTATATTAAAGCTATTATTTTAATTATTATATCAAATAAAAGCCAAATAATATGTTTATTCTGCAAACATCAAATTTTAAAGATATCTATTATTTAATAATTTTTTAAGAAACAAAAAAAGACGTAAAAAATTTGAAATTGTTAAAAATTTTCGACTCGACTTGACTGGGTTCTTTGAGATGTATGCACGTTGCTGTTGCTTTATCTCAATTTATCCAAATGCTTTTTTTTAAATACAAAGCAATTTGGCAGAAGTGAAAATAAAACCTTTATAAAGGATTTACTCTAAAAAAAAGTTTAGTATTTATTAATGTAACCGTGCTACCTCCTACGAACTGTAAGAACGCCCCCTGTGGCTTTCAGGAGAAATGGTGAGTAGGCCTCCAGATACTCACCCGAGAGGAAGTACAGCGCAATCACACTCTTCTGTGTAATCTCTCATCCCGAGAAGAAATATATTTGACGCAACCTGCGTATGAATTCGCCTACAGACTCTCACGTGGAGAGGAAGAATATTATGCTCATCCTGCGAGTTACTGAATATCGGTTTTCGGCTTAGAAGTTGAATCCTTTCTCGAATCTATAATTATATGTCTTTAAATGTTTTAAATATTGTGTGTGTATCGTGCTTGTGCCAATTTTTATTTTTATTTAAATTTTGTGTGTCAAATTTTTATTTGTATTACATCAAATAAACTATTTCAAATGTAGATGTTTGTGTACATTTTTAACCTGATTAAATAAACTAATAAATATGTTTAATGAAAAAAAAACGTGCTTCCTCCTACGCGCTGCAAGAGCACCCCCAGTAGCGTTCAGGAGAAATGGTCAATACACCTCGAGACTCTCACTCGAGAGGAAGTACAATGCAACCCCGCCTTTCAATTGAAAAACGTTTAGTTTGTAATTCCTCATCCCGAGAGGAAATATATTTAATGCAAGCCTATGTATAAGTTGACCTACAGACTCTCATCCGGAGAGGAAGTATATTTCACGCATCCAATGTGTCCCTGAGTATCTTAATTATATGCCTTTAAATAAGTTAAATATTGTCTAGCTTTAATTGTATGTGTATGTAATGTTTGTGAGCATGTAAATAAAGTTGTGTGTTCTCAAACCTGTGTCTCAAGTCTCAACCTATCCACGCTCATTTACAAACCAGCTGCACAAACAACGACAACTCTACATCATGCTGTAGTTTAATATGTGTTAGTCCCATTAATAAAACTCAGGTTCGCAAATAAAAATAAAGAAATAGATCATTCATGTAAAAAAATTTTTTAATATTAGAGAATTTTTGCATACCGTACGTTAGTTACCGTAGGACGTCCGTTAGCTTTTTCTCCCTAGCGCGCAAGCTCAGTTTCCTATGAGCATACGTGTTAGGGAGAAAAAGCTAACAGACGTCCTACGGTAACTAACGTACGGTATGCAAAAACTCTCTAATATTGTGAAAAAGTGCGAAAATTGGAAACCGAGAAATTACAGTGAAAGATTAAAAGATACATTAAATGGTCCTTTTGACATTCCTTTTTCAATTCCTACTATTAGGTCACACTCTCCCTATATATATCTTGTTCAAATTTTCAATCGTTCATAAAATACTTTTTAGTCATCCACTCCAGTTCAAATACATTTTTTTGAACTTGAAGTGGATGATACTTGATGTTAATACAGTTTTTACAAATATTAATTCAATAATTAAATTTAATTAATTTTAGTTTTTCTTTAGATTTAAGTTGCGTGTATTTACCAATAGATGGTGCCAGATGTAAGAGGAAAATTTCAATTTATAAAGGGCTTTCTGCAATATAATGAAAAAAAGTAAGAATTGACTTACATTTTTTTTTATATTACTTGTTTTTGGTGCTATAACAGTAATTTTTGTCCAATCTAAATTCGGTTTAATTTAAAATATTTATAGCATTCTAAATTATTTTTTAAAAAATAAAAATTTTATGAAAAATTGAAATTGAAATTTTAACAAACTATTTTTTGTAGGTGGCAAGGTTTAATTGTCCCCTTTAAATTAATTTCATAAATATTGCAGGTTTTTCGATTTTGACAATAAATCTTATTATATTCATAAAACAGTCTTAAAAATTCATAAATAATAAAAAGATACATTAAATTGCCTTTTAACATTTACATTTTTTTTGTTACTACAACAATAACTTTTCTCCAATCTAAATTTTGTTTCATTTAAAATACTTCTAACATTTTAAATTATTTTTAAAAAATAATTTTTTAAAAAAGTTTAAATTGTAATTTTGAAAAATCTATTTTTTATTGGAAATCTATTTTCTTTACTGGGAGGCTAGGGCCCTTATGGGCTAAATATGTCATCATGTGATTTCTTTCGATTCTTGTTGTTGTTTTCGTGTTCTTTGTATTCTTTTTCTTTTTTATTTTATTACTTATTGTAGCCTGCCATTGGAAATAAAAAAAAATTATTTAATTTTAAAGGCTTTAATATCTTCTTCTTTGTTCATTTTTTAAAATTATTCAATTCCAGGAAATTTAAAATGAACACTTACCTTGCTCTTGTAACCTTCAATATCTTTTACTGTGTTACTTCAATATGTCTTTTCTTAAACGGACTGGTACCTTTGACTGCCGTTCGCGGACGATGTACCACTATATCATTACAGCTTTTTCTTTATTAGACTTTTGGTGGTTCAGTCTGTAGTTTAAGCTGTAACTTTCGCTCCGAATCCACTATTTACTGAAGCTTATATTATTTTTTACAAAAGGGCCTGAATGGCCGAGTGGCTAGCGCCCTGGCGCTCGGTACCACAGGTTTCGGGTTCGAGTCCCGGCGGTTCCATGGATGTTGTAGTGGTTCGGAATACACTTTAAACCGTAGGTCCCGGTCTATTATAATCGTAGAGCGTTGCGGGGGCATTGTTATTCCGCGTCCGTGGCTTATCTTCAAGTTACACGCGCCTCCTGGGTAACGCAAAGTGAGTAACGCCTGTGCAGCACTTGCCTTAAGGCATCCATGACCAAGCTGTCTAAGTGTTTTCCGGCTGCATTAAAAATATATATATATATTTATTTTACAATATATTTACTGATTTGGGGTGCAGATCTTCACATTCCAATAGCAACAGTTCATCCTGAGAGTCCAAGAAGAATTAAGCTTTACAACACGATTGCAGCGTCACTCAGTGTCGCAATGAAAAGCTTACAAAGTCCAGCAATCCCTGGACACTTTGATTTTTTAGATTTTTTTTTTAATCCTTTGTAAAATAAAAAATAAAAAATGTTTATAGGCACTGTGGATGGATTTTTTTTTTTTTTTTTTTTTGTTACCTGCAGTTGCTCGAATGTGTATATGCTGAAGATTCAGAAACAGCTGACATTAAAACCTTTGTTCTATATTACCAATTGTGTTTTCGGAGTTGCCGAGGTTAAACAACAAAATGAATTTATTTTAAAAGCAAGAGAAATTTTATCGCGAGGTTGTTTTAAGTTGCTAAATTGGAAAAATAATGTTGAATATAAATACACTTCTAAAAGTATAAAGATAACCAAGGTTTGGGGAATTTTATGGAATCTAGATAGAAGTGCTTTAAAGTGTAATGTTTGTGTAAAGATGATTTTAAAAATGATCATTATCATATAGAAAAGATTTATTTCGGTAGCTGTACAGAGAATTTTTGATCAACGTGCCCTTCATCTTTGCCATTTAATATTATCTAGGGATTCACATTTATTTGGTGATGTTTTAAAACTCTTAAGATGTCATGGGGAAATTGATAACTTTGTGTTGCAAATGATCGTTATATTGAAGATAATAATTCCACTGTATGCATACTTTTGTTGATACTTCCAAACAAACAAATATATATATATATATATATATTTGTTCCGTATATTGTATGCAAATTTTTTTGAGCTCTGGCCTCATGTGACATAAAAGAATGCAAATATTGCTTTTCTAAAACAAACTGTTATTCCTAGATTGAAATTAAATGGATTCTGTATTAATACTAGATTTGCCAATTCAGTTAGAGAGACATTTGGCATTCCAGATATTAAATTTTTTTTTTCAAGTGACTCTATGGTAATTTTATATTGGATCCAGCGCAGAGGCGAATGGTCATTTTTCATGGTCAAATTTGAAATAAAGAAAGAAATAATTTTCTACCAATGTTGAAATTGTGGGTACTTACGTATTAACGGTACCTTGGCGACATTTGCGCCAATAAAGAGCACACGCGCCAACCGCAGCTACAGATTTGGCGGTTTTTAAGTGGCGCCAATCTACACTTAAAATTTTTGTTCCAAATAATAAAATATATGTGAAACACTTCATTTAAAATCAAAACGCTTTCAAAATATTTTTATTCCGTATAATAAAATATATAAAACACTTCATTTAAAATCAAAACAATTTCAAAATTCAAAACACTTTATTTAAACACAAATTAGTCAAAAACACTTTATTTAAACACAAAGTAGTCAAACGGAGTTTTCTAAGTACCGCACGATAAACACACTGACTGAAATTGCATTTCCAAAACTTACGTTCACCAAAATAAAGTTTCATGTCATGGGAATTGGGACATTTTCGTTGTTTTGGTAAAATATTTTGCTCCTGAAAAAATAAAATTGCATCTTGTTCTGTTTCTGGCAAATCCCAAATACTCATTTTCGTAGCACTACAAAATGGCGTCAAAACTCAGCAAATCTGCAGCTGTTAGATTGGCGCCACTTAAAAGCCGCCAAATCTGTAGCTGTTAGTTTGGCGCACTTAAAAACCGCCAAGTCTGTCGCCAAAGTACCGTTAATACGTAAGTACCAAATTGTTATTGTTACTGTCCATTATTACCAGATGTAGAAGGCATTTGTGAAACATCATCCACCACTTTCAGCCAGCAAATCAACACGCATGAAGTACGTTCTTTGCAGTGATTGTCATTTTTTGGAACATTGCTTTATTTGAATAGTGATGGGTGATTCGAATCATTTTAACGATTCGTATCTTTGAAATTTGATACGAATTCAATATTGTGGCGTCATCTATCATCTGACAGAAGAACTATTAAGATAAATAATTTGTTGGTGAGTAGATATACTATTTTTGTATTCATCATTTTTTCAAACTCTTTTCCAAAAATATCTTGAAAATGTACGGCTAAATTTTTTACAATAACTATTTTAAATGTAAATGAGTGCTCTCAGTTAACTTTTAACTCTATATTTACTATAAATAGCGTAACGAAATCACATTATAAGACTTAAAATACAATAATTGTCATTCAAATAAGCTGTTTAGAAGTATATATAAGCGAGCCATCAGGTCAACTGATGTTTAACAAAAAAAAGGGGGACTTAAAGAATTGAAGCAATTTTTTTTTTTTTTTGTTCTATTGTTTGAACTGAATTTGATGTCATGTATTCTCTTTCCACAGAAAATCTACCAATATGTTTTATCTAATAAATAATAAGATTCTTTAAAAATAAGATTTGTTAAATATTATTTACTTAAATATAGAATAGATAGAATATTTTCTTATATTCTTGGGTTGAAGCAGAAATAAAATTGTAAATAACTTAAAAACTGAAAAATTATTAATAAGAATGCAAGAACCTTTCATAAAATCAGAATTATTTTTAAAAACATTCTAAATTGTTGTTTTTAAACAGTTTTGCTACCTTGGAAACAAATGAAACACTTTATCACTTGTCGGTGAAATTACAAATCAAAACCCTTTACAAACCCCTCCCACCTGCCCGTTAAAAAAAAAATGTTACGCCTTCAATAACTCACGTTATTAGAGAGTTTTTGCATACCGTACGTTAGTTACCGTAGGACGTCCGTTAGCTTTTTCTCCCTAGCGCGCATGCTCATGCAAAAACTCTCTATTATTAGATCTTATAAAGAGTAACATTGGAAACGACTCGAAGGGAACAAATTATGATGCAATGTCGTTGTTTAAAAGCTGATTTGCAAATTTACTTAATAAGCATTCATTGCCGATGTAGTGGAAGCTTATTCAAAGCACGTCATGTTTAAAAACACGAATATTTCAGCGTTTCCTCTTATAAATAGAAATTTCAATGTAATAATTATCATATAATATTTTTTTTTCTTTCTAATGCAACTGGCAAACACTTAGACAGTTTGGTCTTGGATGCCTTAAGGCAAGCGCTGCACAAACGTTACTCACTTTGCATTACCCAGGAGGAGCGTGTAATGTGAAGATAAGCCACGGACGCGGAGTAACAATGTCCCCGCAATGCTCTACGATCTTATTAGACCGGGACCTACGGTTTAAAGTGGATTCCGAACCACTACAAACATCCATGGCACCGCCGGGACTCGAACCTGAAACCTGTTGTACCGAGCGCCAGAGCGCTAGCCACTCGGCCATTTAGGCCCTTATCATATAATATATAATAATATAAATTTCAACAATTCCTCCTTATATAATAAATCAGTAAAAAGGATTCTTCAATATATTTTAGGAAAAGGATGAAATGAGTTCCTCAGAACTCTAGGATATTTATTTTAAATTGTGATGGAATCAGAGGCCAAAATTGGTTATTTAAATTAGTAGTTTGAAATGATCAATAATCTTCATAGAAAATGAGTCATCACTAAAAGTTCTAATTGATACATTTACAGGAGGATTTTTCAATGAAAATTGAAGTAATAAGAGTTAGGGCCATATATGTGTGTGATCTTGATTCAATGTTATTTCCATGGTTGAAACAATTGATTGTTTCTTTAAATGATTCCAACTTTTAGCTAGAATATTTATTAAAATTTTCTAAGACAGCATTGCAAAACTGCAACATATAACACAAAAAATAGAATTATATAACAAATATTTACAAACAAATATTTACATAAGATAATCAAATTATGTTTATCATAAAAATAAAGAAAAAATCATAAAACCCTGAATTAGTTAAAGTCATATTCGTACATTACAATTTACATTACAATATTAAGAGACAAACATTTAGAGTTAAAAATTATTTTAATTTTTGTACCGCCGTAGTGGCAGTGATTTTAACAAAATTATTGTGACAAATATTAGTGATAACATAATTTTGACAGTGATTTGTATTCGAATTAATTTTCGGCAAATAATAAAGTAAATAAACAGGAAACAAGAAAATATTTCTGATAAATTATAAACCCTTGTAATAAAATACTCTGTTTATTTTAACATGTCACACTCTTCCGTACCACACTGAAATTGCTTCCTAAATTCCTTGATAATTAGCAACTAAAAGTTGATTTTTTACTTACAATTTTTTACTATTACTTTTATATCCTCTATCTCACAACTGCTATATATATATATATATTACTTATTTATGTTTTCTATCTGTCTATAAGCAAAACTGCAATAAATGTTTTCTTTGAATTACGATTTTTAATTTCAAAAAAAAAATCAAGTGATAAAGAAATCTTTTCAAAAGGAGCAATAGGTATTCTAAAATTTATTCGAATATAAACATGATAACCTGGTTTATCGTTGTATTTCAACTATGACAAAATATCAAACAGTGATATTTTGTCACTTTCACATTCACAGTTTATTACTATGACAATAAAAAAATCTGTCACGAATTCATTTTTAGAAAATATTAAAGTAAATAATCCAGAAAAAAAGAAAACAAGAAAATATTTCTGATAAATTATAAACACTTATAATAAAATACTCTGTTTATTTAGCCTCTCACACTCTTCCATACCACACTGAAATTGTTTCCTAAATTCCTTGATAATTAGCAACTAACAATTGAATTATTATTTTTAAATTTTTACATTTACTTTTATATTCTCTACCCCACAACTACTATTTTTTTTGTTCATTGATGTTTTCTATCTGTCCATAAGCAAAACCTCAAGAAACTTTTTTCTTGAATTAAGATATCTAATTACAGAAAAATATTAATGATAAGAAAATCTTATCAGGACTAGCAGTGATATTCTAAAATTTATTCGAATGTAAACATGATAACCTGGTTTATCGTCGTATTTCAACTATGACAAAAACGCTGAATGATATTTTGTCACTTTCACATTCACAGTTTATTACTGTGACAAAATAATCTGCGACGAATTCATTTTTGGAAAATAATAAAGTAAATAATCCAGAATTAAAGAAACAAGACAATATTTCCGATAAATTATAAACACTTATAATAAAATACTCTGTTTAATTTAGCCTCTCACACTCTTCCATACCACACTGAAATTGTTTCCTAAATTCCTTGATAATTAGCAACTAACAATTGAATTTTTTTTTTTTTTATTTTTTTTTTTTTTTTTTGCTCATTTATGTTTTCTATCTGTCCATAAGCAAAACTGCAAGAAACTTTTTTCTTGAATTAAGATATCTAATTACAAAAAAATATTAATGATAAGAAAATCTTATCAGGACTAGCAGTGATATTCTAAAATTTATTCGAATGTAAACATGATAACCCGGTTTATCGTCGTATTTCAACTATGACAAAAACGCTCAGTGATATTTTGTCACTTTCACAGTTTATTATTGTGACAATAAAATAATCTGCGGTGAATTTATTATCGGAAAATAATAAAGTAAATAATCCAGAAATAATGAAACAAGAGAATATTTCTGATAAATTATATAATAAAATACTCTGTTTATTTTAACACGTCACACTCTTCCATACAACACTGAAAGTGCTTCCTAAATTCCTTGATAAACTAAAAGTTGAATTTCTACTTATAACTTTTTACTATTACTTTTATATCCTCTCCCTCACAACTACTATATATATATATTTTTTGCTCATTTATGTTTATCTGTTCATAATCAAGACTGCAATAAGCTTTTTTCTTGAATAACGATATCTAATTAGAAGAAAAAAAATAAGTGATCAGAAAATCTTATCAGAACCAGCAGTGATATTCTAAAATTCATTCGAATGTAAACATTATAACCTGGTTTATCGTTGTATTTCAACTATGATAAAAACGCTCAGTGATATTTTGTCACCTTCACATTCACAGTTTATTACTGTGACAAAATAATCTGCGACGAATTCATTTTTGGAAAATAATAAAGTAAATAATCCAGAAATAAAGAAACAAGACAATGTTTCCAATAAATTATAAACACTTATAATAAAATACTCTGTTTAATTTAGCCTCTCACACTCTTCCATACCACACTGAAATTGTTTCCTAAATTCCTTGATAATTAGCAACTAACAATTGAATTATTATTTTTAAATTTTTACATTTACTTTTATATTCTCTACCCCACAACTACTATTTTTTTTGTTCATTGATGTTTTCTATCTGTCCATAAGCAAAACCTCAAGAAACTTTTTTCTTGAATTAAGATATCTAATTACAGAAAAATATTAATGATAAGAAAATCTTATCAGGACTAGCAGTGATATTCTAAAATTTATTCGAATGTAAACATGATAACCTGGTTTATCGTCGTATTTCAACTATGACAAAAACGCTCAGTGATATTTTGTCACTTTCACAGTTTATTATTGTGACAATAAAATAATCTGCGGTGAATTTATTATCGGAAAATAATAAAGTAAATAATCCAGAAATAATGAAACAAGAGAATATTTCTGATAAATTATATAATAAAATACTCTGTTTATTTTAACACGTCACACACATCCATACAACACTGAAAGTGCTTCCTAAATTCCTTGATAAACTAAAAGTTGAATTTCTACTTATAACTTTTTACTATTACTTTTATATCCTCTCCCTCACAACTACTATATATATATATTTTTTGCTCATTTATGTTTATCTGTTCATAATCAAGACTGCAATAAGCTTTTTTCTTGAATAACGATATCTAATTAAAAGAAAAAAAATAAGTGATAAGAAAATCTTATCAGAACTAGCAGTGATATTCTGAAATTCATTCGAATGTAAACATTATAACCTGGTTTATCGTTGTATTTCAACTATGATAAAAACGCTCAGTGATATTTTGTCACTTTCATATTTACAGTTTATTACTGTGACAATAAAATAATCTGCGACGAATGCATTTCTGGAAAATAATATAGTAAATAATCCAGAAATAAAGAAACAAGAAAATATTTCCGATAAAATATATAATAAAATACTCTGTTAACATTTTTTAACATGTTCACACTCTTCCATACCACACTGAAATTGCGTAATAAATTCCTCGATAATTAGCAACTAATAATTGAATTGCTAATTATAAGTTTTTACTATTACTTTTATATCCTCTACCCTACAACAACTATTTTTAATTTATTTATTTATTTTTATTTTTAATTTTTTTTGGCTTATTTTATGTTTATCCGTTCATAAGCAAAAACTGCCATCTAATTACAAAAAATTAAGTGATAAGAAAATCTTATCAGGACGAGCAGTGATATTCTAAAATTTACTCGAATATAAACGTGATAACTTGGTTTATCGCTGTATTTCAATCATAACAAAAACTATGACAGTGATATTTTGTCACTTTCACAGTTTATTATTATGACAATAAAATAATCTGCGATGCGTTTTCAATAAATTAAATTATAACCTGAGACGACAACTTGAATGAATTTCCTTGTTACCTGACGTACTGGTAATCAGTCTGCACGTAATTCTAAACTAGCGTTTTACTTGATAGCGAAATATCTGCTTCACATTCACATTTTTGCACGCATAATTTCGAACACAATGCAGTCCAGAAGGTTTTTCCCAGTCTTTATCGAAACGAGGAAAAGAATAAAAAAAAATTAAAAAATCTCTGGGATCTGTAACAGGTTGCATGAATGGTGATATATAAATAAAGTTCTCATGCAGTTCTGGCTCTTATAATCAGCATACTAAAAGGTCACAATGAGGATTTTCATTGCATTCTTCTTGCTCGCCGTTGCATTTGCACGGGAAGGTAGGAGTGTTACATTTTTCATGTTAATTTCAAAATATTAATTTGTTAATTATTATTAATTTGATAATAATATATAAATTTGTGTTGTTTGATAATTAAATATTAATTTGTTACATTTTAATCATTACAATTTACATCAAACGACTTACATTACATTCATTTCATTGCATTCTTCTTGTTCGCCATTGCATTTGAAAATGAAGGTAGGAGTGTTACATTTTTCATTTAATTTCAAAGTATTAATTTGTTAATTTCAAAAAGTCTAAATGACATTTTAAAAATTATTTATTATGAAATTAATGAGGTTAAGTGTTTAAATAGCTTAAATTTTTAAATTCAATAAAATTATAAGGTTATTCTTAAATATTAAAATGTGTCACATAAATTATTTACATTTTACTCATTACAATTTACATTACATTCATTTCATTGCATTCTTCTTGTTCGCCATTGCATTTGAACAGGAAGGTAGGAGTATTACATTTTTCATTTTAATTTTCATATGATGATGTAGATTACTTTCAAAAAGTCTAAATACCATTTTAAAAATTATTTATTATGAAATTAATGAAATTAAGTGTTTAATAAGCTTAAATTTTTAAATTCAATACAATTATAAATAATAAAATTGTTCTTAGACATTCAAATGTATCACATAAATTATTTACATTTTACTCAATTTACATCAAACGATTTACATTACATTCATTTCATTGCATTCTTCTTGCTCGCCGTTGCATTTGCACGGAAAGGTAGGAGTGTTACATTTTTCATTTTAATTTCCATATGATGATGTAGATTACTTTCAAAAGTCTAAATAACATTTTAAAAATTATTTATTATAAAATTATTGAAGTTAAGTGTTTAATTAGCTTAAATTTTTAAATTCAATAAAATTATAAAATTGTTCTTAAACATTCAAATGTGTCACATAAATTATTTACATTTTACTCAATTTACATTGCATTCTTCTTGTTCGCCATTGCATTTGAACGGGAAGGTAGGAGTATTACATTTTTCATTTTAATTTCCATATGATGATGTAGATTACTTTCAAAAAGTCTAAATAATATTTTAAAAATAATTTATTATGAAATTAAGTGTCCAATGAGCTTAAATTTTTTAATTTAATAAAATTATAATACAATAAAATTGTTCTTAAACATACAAATGTGTCACATAAATTATTTACATTTTATTTACATCAAACGACTTACATTACATTCATTTCATTGCATTCTTCTTGTTCGCCGTTGCATTTGAACGGGAAGGTAGGAGTATTACATTTTTCATTTTAATTTCCATATGATGATGTAGATTACTTTCAAAAAGTCTAAATAGCATTTTAAAAATTATTTATTATGAAATTAAGGAAATTAATGAAATTAAGTGTTTAATCAGTTTAAATTTTTAAATTCAATAAAATTATAAAATAATAAAGTTGTTCTTAAACATTCAAACGTGTCACATAAATTATTCGCATTTTACTCATCACAATTTACATTACATTCATTTCATTGCATTCTTCTTCTTCGCCGTTGCATTTGCACGGGAAAGTAGGAGTGTTACATTTTTCATTTTAATTCTCATATGATGATGTAGATTGCTTTCAAAAAATCTAAATAACACTTTAAAAATTATTTATTATGAAATTAAGTGTTTAATTAGCTTAAATTTTTAAATTCAATACAATTATAAAACAATAAAAGTTAAACATTCAAATGTGTCACATAAATTATTTACATTTTACTGATTACAATTTACATCAAACGATTTACATTACATTCATTTCATTGCATTCTTCTTGTTCGCCGTTGCATTTGCACGGGAAGGTAGGAGCGTTACATTTTTCATTTTAATTTCCATATGATTATGTAGATTACTTTCAAAAGTCTAAATAACATTTTAAAAATTATTTATTATAAAATTAATGAAGTTAAGTGTTTAATTAGCTTAAATTTTTAAATTCAATAAAATTATGAAATAATAAATTGTTGTAAGTTAAACATTCAAATGTGTCACATAAATTATTTACATTGTACTGATTACAATTTTCATAAAATGGTTTACATTTGCCTCTATGAATCTTTCTGAATTTTATATATCAATTTGTTAACAATTTTTTAAATGAATAGCTATGATGCTATTTAAAAAGCATTATCAAAATTTGACATTAAACTTTCAGTTAAATGGGAATGTAGATAATCAAATAAAATGCAGGTTTTAAAACAAATAAACTTGAAAATTAACATTTCCATCGCATAAAGCAATTAACTTTCAAAGATTTAACAGATTTTAATTTAAAGTTAAAGAGCTAATCGTCAGAATTCTTCTATGACTAATTTATTCTAGATTCAAAAGCCATAAAAGCTATGACCAACATAGAATCGGTATTTTACCAGAGGACATCTGACACTACTATATTGGATTGAATTACGTATACAATTATGTCTACAGTTTAAAGTGGATTACGGACCACTACACACATCCATGGCACCGTCGGATCTCGAACCCGAAACCTGTGGTTTGAAGTGTCAGAGCGCCTAGCCATTTGGCCATTCAGGCCCACTAAAGCTGTTATGTGGCAGAATATTTAGTTACACAGGAAGACTAATGGCGGAGAGTGCTACACTGGAACTGGATCTTCAAACTACGATTAGGAATTGCTATTGCAAAGTTGTGACATTTTATTGCAATGGATTTCTTTTCCAAACAACGTATTTATTTTGGGCCAACATGACCTCGACCAACATGGGCCTGAATGGTCGAGTGGTTAGCGCTCTGGCGCGCGGTACCATGGAGGTTTGTAGTGGTTCGGAATCCACTCTAAACCGTAGGTCCCGGTCTCATATGACTGTAGAGCATCACGAAGCAAAAGTCAAACTTCTACCTATGGGTGCTCCTTCACAACAGGAGCTGCTTCCTTCCCCTTCAACCATGAATCCATACGGGTTCGTGGACTTGATCTAGATTAGATGTCTACCAAGAGGGATAAGTAACAACATCAACAACAGATCTCGGACATGGGGAAAAAACATATATATTGAATTTATGTATACATACATCACATGTATGTATACATAAATTCAGATACATCAGATTCAGGTTTATGCAGGATGCACCACAAAGTTTCTTCTACCATACAATCAAACTATGATATCCAATTTGGAATACATAATCTTAGTGTTGGCATGACCAGGCTAACTTCATTACGAAAGGACTTTACAGGCTACAGATTTGTTTTGTTTATACCCCCCATAGATAAAAGTGTTTCACTTGCTGAGTTTTAAGTCGAACTCTCTCAATTTCGAAACCCAAAGTGTTACTGATCTAATGTATTAGGCCTAGGTATTACTATACTAGTTATTACCAAATCTAAAAAAGAAAATTTCTTCTAACTACTTATAGACTTATATAATATTCTTAGCTTTATTTGTGTTAATATTTCTTTTACATTAAATGATCCACTATTCATTTAATGCCATGATAAGCTTAATACCACAAATGATGTGCTTGATACTATACTATGATATACTTAATACCATACCCTGATACGCTTGATAACATACCATGATACGCTTGATACCATATCATGATATGCTTGATACCATACCATGATACGTTTGATACCATTCCCTGATACGCTTGATAACATACCATGATACGCTTGATACCATATCATGATATGCTTGATACCATACCATGATACGTTTGATACCATACCATGATACGCTTGATATCATACCATGATACGTTTGATACCATACCATGATACGATTGATACCATACTATGATACGCTTGATATCATACCATGATACGTTTGATACCATACCATCATACGATTGATACCATACTATGATATGCTTGATACCATACCATGATACGTTTGATACCATACCATGATACGCTTGGTATCATATCAGGATCGCTTGATAAATTTCCACGATTCACTTTTAGAAAAAAATTGCGTTGATGAACCAGAAACAGGATTGTGCAGAGCTTATTTCCCCTCTTGGTACTACGATCAACAGAGTGAATCCTGTAAAAAGTTCGTTTATGGAGGTTGTGGAGGTAATGGCAACAGATACACAACAGAACAGGAATGCATGGGTCATTGCGGAAGAGGTATGTTGACATAACCCATAAAGTTATTAAACTTCAGTAATGATTTTTATCATAAATAAAACTCAAAAATCATAGTACAATAAAACTTTTAGATGTAAAAAAATGTTTAAAAATTTAAAATTGGGGATCATAAAATATTTAAATCTGCATTTAAATTTTTACAACAAGTTTAAAGACTATTCATTTTTTTATTAGTTAATTTTTATTTTACGTACAAAAATTGCTTGCTTTTATAATACTGCTTATTTTGTTAAAATCAATCAAAAAAATATAACTTTTTGATTTAAGCGAGGTTGGTTTTTTTTTAAGTGAAATTAAGAAATCTCATTATTTATTATTTATATATGTAAATAAGAATTATCTTCTTTATAGTAAATTCTTTAAAGCAATATAATATTTTTAAAATTTTCACTTTACCTTTCTGGTTTTTAAAAACACATAAGCCTTCGATAAAATGTGGCAAAAAAAAATTGTGTTTATTCTTCAATCTCTGAATAGCTAAAATTAAGATTGGAACTATTTATTTTATATATACTTATTACGGTTGTTTATAACTATTAAACGAAATAATACAAAGCATTTTACTTACTATAATCGAAAATTAATGACAAAATTTATGCGCAATGTTTAGTAATATTTTCAAATTTAAATAAAAATAATCGTGTGAAAATTGTCTTGGTTACAATTTAATAATACTTCAAAAAAAATACCAAATAATTTGGAAACAAAAGATTAAACAATTCATGCGAAGTCAATCAGTTGGCAACAAAAAAAAATCGTCTAAGTCCAAGGTTATCTAAAATGCAAAAATATCGAATAATTTTTCTTTTATCTTTATATTAAAGCTTTATTATCGTTATTATAAAATGTGTGCATGCAAAATTTGAATTCAATAGTAGCTTAAAATGAAGTAGCTTAGACATTCAATAGTCATTCAATATTCAAGTCGCTTCAATAGTAGCTTAATCATGAAGTAGCTTAAAAAAATCGATTTCAAACTTTTAAACAAGAAACGCACACCATGTGTAAATTGCAATAAAGACTTTAGCGCAGTTCTGCTTGTTGAAAGAAACCTAACATGCATGAGTGTAATGTGATTCTCTTAAGTCGTTACAGTTTGTTAATGTTAGTTTTTCAGTATGTTCGCAAGTTAACATGTCATTTCATACCTTGTAAACTTGTCAAAAAGCTTCCTTATATGTAAATTTTCTTACTATTACTTTTGCTAGCTGAAGCCCAGGGAGTAGACTGCAGTGCTAGGCCAGACCCCGGCCTTTGCGATGCCTACATGCCCCGATACTACTACAATGAAATCGAAGAACAATGTAAGAAGTTCATCTATGGAGGATGTGGAGGAAACACCAACAACTTCCGAACTGAAAAAGAATGCAACGAAGCTTGCGGAAGTAATTCATATTTCTTCCTAAAGTTATAAAACTAATTTGAAGCTGTAAGAAAAAAAACTTAAAACCCATAATATAAAAGTGGATTCAATATCATTATATTTGTTTATATTTTTGATAGAACGAAACATTAGTGTTCAAACGTTAATAGTAATCAAAACATTAATGTTAAAACGTTAATAGTAATCAAAACATTAATGTTAAAACGTTAATAATAATCAAAACATTAATGTTTTATTTTCCACGGAAGTATTTATTAAAATAGTAGAATACACAAATGACATACCAAATTCAAATGAGATCAAAGAAGGAAAAACACTAAAAATATTGGAAAAAACGAACAGATAGAAATAAAGCCCAATAAGAAAATCGGTTTGGTCTCGGTTCTGTCGCTCTACGGTCAGTTTTTACTCACTTTGGGCTAATCAGACAAGGTCCTACAGTTTAACGGGGATTCCGAACGAACCACTAGCAGATATCCATGCCATCGTCAGGATTCGAACCTGAAGCCTGTGGTATCAAAGGTCACAGCGCTGTCCAATTGGCCATCAAGCTGCACGAGAGTCGGAGAGGGGATTAGAACAACTAAAAAATCATCAAAAACAGTTAAACGAATAATTTTTAATGAAGAATGTAATCTCTTCATTACAAAATTGTAAAAATAATAAGAAATATGTACCATTCGGATATCAAATCTATATCTATGAAACTTTTTCTCCTTTCATTCATTCACGATTCAAAATAAATGAAACTTTTTATCACTTAAAAGTTTCAGAAAAAAAAACTTCTATAATAAAGTTTTAAAATAATCAGTATGAACATTATTTTTGGAAAAAAATCACTGTTTTAAAATTTTAGCATTAAAATAAAAATAATAACAGTCATTAAATGTAATATTACGTTAATATGTAATATAGTATATGTAGTTTTAAAAATATCTAAACGAACAAATAGTGGTAAAAAAAAAAGAAAAACCACCAATTATCTGAAAATTATATTTGCTAATTTTAAACGTGTCTGTATACATAGTTAGTATCGCGACTAACGAAAGGTTAATATTAGGTAATGACTCATTTGTCAAGTTATTGGATACATATGAAATAATTCCCTCTCTCTTATAACAACACCTAAATTAGTGCTATAGAATGTTTGAGAAAAGTAGTGTAACTTTAACATAGATCATTAATATATTTGTCATTCTTATTTTTAGCATGAGATTTATGGGATAGAAATCAATATTGTAATACGGGCGGCCCCACGTTGGGCGCAGTGTTGTAGTGTTGTGGTTTGTGCAGTTGGATTGTAACTGGAAGTTGTTGGGTTGAGACTTGAGACAGAGGTTTGAGAACACACAGCTTTATTTACACATGCACAAACATTACACATGTACAATATTTATCACGCCAACGGACATACCATGCTGAATATACTGGTTCTCGTTAGATCACCGAAGTCAACCATCATTGGGCGCGGTCAGTACTTGGGTGGGTGACCACCTGGGAACATCGCGTGCCGTTGGCATTCACAAATTTGGTCACGGAGCCAAAGTCAGACTTCTACCTACGGGTGCTCCATCAGAACAGAAGCTGCTTCCTACGAAACAACAACAACGATATTTATCACATTTAAAGGCAGATAATTTTAGATTCGTGGAAGGATTCCACTTCTAATCCGAAAACACGATACTCAGGTTTGCGCGGAATATACTACTTCTCCAGGTTGCGTCAAATAAATCGCAGGTTGCGTCAAGTAAATTACTTGTCTGGAGGAGAGACAGTAAACTAAACGTTTCTCAGCGGCAGTTGCGCTGGACTTCCTCTCGGATGAGAGTCTTTCTCCTGAATTCCACAGGGAGAACTCTTGCAGTGCGTAAGAGGAAGCACGGTTAAAATATTTTTATAAAATGTATCATTTAGGAAGTAGGTCACTTCGAAGATGTGGTCTTTCAAAGAAATTTCACTTTGTGTAAAATCCATATTTAAATGATAAAAATATTTTTCTTCTCCAATCGTTTTCGTTCCCGGGTTTCGGCACGTGCGTTATTGGCCTTTGATATCCCAGGCTTCAGGTTCGAATCTTGGCGACGGCATGAATGTTTGTGAGTGGTTTTGAATCCACGTTAAACTGTAGGTCCCGGTCTGTTTAGCCTAAATTGTGCACAAGATGACCGTAGAGAGACAAACTAAACCAAATCTCCAATCTTTTTAAGTCATAGTGTTACTTTTTTAATAAAAAATTAATGTGTGAGAGTATTTATTATTTTTTATTTTATTTATTATTTTTTTTTTTTTTTTTTTTTTTTTTTTTTGCTTATTGATTCAATTTTTAATTTTATTAGCTGCATACCATGCTGGTTTATTTCTTTATTGATTCAAATAAAATGCAATTTTTCTATCATCGTCAATAAAAATGTAGCTAATTTAAAAAAAAAAAAAAAAATCTTATGGGGACGGATAAAAAATTTTTTTTTTCCTGAGTGTGTTTTATATACTTTGTTAACATTAACATTGTTTTTTCAGATGACCTTTGATCCCATCAAAAGAATTATGCTGTTTCAACAGAAAAGGATTTATTTGTATCTAATACTGTGAAACAAAATAAAAATTTTTAAAAAATTTGCAAATAGAATTTTTTGCTTATATATGAAATTTTTTCTTATATTTGCTTATTTATAAAAATACATATAATTTTAAAAATATTTTCAATATTGTATTTTAATAACTGTTATACTGTATCTCACAAATAAATTATTTCAAAATTATTAATTACTTTTATTTTGATTTTCTTTAATTTTCTAATAAATTTATCAGACCAAAAGTAATGGAAAATTTACTAAAACCAAAAGCCTTTCAATATAAGTTCAGTAAAATAATAAATCTTAATTTATGATCCCTCATATATTTAAGAATAGAAAATAATATTTGAATTGTTTTGCATAATTTATTTTTTCAAAAATATTTTTTTTCTATACTTTATAAAAAAAAGTATAGTTAAAATTTGCAACTGAAAGTTAGTATCGTTAATTTGATTAATTCTGAAGGATATTTTTAATTGTGTTTCAAATTGTGTTTCAAATTGCTAAAAATTAAAGTTCAATATTTTAGTATAATAAATGATAATTATTTCTAAATGTAGAAAAGTATATTTTTTTCCCATATAAACTCATGTTTGTGAAAATTGCAACACCATGAAGGAATCGTCATAATTGAATGAAATTTAATACATAGTTGAGTGGTAGTGGTACAAATAAATGATTAAATGTTCAAAGCAAACAAACAATAACAAGAGATCGGAATCAGTATTTTGTGTAGCCACCACGCGCCGCAATAAGTGCTGTTACACGACGTGGCATGGAGTCAAACAAATTTTGAATGTCTGCCTGAGGAAGAGCACTCCATATTGTTTGTATGCGCACCCAAAGTTCGTCTGTAGAAGTAACAGGACGAGGATCACGAGCGAGACGCCGACCAACGAAATCCCACACATGTTCAATCGGCGACATATCCGGGGAATACGCAGGCCAAGGAAGAAGCTGTACCTGTCGCGTTGCAAAGAAGGATTGAACAGTCCTAGAGTTGTGAGGGCGGGCATTGTCCTGTTGAAATACAGCGGCTGGCAAGCTTTGAAGGAAGGGAACAGCTTAGGGCTGTAGAACTTCACTGATGTACCGGTTGCTGTTCATATTGCCCACAATTCTTAGCAATTGAGATCGTCCATGATATGCTATGGCAGCCCAGACCATTCCACTATGGCGTTCGATAATGCACTCCGGCCATCATGGTACCCCAAATTAAAGCGGGATTCGTCAGAAAACACGACATGCGGCCAATCAGCACGCCAGTCTCTATGCTGAGTGGCCCATTGTGGTTTAGCCTAAGAGGGATCCTGTATAAAGGAGTCCTTGCGCGCAGTCCACGCTGCAGCAGACGTCTACGAATTGATGAAGCACACAATGAAACATCTGTAGCTATTGACCATTGTGCTGCCAATTGTCTAGAGGAAGCTGTACGGTCCGTCAGCGCCATGCGGACCAGGTGTCTATCATCGCGAGCTGACGTCACATTTCGGAGTCCACTTTCCGAGTTGTCCGACACTCGTCCGTCCACTGCTTCCAAAGACGCATCACTGTGCTGCTGTTACGCTACACACGAGCGGCTACTGCACGATAAGACAATCCAGCTTCACGAAGGCCGATGATTCTCCCCAGTTCAAACTCTGTAAGTTGTTCAAATCTCGCTCTCTTTCGTCGAAGAGGCATAAGTAACGATTGAGCTAACGTTTACCACTAGCAGATAACCACCGATAACCATACACGCCTCGGTACGGCCGTCTATTTATTCGGATCCATCCGCCGTTCAGAGGGCGCTTCTCAGCATGCGCATGCGCTACGGATTTGAAATTCTTATCATTTGCATATCAAGCGCTAATTTACATTTCCTGAAAATTTCAGCTCACTCGCATAAGTCCTTCATGGTGTTGCAATTTTCACAAACATGAGTTTGTAAAGATTTTTAGTTCAGTATAAAAAGACGTTTGATCAATTTCTTTACTTTTGCTATCAGGATTTAAATTACTGCACGCATTATCATGTAAAATAACAGAAATTTGTGTCTGAAACAAGTATTTACATTATTTAAAGAATGAATCATTTATAAAACGAATGAATCATTTAAAAAATTTGTTCGTTATAAAATTTAACAACTGAACAAAATTTTTAATAACCTTTAACATTGGGCGATATTAATATAATGAAAAATGCAAAAAGATTCCTATAGATTTTTTACAGTGTTTTTGATTTCATATTCATTTGAAAGTAATTATAAAAAAAAAATCGCAGTTACTGTTTAACTATACTAATTTAATCATTCAGCACGTTTTTCCTGTTTAAAATTACTACGTCATTTCCGTTTCATTTTGATTTCGTTATCATCGAAACCATTCATAAGCAAGTTTAAAGTACATAAAAATTTTCTTTGAAAGTTTTATATTTTTTATACAATTATAACTGTATTCCTATTGAAGTTAATACATTTAACTTCAATTAAGTATAATTTTTGAACATATAATTCAGAGGGGTTAAGCTTTTTTTTGTTCAACGGATACCTTTACCCCTTTAAATAAAGATCATTGACCCCCCCATCCCTTCTCAAAATAATATTTTCGAATAAAAACAAAGTAATTCAATTATATAGTAATAAGCAATCAATAAAAGTGTGATACAATAATAATGTATAGTCTTTATCTACACGTGTTGGATAATTACCAACTATTTTATTAAATACATGTTATGTTTAATTCAATTCCTTCTATTAGCTCACACTCTCCCTATATATATCTTGTTAAAATTTTCAATCGTTAATAAATTACTTTTTATTCGTCCACTCAAGTTCAAATACATTTTTTTTGAACTTGTAGGGGATGACACTTGATGTTAATACAGTTTTTTCAAATATTAAATCATTGATTAAATTTGAATAATTAATTTTAGTTTTTTTTAGATTTAAGTTGCATATATCTACCAATAGATGGCGCCAGATAAACTTAAAAAAATGAATGAAAATTATCTATAAAGGACTTTCAGCAATATAGTGAAAAAAAAGTAGGAATATATTACTTGTTAATCTCGTAAATACATTTAATAACGCTATAATTTATTTCATATTCCTGAAAGAAAGTTCTATGAAAACAATAATACGGATCTTGCAGATGCCTATGGAGTCAATAGCATCCTTATTTAAGAAATGCATTATAATAAACAATCTTTATAGTTTTTCAATATATTTAATAGCATTACACTATCGTGTAAAGTAAAAAAGGCTAAGTAATAAAATATCTTGTTTAATTTCCGGAAATCATTAAGCTTTTATAATTGTTAATAACCAGCCAATTTTTGATAAGATAACCCTATTTCCTTTTGATATGTGCACTGTGCTTGTGTTTTAATTATTTTACTGTTACAAAAAGAACGCTAACATAAAAGATTTCTATCATTTTATTTCTACTAGAGTGAAATTAAATATCGCAATTAAACAGAAAAAAATTCAAATATAAATATACTTTTTTTATACGGTGTTCTGCTACTACACCATAAAGAAAAATTTAATATGAAAGTTATCATAGGATTCGTCTTGTTAGCAGTGGCTTTTGCACATCAAGGTAAGTATTATAATTTTTCCTACGAGCTTCAATAAATATTACATAAATAATTATAATTTTTTATTGAAAATTACAGAGTGATTACATTTCTCTCTCTATTTCTCATCATTTTATTTTTTTACTGATTTTTAATCTTTATCATTGTAGATAAAATGATTTAAAGGTTACATTAAGTTAAAAAATTAATTTCTAAAATAAGAAAAATTAGGTTCAAAAACTTCTGCAAAGTAAATCAAAATTTATACTTATATTGAGCACGACAGTAAGTAGCAATCGAATTAGCAAATCAAGTTTAGAGAATAATTTCTAATTATTTGATAATTAATATACTGACTGCTATAAATAAATATTGCAAATTTTGATTTTATTTACTTATTTATGAATTCATGGATTGTTTCATTATTTCTTTAATTTGTAAAACATGACTACTTGAACAATTACACTCACAAACATAAAAAAAAAATAATAATAATAAAACATTTAAATAATCGTGGAACTAGAATAAAAAAATATATAAACGAAAGACAATACCATCATAGGAATTATTTTAAAATAAAATTAGTAATTTAATAAATGCAGACACTTAATTTTTTTATAATATATAAATCTAATTAATAATAATATTTTATAAGTATTATTATTCATAGCATTTATTGATCGAAAAAGAAGACCTGGAAAATATTTAGACTTTGAATATAAATCTGGAATAATATAGCATAAATCTGATTTTAAATAAAATAATATATTCGAATATAAATGTGATAAAAAGCCGAGGGTGCGAATATTAATTTAGATTGTTATACTTAGAATTCATAAAAAGCAATTTTTTAATATGAAATTATATAAAGCTTTGACAGTTTGCCGTTTTAAACAATAATATATTCAATCCAAAACATATTTTGTAACGCAATATAAATTAAACATGTTTAGAAAATAATTTTTATATGAATTTGATTTTATTTGAAATATATAAATATATATATACATATATGTATATATTGTATGATAAACATATTGAATTTTGAATTAAAAATTATCTGTTTAAAATACAATGAACAAAATAAAATTCCAAAATTCAATCAAAGCACTTTTAATTGAGTATAAAAGCAACTCTAGACAAGTAATTTTACTCACAAAATAATTATGATTTCAAAATTTAAAATTACTGTTTAAAACTTTAAATTAAGTTTAAACTAAAAATCTTAAATTACTATATAAAATACTCTGTACATAAAAAAAATTTTTTTAATATATTTATCAATAAAAATGTTATATTTCCTAATAAGAAATTTAATTTCCTGCATTATTTACGATAAAAATATTTATATATTAACTAATTAAAAACAATGCATACTTTATTAAAAAATATGTAATATTAAGAAAAGCATAGTTAAACATGAAAACATAGTTAGTTGTTATTTTATCATTTATCATTTTAAGTTTCAAATACTGTTTTCTATTCCAATCTTAAAAAATAATCTAAGGGTTTTTACTTGTATAATTTTTTTGATGTTAAAGCTCAAATAAGAGATACAATAAATAATATTTAGAAAATTTAGGTAAGACATTCTTTATAACTTAAACACTTATATTTTAGTTCTGTAGAAAGGTAAATAAAAAATTCTTTCTCATTATAACTCTAATATATCGTTTTATTAATAATAAATATGATACCGTTTTATTAATAATGAATAGTATATCGATTTATTAATAATAAATATTATATCGTTTTAGTAATAATAAATAGTATATCGATTTATTAATAATAAATGTCATATCGTTTTATAAATAATAAATTTGTTAATATTACTGTTTCATTTTCGTTCAGAACAGTGTCCTGAAAATCAGCACTTTGACAGCTGTGGTTCCGCATGTCCTTTAACCTGCGATAATTATGAAAATCTTATTATTCCCTGCGTCCCTATGTGTGTACCTGGATGTCTGTGCGACGAGGGATTTGTTAAAAAAGAGGATGGAACATGTGTGGCGCCTGAAAACTGTCCGAGTATTGATTAATATTTTCTTTATCACCTTCACAAAATAATGAATATCGAAAGATATTTTATTTCATGAAAAATATATAAAATAATTTAATCCATTTTATATCATAATTTCAGAAAGCAATTGGTTTGCAAAATATGGGCCTTTGCAAGTTTCACGAATACAAAAACCATCTAAAGTATTTTTAATAAACAACACGGTAATTGCTATTTCAAAGAGTAGAAATAATTATCAACCTTTTAGTTTTTAGTTCGATTGTATCGTCTTATAAGTAAAAAATACATTAAAAATAGATAATTGTGACTCTTTTTAGAATGCTATTTTAATAATAAGAAAAATATGATTGCATGTATTGGAAGTTTTTACGAACATGCCATTATTAAAAATGGTCAGATATTTTTTCCCGCCTATGGTATATTAAAAATATTCTAAATTCTTTTTAATAAACAATATGTTAATTGCAATTTCTACTCTTTCTAGTTATCAATTTTTTTAGTTTTTAGTTCGATTGTATCACTTTTAAGTAAAAATACACTAAAAATTGATAATTGAGACTCTTTTTTGAATGTTGTTTTAACAAGAAGAAAAATGTGATTGCATGTTTTGGAGATTTTTAAGAACAAGTCATTATTAAAATTAGTCAGACATTTCTTTTTCACCTATAAATATTCCAAGCTTTATTTTTTAAATAGTTCAGTCTGTTTGAATTGTTTTATTTTAATTTTTTTTTTTTTTTTTTTTTTGCTATTCTTCAACAGCTGTGAATTCTATAAAATAATTTTATTTTTATTTTACACATTTATAATTACAAGATTTTTTCGACATTGTAACTAATATTTCAATCGAGTAATAACAGAAGCATTTATTTCAATTCATTCTTTCTTCGAAAACATTAGTTATTGTCAAAAACTTACACTTTTTTTACAATTCTTAACATAAATGTAATGTTTTATTAACGCTTCTTTTTTTTTAAAGTATTTCTTTCCTTTTCCAATATTGTCTCTGTTGTTTTAAACTTGATCTCTGATCAGGCAAAAAACCGACTAACATTCATTAAATCATGTAAATTAAAATAGATCAACTACCTTATGGACAAGTTTTAAATTAAATTAAATTAAAATTAAAATTTCTTTATTATGCTAAAATGCATTTATTACAGTACAAAAATTTATTATCTTTAAAATCCATAAAATATTTTTAATGTTAGCTTTAGATTTCATATAGGTTTACTAAACTTTTTAGGGTGCATTGTAACATTTTGAAAATTTTTATTAAAATTAATTATATCATGCAAATTTGTATTCCAATAAACAAAAGAAAAATTTTTAGTTCTTAAATACATTTGAAATTGATAATTAGACAGCTAAAAATAATGTAATTTACATAATTTATAAAAAATAAAAGTTTAATAAATTAATTAAACCGTAAAGTACTTAAAATAATTAATAAATAATAATAAATAATTAAAATAATTAACAAAATTCTTTTAAAATAATTAATTAATTAAACTGTAATTGCTTACAGAATATATAAAGTAGAAAGCACTATTATTTGGTATTTGAAAATTCTTTAAACTATTTTCTATTAACTAATCAAATATAAAATTCCAATAGGTTTCCAATTTGTCTCCGTTATTTTAAACTTGATCTCTGATCAGGCAAAAAACCAACTAGCATTCATTAAATCATGTAAATTAGATTAGTTATATTATGGGTAAATTTTAAATTCAATTAATCTTAAAATTCAATTTAATTCAATTCAATTAACATTGCAACGTTTTGAACATTTTAATTAAAATTAATTACATGAAACAAATTGATGTTCCAATAGACAAATAAAAATTTCTGAATTCCTAAATACATTTTAAATCGACAATTGGACATTTAAAAATAATAAGATTAACATAATTTATTTAAAAAATAAGAAGTTTAGTAAATTAATTAAACTATAAAGTACTTAAAATAAATTAAGTATAATCAATGTAATTATTTTTAAATAATTAATTAATTAAAATTGTAATTTTTTACAAAATAAATAAAGTAGAAAACATTATCATTTGGTATTTGAAAATTCTTTAAACTATTTTCTATTAACTAATTCAAATATAAAATTCATAGAAGTGATAACGCTCCGATTCAACATATTAAAATCATTTTTAGAAAGAAAATTTTAAGGAAAAGTTACGATTTATTGAAATTAATTTATGCCAATTTAGCTCTTTATTTCATTAAAACCTGAAAAAAAAACTATAAAATCTTACACTCAAGAGCCAAAGCATTATGACCACCCCTACATTTTGCAATGAACTCGCCTGGATTACGTGGAAGGCACGTGATCGGGTGGAAGTGGTATTTAACTGGTATTAAGTGGTGGTATTAATCCATGCCAAGACGGGTTGAAGCTGTGTTGCGCGCCAAAGGTGGGCCAACTCGTTATTGACAGATTGACTCGTTATTGACCAACTCGTTATTGATCATAATGTTTTGGCTCTTGAGTGTATTTTTTCAAGTAAAGCAATTAAATGCAGAATAATTGAAGATTAATTTTCTTGGGTTTCTTTTTCAGATCGGTGCCCTGAAAACCAGCACTTTACCAGATGCGGAACAGATTGTCCACTTACCTGCGAAAATTACCTGGATCCGCCCCAGATATGTAACTTAATGTGCGTGTCGGGATGCGAGTGCGATCCTGGTTATCTTAAAAGAAGAGACGGGGCATGTGTACTTCCAGTGGATTGCTTACTTTGGGGAGATCGTAAGTTGTCACGTTTTAAAATATATATGATACCATAGCAGATATAACTAGAAATGAAACATATTTATATTTCGTAAATTTTATTAAGAAAATATATTTGCGCAAAAAAATCATTTGCGGGAACTGACTTTAAAAATGAAACGGGTGGTACTTCAGTGGATACCTGGCCACTGTGGCATTTTTGGGAACGAGCAAGCAGATTGTCTAGCAAAAAGAGGCTGAAAACTACTTCAAACGAGATCCTCGTCATTGTCCCTCCATTCTATAAAACTTTATATCAAACAAATAATGACTAAAAACCACAAGCTACAAATTCATGATGAGATCAAGTCAAAGCGTTGGAGGGCTGAAGATCTTTTAGCAATACCCAGCAATCCGCGACGGCATGCTGTCGCCCAGTTCCGACTTCTGATTGGCCATGACTGTCTAGCAGAACATCTCCATCGCATTAAAATATTTTCGAATCCTGGCTACCCCCTATGTGGTTCAACAGACCCAATGAACAGAGACCACCTCTAACGATGTGCGGTACTTGACGGCGACTCGGAGACAGCGCTTTACTGGCGTGCGAGAGAACTCTTAAGGCAATGACTTCGGTCATCTTTGCAAATGTTTTACGTTTATTCTTTTGTATTTTTTTTTTTCTTGTTATTTTTGTTATTATTACTATTTTTATTCTTCTTGTACTTGCCTTGCCATTGGAAATAAAAAAATAAAAAAAATTGCGCAAAATTAATTGTTTGAGTTTTTAAATAACATAAATTAAGCATTCATTCTTATACAAGACTTTCCAATATTTTTTTTACTTTTAATTTGATAGTTATTTAGTATAAAATTAATTTGAAAAATAAATTGGAAAACTAGTGCTGTAAGTTTTCTACCTTATTTCTCTTATAATAATTTCATTAATTGTGCCTATTCGTATTTTAAAACTGGCACCCTCTGATAGCATTAAAAAATAAAGTTTACAATTGAATAATTAAAATAATGCAATTAATTTAAAACAATAAAAAAAAGTGTAATTTTTAGCAACAAAGGTTTGGACTTAAATAATAAATTCAGAGAAAATGTTGGACTTTTAAGTATTTTAGTTTCAAAGTTATTCTGGAATACACACACACACACACATATATATACATATATATATATATATATATATATATATATATATATACTCTCAAGAACCAAAACATTATGAGCACCCCTACATTTTGCAATGAACTCGCCTGGATGACGTGGAAGGTACGTGATCAGGTGGAGGTGGTATTTAACTGGTATTAATCCATGCCAAGGCGGGTTGAAGCTGTGTTGCGCGCCAAAGGGGGGCCAACTCATTATTGACAGGTGGTCATAATGTTTTGGCTCTTGAGTGTATATATATATATATATACACTCAAACCAAACTGCTTTATTTCAAAAGTTCTATTCAGTATTAACTAGATCCATTGGACCTAATAATCTAATGAGAAGAGGTCGGTTTTATAATGAATAAGAAAATTCTTGATTAATAATAATAAATCAAAATAAATCTAATTAAATAATAATAGTAGTATTTGTAATTTAATTTTTATTGAACTGTTAGAATTTTGCTATAAGATTCATGTGTGCATTGTCTATTTTTTTTTTTTTTTTTTTTTTTTTTTTTTTAAATTTGCCATTTCTACAAATTCTTAGTAGTGGTTATTCTCGTTCAAATTCAATTAGGAATGTCATAAATGAAAAATAAGGTAAAACTGCTTAAAAAATACTTTTAGAAAACACTTTGATAAGATCATTAAAGAAGAAACTATTGAAAAACACATGTATATATTGGTATATTGATAATTTTGATATTAATGATATGAAAATTTTTTAAATTTTTTTTTAACAGCTGACGTGAAAAACTGTGTCGATAAACCCGATTCCGGAATGTGCATGGCTTTATTCTTTAAGTTCCACTATGATCAAAATACTGATCATGTCATCAGTTTGTTTACGGTGGTTGTGGTGGCAACGGAAACAATTACGATTCAGAAAGAGAGTGTCTTCAACATTGCAAAGGAGGTATGCTAAAAAAGATGGACAGAAGTATTTTAGATATTCTTAACAGGTTTTCCAACAATTAAAATGAATTACTGAAATTATAGTCACAATTTTAAAATCTGTTTAAAAAATAGGAATTTATTCTTTTTTTATATTAATGAATTTAATTTTACAAACTGAAAATTTTTCGAGTGACCTTTTATAAAAATGTTAACATTTAAATTGTTTGCATTTTATGTCGCTCAAACACTATAGTTTGAATTTTAAAAAGATAGTTTTAAGATTTGTAATTCGAAAAGGGTAGTTAGTAGTCACAAAAAAGTAGTGTTTGTTTATGTAGATTTTAGTGAAAGTAGTGTCACATTATAGATTTAAAAAATTTAACACCCTTATTAAAACTAATTTTCGTGTATTAACTTTTGCTTGTAAATCATTGAGTGACAATTCGTATTATAAAAGGAAGGAAAAGTTAATAAATGTGATTTAGTTTTAATATGAATGTTAAAAAGTTTGATATGAATGTTTTTTTTTTAATTTATGAATGAGGTACTACTATATTTACTATTTGTTAAAAATTATATTGCTCTTCCACGTGAAAATTTTATCCTGAAGTTTAATGTGATTAAATCATTCATTTTCTAACCCTATAACAAATTGAAGAAAGACTTATTCTACACGAAAAATAATGCATTTTATTTTTAAAATACTTCCACTTCTGTAGTTTTTATTCTCTTCTTCTTTATATTACAGAACTTCCAGCCGAAGAAGTCAATTGCAATGCTGATTCAGACGCCGGTCCCTGCCGGGCTTTTATGAGACGCTACTTCTTCAACAAGAGTGAAGGTGTCTGTCAAGAGTTCTTCTACGGAGGCTGCCAAGGGAACACCAACAATTTCGAGACTATGGAAGAATGCACCAATGCATGCGGAGGTAATCACAACCTCGTAAATTTCATTCTTTGTTGTTCAACTGTATTTTTTTTTTCAACATCGGTATTGTATTTCACTTATGTTTGCCATAAACGGATCACTGACATGTGATAGGGGAGAACATTGGCTTCTTATAAGCGTCTTTTACAAGAAACTATTTAGCATTTGAATATGGGAGAATAACTCTAAAAACATCATTTCATTAAATTTTTCACTTAAAAATAATGAATAAAATCGAAAATTCATCGATAATATCATTTTAACATTTATCGATTATGACATTTTAAAATCGAACATCATAATTCGATGAATAAAATCGAACATTATAATTCGATGAATAAAATCGAGCATCATAATTCGATGAATAAAATCGAACATCATAATTTGATGAATAAAATCGAACATCATAATTCGATGAATAAAATCGAACATTATAATTCGATTAATAAAATCGAACATCATAATTCGATGAATAAAATCGAACGTCATAATTTGATGAATAAAATCGAACATCATAATTCGATGAATAAAATCGAACATCATAATTCGATGAATAAAATCGAACATCATAATTTGATGAATAAAATCGAACATCATAATTAGATGAATAAAATCGAACATCATAATTTGATGAATAAAATCGAACATCATAATTCGTAGAATAAAATCGAACATTATAATTCGATGAATAAAATCGAACATCATAATTCGATGAATAAAATCGAACATCATAATTCGATGAATAAAATCGAACATCATAATTCGATGAATAAAATCGAACATTCATTCTATCGAATGTTAGACGATATTTTAATTTTATAAAAAGGAAAGCACACTATCTTTTTCAGTTCTAAAAACATTTCAGTTGAAACTTTTCAAAAATAAAATAATTTATTTTAAAATTTTAGCAAATATATTCAATAGTATAAAAAATATATTTAATTAATTTTAGATTTTATAAATCAAGGTCATCCATTTTAGATATTTTGCATAATTGCAGGCAGTAAACGGTCTATTATATATATAATTTAATAGATAAAGAATTATAAAAGAATTTAGGGGGATTTATTATTAGCTGTTCACTAAACAAATGTTTTTTAATGAATTACAAACAATATTAAAAATTGAGTTTTAAAATTTTGTAAAACATAAATAAACATTAGAACTTTGACGAATTTAATTAATCAAAATATTATACTTTGAACTTCTGGAGATATTATGCTACACTGTTTCATAAAGATACTTTTCATTTTTAAATACTAACCGATTATCCACTTCATTTTATAAATATATCCTATTATTTTACTTGATGATTTATTTTAGTTTTTAATATTGCAATTATTATTTTATTGCAAAAGTTTTAAGCTGATTTGTTATATAATTTTCAACTTAAAAGTAAGTTGCTAGTTAAAAACAAGTAATATAAAAAAAAAAAACTTTTTAAAGTCAATTCCTACTTTTTTTCACTCTATTGCAAAAAGTCCTTTATAACTAATTTTCATTCATTTTTTTAAGTTTATCTGGCGCCATCTATTGGTAGATACAAATAACTTAAATCTAAAAAAAACTAAAATTAATTAATTGAATTTAATCATTGAATTACTATTTGAGAAAACTGTATTAACATCAAGTGTCAACCACTACAAGTTAAAAAAAAAAAAACGTATTTGAACTTGAGTGTATGAATAGAAAGTATTTTATGAACGATTGAAAATTTGAACAAGATATATATAGGGAGAGTGTGAGCTAATGGAAGGAATTGAAAAAGATAATTTATAATATTAACGTATTGAACTTAACGAATTTGAACTATTACTAGTTAGTAATATCCCATTCTGCTATCTCGTTCGAAGTTGACATTTTCTGCACCGTGTAAAATAAGCACGCTTGAATGCAAAAGTGAGTAGGATTCAAATATGAAGATTGATTGCAAATAAAAAATTAAATGAACTCCACTATACATGATGATAATGTAATTTTTTTTTCCAATGGCAGATTATGTGCTTGCGTATCTGTGTATGTATATATGAGCATGTACGTGTATATGTATGTATATGTATGTATGTGAATGTGCAGATATATATGCATGTGAATGTGTAGATATATATGCATGTGAATGTGTATATACAATAAAAGGCATAAATTTACAACCACACCTCATTTACAAATGAGGTGGGATTGTTACACACATTTACAAAATCAATTTACAAACCTAAGAGCGCAAATACACACGTAGAACCATGTACACACACATATATACGCACATGTACAAGCACAAATTTATATGCATGCATACTCATAAATAAACACACACATACATTATATATATATATATATATATATATATATATATATATAAGCAAACGTGCACACATATACAGACTGGCATATACAGGCACGAACATACGCATACAAATATTTTTTTTATTATTACCAATGGCAGATTATGAACAGTTACAGAACAACGAAAAATAAAAAAAAGGACAGAGAAAACAACAAAACATGCTGCAACACAGTTCATTAATCTAACATATCTCTAGCCTCCCAATATCGCTCGGCGAGAAAAGTCTTGCTCAGAGCAGGACAGTGAAGTAGATGCGTGGAGTCCATGGCCTCTCCAGAGCTGCACAGAGTGCATATCGGGGAAGGGAAAATTTTGAGTCTGTAAAGATGGTTTCGCAGGCAGTCATGTCCGGTGGCTAGTCGGAAATGAGCGACTGCTCTACGCCTTGGAACATTACATAGATTTGGGATGGCATTCTTCCAGGCCTTTTGGGAAACACGGTTATAGAGGTCTTCTTGAGTGCGGACTTTAATTGATCTTTTGATGAGATTTTTGATAGAGTGGAAGGGTATAGGACAAGATATTTTTTGTGTGATTAAAGCCCCCCTTCCCCCTTTTAGAAAGGAAATCGGCTTTCTCATTGCCTGGAACCCCACAGTGGGCAGGAACCCACTGGAGGACTACAGTTTTTTCAAGTGATGCCAGGTTTTCAAGATGATAACGGCAATCCGATAAGTCTTGGGTTTTAGGATTATTGTTAGAAACAATAGCTAACACAGCAGCTCTAGAATCACAGAGGATAACAGCTCTTGTGAATGTAAAATTATAATTATCATAAAAATGTTATCATTATTTGGGATTCAGGATTAGGTTTTTCATTAAAAAAACACGATTAAATAGTATATTATATGGTCAAAAAGATAATTTAAATACCTCCAATGAGTACAAATTTATAATATTCAAAAATATTAAATAATACACATTTTCCAAGTAAGTTTCAAATATCAAATTGAATTTTGTCCTTTCCTGTTATTCTTCGTTACTTTAATTTATTTATTTTTTGTGCTTCTTTATTTCAAACTTACTTACAAATAAAAATGGTTGTATTATTTAGTTGATCTTTTAAACATTAAAAGTATCCATATTCAAATTTTTTTGCTAATTATTTTAATTACATAGCAAATAATAAAAATATTATTTTTTATTTTTATCTGTGTTTATTTATTTAATTTAGAAAACTATTTGTCAATAATGAAATTAAATTCAATAACAAGATAAAATAATTTTGCATGGTATTAACATAAAAAAGCCTGTTGATTTCATGACAATTTTTTTTCTTTCAGGGAATCAGTGATACAATCATTCGATTATTCGTATTCTGCAAGTCAAGTCTGCTTCAATATCTTCTCAGAAAATAAATTTTGAAAGTTGGAGGAAATATTTGACTACTAGCAATCGACTGGTGTTACTAATTTTGTTTCTTAATCTAACTGTGCAAAAAAACTTTATTCATTCAATTTTGTTTTAATTATATTCTTCAATATCCTTTTTATACTTTTTACCATAATATTAATGAATAAGTACCTTTAATGTTGGTTACAATGATTCCTAAACACCAAAAAATAATTTCATTTATAAATGAAAATAAACTAAACAATTTTGTACAATAATATAAATTATTGTTATTTTAAATGTTATTATATAAAAATTTAAGTATGAATGGATTTTTAACTTTATTTTAAGCTTCTTATAAAATTTATATTACTTTCTTTATTCAATAAATTTTATATAAAATTGATATACTGTTGTCAGATGATTAATAAAGCCTTTGCTGAAAATGTTTTCCATTCTTTAAATTGCAATGAATAGTAATTTTGAGGTAAACAAAAAAAATTATGAATGTGAAAGTAATTAAATAAAATACATGTGTTATGTGATTTTTTTTCTTCTTAATTTTCAGCCAATTTTCTTATATCGGAATTAACTTTATAAAAAACGCTTATTCGCCCTTTTAAATACAAGTGAATATTGTGATGCACTTTATAAAATACTTTCAACGACATATATAAAGGTAACTACTTTTTTTAAAACGGTTATATGTTTTAAAAAAATATTTTTTCTATGTTTTTTTTTAAACTACTTTTTTAAAAAAACATAGCTGTAAACTGCTTTTTTAAACGTAAGTAACTATTTCTTTTTTATAGTCTTTTCGTCTGGATTTTTCGTATTTCAAATTTATTAGGTGCTAAGGCTTTTATTTTTTATATTTTATTGATTTAATTTATAAAATCTTAATACTTTTAAAGCCATTATCATGAACAATCACTTAACAATTAATATATATTTCTCCCAATTACAGTTCTAATACAGTCCTCACAAATACAGTTCTCGTAAATTAATATAAGTATGATTTTTAATTATTCGTACATGATTTGCAAGAAATAAAATTACTAGAATAAGTAAATTTAAAAATTTTATAATTAATATTGCCTAGATTCTGAAGAATAAATCTAAGGGAGTATTTCATATAGCTCTATTTAAATTTTAAATGATATTAATTTACAATATTACAACGCATTTCAACGAGTTTGTAAAGTTATATCATGTTTTCATTGGTAACCAGATTTTTATAGTAGTCTACAAGTTCCAGCCTCTATCATTAATTTTCAAAAAGTTCCATTCCGATATCTTCTTCGTAAGTCTATACTTTGTTTTAATACTTAATTTGTCAGATTTTTAATATTTTCGTAAAATAAACTTATATTAAAATAAATATAATGTATAATTTTATCACACAAAGCATTATAAAATTTGTAAAAAATGTCCAAAAAACGTATAACATTTTACTTCTACTCACTTCTTCTTCTGCAAAATGATCAGTTCTTTGTTGAATAAAAATTTTTATTTGGTTAAACCAGCTTTTTAACAATCTATATTTTTGTTTAATTTTCTTAGTTATTCAATTTCTTCTATTAGCTCACACTCTCCCTATATATATCTTGTTCAAATTTTCAATCGTCAATAAAATACTTCTTATTCATCCACTCAAGTTCAAATACATTTTTTTTTAACTTGTAGTGGATGACACTTGATGTTAATACAGTTTTTTCAAATATTAATTCAGTAATTAAATTAAATTAATTAATTTTAGTTTTTTTTAGATTTAAGTTGCATATATCTACCAATAGTTAGCGCCAGATAAACTTAAAAAAATATCTATAAAGGTCTTTCTGCAATATAGTGAAAAAAAAGGAGAAATTGACTTTAAAATTTTTTTTTATATCACTTGTTTTTTTCTACAGTCAATCTACATCACTCGTGGACATATCAGCATGCGTTACTTTTTATTGATTAATCAAAACTTTAACGTCTATCTTTTAAAACTAATTATAAATATTTCTGTAGTATTGTTTGAGACAATCTTAAGTGTGTAAGGTCTTTAGTGATAGCATAAAGACCTATTTAATTAGAAAATCCTGCTATCCTGCTAAAGACCTATTTAATTAGAATTTCCGGTTTTTCTTCAATTCCCAACAAACAACTAACTGGACTTTGATAAGACGATTAACTTCCGTTTAATAAAATTTGTATTTATTTGCAAATATGCATTTATTTTGCATTTAAGAAAACACTGCTACAAGACATAAGTAAGCATACGAAATATTCAGCTTTATGTCTAGACAATAAAAAGAAAATTCTGAAGGACTTCGGCTATAAAATATTTTCAAAAAATTTTATTCTCAAGAGCAAAAATGAATCATGAAATTAATAATTGGAATTATTTTAATAGCAAAAATAATCGTTATCGTAAAGTTATGATATTTTTTATATTTTATTATGTTTTTTTTTAGAATTTGAATGTCTCTTTCTCTCTCTCTCTACCATATATTTTAACTACTTTTTCTATTTAACTTAATTCCTAATAAAATTTCCTGTACAGAAATTCCCCTCTTTCTGTTTTAAAAGTTTATAATAATATTTGATAATTACAAAATTTGTTCTAAAATCCCAAATCCAAATTTAAACAAAAGGATAAAACTAAGGGATATATAATTTTACAGGTAAATAGAATAATTTTTAAGCTCAACGTTAAATACGATAAATATTACAAACTGCTATGCAATTTTGTTAGAATATCATTGCTACTACTACACCACACCACAACACTACTACTACTAATACACCACAACACTACTACTACAAATACACCACAACACTACTACTACAAATACACCACAACACTACTACTACTAATACACCACAACACAACACTACTACTACACCACAACACAACACTACTACTACTACTACTATTACAACACAACACTACTACTACTACACCACACCACAACACTACTACTACTACTACTTCTCTATACCATATCACTACTACTACACCACTCCATATCACTACTACTACACCACTCCATATCACTACTACTACACCACTCCATATCACTACTACTACACCACTCCATATCATTACTATTACTACTACTATACCACACCGCTCCACATCACTACTGTTACTACTACTACACCACACTACATCACTATTATTACTACTACACCCCACCACATCACTGTGCCTAGAACTGAGATGCCCCTATACAGTTTGGGAATGATGTGGATGAAATTGAATGGACACACGTTGAATGCGAGAAAATTTTTATAAAATTCATTTTTGGCGTTACAGAAGCTGAACAATGAGGAAAACTTTTATAAAAAACGGTAGAAAATATCAAAAACTTTAAAATTAAAAAAGGAAAAAAATATGAAATGAGAAAATAGATAGATGTATAAAAAATATATAAAAAAATTATTGGGAAAATTAAAAAACAATACACCATTGAAGAATATATAAATCAGGCAGTGGCAGGAGCAATCATCAAAACAATTAAAGTGTATAGAAAGAACAATTAGAAGAAGAGTAACAGCTAATAAAAAAATGTAAGAATTGGTCAGTAGAAACAAATGTTGCAAAATTACGAACGATGGAAGTATAAAAGAAGGAAGGTATTACATCTGAGAACAGATAGTAAGCAAAAGTACATAGCTAAATAATTGGTATTCTCGTAAAAATATTAAATAAAAAGCAAATTAAAAATTAATATACGTATAGAATAAAATAGCAAATTGCTTCAAAATTAATTTACGCTAAATACACATACGAAATGTATACACCAAAGTAAATTATTTTATAAAAATTTTTTAAATATATATACAATATATATAAACAAGTGTAAATTATTTTATAAAGCAAATTACTTTAAATATACATACATTCACACACACAGTAAATATAAAAAGTTAAAAAAAGGGAAAAGAATTTGTTACATTGAACAAAGGGACGATTTGACACTTAGTTTGGAATAATTAAAGTTAGATTTTCATAATTAAAATTTAACATGCTTCTAATTTTGAGACGAAATTCTTGGCATTTTAAAATGTTAATCTTCCGTAGATTAATATTAGCTTCGGAAGTTTTCTTCATATGCCATGATAATGTAAGTGGGCAGGGGTAGAGAGAATTATCTAAATCTCCACAAGAAAAAAACTTGAGTCTCAAATGCAATCTTTGAAAATGGGCCATGTCCTGTAAGAAACAAGGTTTCCTCTCTTGTCCATCCAGCAGAATATGTTGACAATTTTTTAATAATTTGATAAATAGGTCGGCCTGTTAATCCTTTATTCCACTATTTTTTGCGATTTTGAAAGGAGGTGATTTTTTAATAAGCCTTAAAAGTCCTAAGTGCGCTTTGATCCATCTTATTTCAATTCCTTCTATTAGCCCACACTCTCCCATATATATATCTTGTTCAAATTTTCGATCGTTCATAAAATACTTTTTATTCATCCACTCAAGTTCAAATACATTTTTTTAACTTGTAGGGGATGACACTTGATGTTAATACAGTTTTTTCAAATATTAATTCAGTAATTAAATTTAATTAATTAATTTTAGTTTTTTTCAGATTTAAGTTGCTTGTATCTACCAATAGATAGCGCCAGATAAACTTAAAAAAATGAATGAAACTTATTAGCAAAGGACTTTTCTGCAATATAGTGAAAAAAAGTAGGAATCGACTTAAAAAAATTTTTTTATATTACTTGTTTAATCTGTTTATTGAAGTAGAAAGAATACTGGATTTCTGTAACACTAGTGGAAGTGGTGTAAGAGGATTTAAGATGGCTAAAATTAAGTAATTCAGAGGATATCAGGCCAGTGCGTTATCTTGTTGTGGAAACTTGTCGAATTCCCCCGTAGGGCTATTAATTCAGTTTGAAAAATGGAGTCTTGTTAGTTCAATTTACCCATCCACTTTGAAATTATAATCTCGTTTCTGAAGGAGCAAAATGCTGCCTTCACTTGATTTTGAGCCGTCCGTATAAAGTCTCAGCATTAGTTGAAGAGAACTGTGTTCGAATTTGCAGTGATTAAGATATTGCAAATATTAAAACTGTGGACTGAATGGAGTGACAATCCTGCAATCTTCTGCTCAAAGTCATCCGCAGTTATTTGAAATGTTTCCATCATTAAACATGCTCGCAACAGTATTCAAAATACCTTGCATACAAAATGCTACCCCACCGATCAATTAAATAATACAAAATAATAATCAAATATTTTAATCATACTAATGTTAAATTCTATATGTTCGAGCTTATGGTATGATTGTGATTAATTCGAGATTATCCATAAGCTCGAATTAAGAATTGTAAATGCATCATAACTCCACGGGCCGCATATAAAATTATATATCTATATAATTTTATATTATATATAAAATTATGTTTCCCAATTTCTCAAATTGGGAAATTTGTCTTTTGTGACGTAAGTGTTATAAAAATCTATTTTTGATTCTGATGTTTCAAAAAGTGTGTTTTAATTCAATATTGCATTGTAAGTTAACCAATTCCATTTGGAGATATTCTGATTTCCCCATTTTTCGATCGATTTCACCATGAAAGAGAGATGAATATACTTCAAAAATGTTGTTGTATCTGTCTAACTCTAAATTTAATGAAACGGCTTTCAAAAGCAGCTGTAGGTTTTCTTACTTCTTTTGCATATATGTAATTTTGAATACATGGATGCAAAAATAACATATTTTTAATACATTGGTTTTCACTACTTTGGCCATTCTAAAATAAATATATTTTGTAAAATTGTGTTAAATCTCACGGGCTGGAAAAATATTCAAGGTGGGCCGCATGAGTCCCACGGGCCGCGGGTTGGCCACCTCTTCTCTAAATAATACATATTTTTTTTAATTTTCATTGTTATTTTTTATTCTTCTATAATCAAAATGTATCAATGTGAAAAGAAATTATTTATTGATTAATTAAACTTTTACCTTTTTCATCACAAGCACTTACTTGGCAACTGGCAACTGGCGTACCGTTTATGGAGTACCAACAGGGAGAAATACCCCTTAAACCTCCTCATCTTAATTCATAAATATGCTTAGAGTTCTAATTGACTGCTTAATTAATGTTAGTAAATTAAAGATAAAAGTTTTAAAAAATTCAAATTTTACTTTACAAACTTACTTTAATTCCGATTAAACATAGATTGTATCTTTTGGAACAATTAAATTTAACAAAGAATAAGTTCTTACTGATAAGCTTAGTAAAGGCCTAAGTACTTTAGTGATATCATCAAGATCTATTTAATTAGAATATCCTGTTTAATTTCCGTTTTCCTTGAACTTTCAACTAAATTTCGATAAGATATAAGATATTTCCGTTTAATAATGTTATTTGTGTTTATTTTCAATCATGTAATAGTTTTGTAAGTTGCTTTCTACAAGATACTTTCTATTACAAGATATAAGTAAGCACATAAAATCTTTACTCTTAAAAGACAGTAAAAAAAGAAATTCTGAAATACCTAAACATTAAGATATTTCCACTCAATTTTGTCGTCAAGTTAAGACTTAATCATGAAAGTTATAATTGGATTTGTTTTATTGGCAGGGGTATTCGGACGACAGGGTAAGTATTTATGTTATTTTTTTTTTCTCAGATTTTCAATTAATTATTAAAATTATTAGGACTTAATTTCATTCTATCAAAAAAAATTTTTTTTAATTACTATTTTTATTTAACCTAATTTAAAAAATTCTTCAACAGATTTTTCCCCTTCATTTCACTGTTTTAAAAGTTTATCAATAAATTGCATTAAAAATTTACTGAACTTCAAGATTTGTCCTATACAGCTAATTATTTTTCATTTTTTTCTATTACCAGATTTCTGACAACAACCTAAATATCTTAGCTTCTTGCCATCTTGCCATTGCTCCATATGTAACCTTTTCTGCTGATATTTTATGTCTAAAATTAAAATCTCTAATAACTATAAAATTTATCTTAAAATATCACATCTTAATCTAAATGAAAAAAAATGTATAAAACTAAAGTTATATAAATGTATTCATAAAAGTTATAATTCTAATCTTGCGATCCCTATTAATTATGATAAATATTGCAAATTGCAATCTTGCTACAACATCACAGAAAAAATTAATAAAATCACTAAATAAACAAGTAACATAAAAAAAAAAAAAAAAAAAAAATTTAAAGTCAATTCCTACTTTTTTTTCACTATATTACAAAAAATCCTTTATAAATAATTTTCATTCATTTTTTTAAGTTTATCTGGCACCATCTATTGGTAGAAATATGCAACTTAAACCTGAAAAAAACTAAAATTAATTAATCAAATTTAATTACTGAATAAATATTTGAAAAAACTGTATTAACATCAAGTATCATCCACTACAAGTTCAAAAAAAAATGCATTTGAACATGAGTGGATGAATAAAAAGTATTTTATGAACGATTAAAAATTTGAACAAGATATATATAGGGAGAGTGTAGGCTAATAGAAGGAATTGAAAAAAAATTAAATATTCATCTACATTTAAAACTAACTTTATTCATGTTAAAAGCTAGCCATCTTCTCAACAAAAGTACCATTAGATTAAATGAAATATTATATGGTATAAAATGCTATAATTTTTTTGCACAAAAATAAATTATTATATTGTATTAAATGCTTATATTACAATTAAAAGTATTTTTGTTTAAAAAATTCAGTGCAGTGCTAAATTTGGGATACCTATTTAGTTTAAAAAAATGTGCCTTTTAAAAATAGGCTTTATTTCATGTTTTATTTTAGTTTGTGAGAGCATGCTATATGGTTTACTATTCCGTTTCAGAAAGTTGTCCTGAAAACGAGCACTTTGAGAGTTGTGGAACAGACTGTCCAATAACATGCGAAAATTATTCTAATCCACCTGAAATATGTAACGAGATGTGCGTTGCCAAGTGTTTTTGTGACGATGGCTTTGTTAGAAGGGAAGAAGATGGAAAATGCGTGAGGCCCCTTGACTGCCCAAATAGAGACAACCGTAAGTTGACATATTTTAAAAATTTATAGCACAAAGTATTTAATAAAAAAAATACACATTTTCAAACTTTAACAGGTGGGCAGAAAAATCAGTAGGCTGACACATAGATGGCGCTACTAGTATTAAATCCATATCAGTTTTAGTTAGCCCTTACCTTCGAAAGACACGTGTATAATTTTGACAGCTGTTGCACTATTAGTATGTGAGTTATAGCATTTTTAATGAAGTTATAGCATTTCTTGTGTTCATCACTTGCAGTCCACTCGGCTGACTGTCGGTTGGACTCCGGTGTGATGGAGCCATGTTTCATCCATTGTCACATATCGACGCAAAAATTTGGATTTATTACGATTGAAGAGCTCCAAACACTGCTTAGAATCATCAATTCGTAGTTGTTTTTGGTCGATTGTGAACTCGCGCGGCACCCACTTTGAACAGAGCTTTCGCATATCCAAATGTTCATTCACGATATGTCCAACACGTTCCTTTGATGGCTTTAGTGTCTCAGCTATCTCAATCAACTTCACTTTACGGTTATCAGAAATTATTTTGTGGACTTTTTTGATGTTTTCGTCGGTAACAGCCTCTTTGGGGCGTCTACTGCGTACATCGTCCTCGGTGCTCATTTCGCCTCGTTTAAATTTAGCAAACCACTTCTCTACGGTTGATTTTCCTGGTGCAAAGTCCGAATAATGTTTATCAAGCCAAGCCTTGGCTTCAATAGTATTTTTTTTTCGCCAAAAAGCAATGCTTTATTAACACACGAAATTTCTTTTTATCCATTTTTTTCAAACTAACAAAAGTTGCTTCACTAAACTATAAACTGCTATAATTCACATACTAATAGTGCAACAGCTGTCAAACATATGCACGCGTCTTTTGAATGTTAGGACTAATTAAAAATCATATGGATTTCATACTGGTAGCGCCATCTATGTGTCAACCTACGAATATGTCAGCTCACCTATTATATATGTTTTTATTAATAATATATAAATAAATGTTCAAAATTTCGTATTGTTTGGTTTTAGAAGTTGAAATTCTAATTTTTTCCTATGTAAATGATTAAGTAGACAGAATGATTTTATTATTTTAAAGCATTTAATGTTAAAAATAATATTCATTTATGTAAATTTGGTTCACATGCTTGTACATTTTCTACTATATTAAATTCTAGAAAACTATCTCTGAAATATAATCCTTTTTTATGTCAAAGGTAAAAAATAATTCTTGAATTTATACTTTGAAAATTTTGTATGCTTATAAAAAACATCTTAAAAATAAATTTTTTTTTTTTTTTTTTTTTTTTTTTTTTTTTTTTTTTTTTTTGCTCTTTATTATTTTTTTAATTCATACCCTTGAATAATTTACATTTATTTGTTTCCTTACTACGCATATTTTACTTAAATGTTTATCCAATATTAACTGACGGATGAATTGTATGCAAACTTATAATGTGAATGAATATTTTCACTGCGGAAAAATATCTGAAGTGTAAAGAATTTAGGGAAACAAATATAAATTTATAAAACTGCAGTGTTTAAAAGAACTTGCAAAAATTTTTTATATCCCAATGCCTTTTGTTTTTGTAAATGCCTTTTCATACATATGAATGATACCGAATGTTAAGAAAATCATTACCGACTTATGGAAGTGGAAACTGCTCAAATAGTTTCAATGCAATCCTTATAAATTTGTACAACAATAAATACTTTTTTACAAACACTTCTGTGTATTATTACAGCAGGACAGTACACAGAATTTATTACTCTCTACATTATATTTATTTTCATCTATTTCTACTTTATTACTGCTTTACTTCTTTATCTTAAAATTAATGTACATTTTAAGTTTAATTTTGGATTTTTAATTAGTTTACTTTGAAAATATTTTACAATTTCTTATTTGTTTCAGATCAATGTCCTGAAAACGAACACTACGACAGATGTGGAACAGACTGTCCAGTAACATGCGAAAACTTTTTTGAACGACCCGAGGAATGCAACAAAATGTGTGTCTCCAAGTGTTTCTGCGACGAAGATTATGTTAGAAGGAGAGATGGAAAATGCGTGAGGCCGATTGATTGTTTCAATTATGGGAACCGTAAGTTGGCACACTTTAAAAATTTATAAAAATAAAAACAGTATTTAACATGAAATTGGCACTTCTTCAAACTTTTAAGTTTTTTTTTATCAGTGATGTATAAATATACACTAATGTCCATAAATTAAGGATAATTCAGAATCACACAGAAATTGAACTCTAAAATAAAAATTTCACCTGTAGAATTATCACACACATCTTGAAGAAGAACATGCAAATTAAAGGAAACCACCAGATGGCGCGGATAGTACATCACAATGACGAGAGTGTAAGGAATGGTGGCAAAGAAGTAAAATTGTTCACAAGCGTCTCGCGTCCGTAGCATATCTTCAAACTACACGTTCCCCCTGGGTAGTGCTAAATGAGTAACGGCAACACTCAAAATTCAGTGCCTTACTTATGGCATAAATATTAACTGTCTCTGTATTGCCAGCTGCATTAGAACTACAACATATTCAAAAGTTCATATTACTTGTTTATTAAAATTTGAAATTCTGATTTTTTTTTCTCCATGAAGAAACAGAAGAATTTTATTATTTTACATTTCCAATGTTGGTATAAATATTTTAATAATTACAAATGTTTGATCTCCCATAATTGTACATTTTCAACATTAAAGTGTTGGAAAAAAATGTCATTCACAATATCTCTGAAATAAAATTTTATTTGTGGTAAAACAATAAAAAATTCTGGAAATTAAATTTTAAAAATATTGATTGGTTTTAACTTCTTCTTTATTGCCCCAACAACTCCATGGTGAGCCATGGCCGTCTGAATGCTGGCAGATTTTGAGACACGAGATGTTTTGTTTTTACGGGACAGGTTGTCAGCCCTCCGCCAAATGCTCTATAATCATAGTAGATCGGGACCTACGGTTTTAAATTGGATTCCGAAACACTACAAACATCTGGGGCAGGACCGCGAACCTGCCTGTGTACCGAGCGCCAGATTATCGCCCATCAGCCGTCGATTAGTTTTAACTACTAGCTTAAATTAGAAATATTTTTTATTTCTTCGTTATCATTTTAAATTTTGAACACTTTAACGAACTAAATTTATATAAAATACTTTTATGTTTTGCATTTACACAGCTTCCATGATTTGAAAGGGTTATAATAACAAAATAATTGCAAAGATTTGGCTTTAAATAAGTATTTATAGTATTTCTCAAACCAACTTAATATCAATGAATGTGATAAAATATCTATAACAGGCGGTGACATAGATGTTTGTAAACTGTTTGGAATCCACTTTAAACTGTAGGTCCCGGTCTGTTAGCCCTCGTGTACAAAAAATGACCGTAGAGCGACAGACCAAACCCGAAATATTTATAACACGAAAAATCTCCTGTTATAGGGTTTTTTTCTTGTATAATATAAATTTTGTGTATATATTAATTCCTCCTTCCAGAAATCGGCAATAATAATTTGAAGAATTTTTTATTAGTATTAAAATATTTTTTTACGTCATCCTAACGTAAAGTCTAATAAAATCTGTTAAAAATTTCCAAATGCAATAAAACCATAAAGCAATCTTTTAATATGATAATTACTTTTTATAATTACAATACAAACAATAATAGACACAAACATCAAAAGCAGAATATATATGTTTCACAAAAGCATAACTCAAAATTTCATAAAAGCATTAACATATATTTTCAAGAAAACAAAAATATAACAATTATGTAAAGGCAACAGCACTTATATTATGGTATATTTTTGTTACACGTATGATTAAACTAAAAAGCAATGAGCTTAACAGCATTTTGTGAAATCTGAAACAATTCTACTCCACCAAGTTTACAGATGGAGTTTCGAAAGTTTTAATTTCTTTTTCAATTCCTTCTATTAGCTCACACTCTCCCTATATATATCTTGATCAAATTTTCAATCGTTAATAAAATGCTTTTTATTCCTCCACTCAAGTTCAAATACATTTTTTTTAACTTGTAGGGGATGACACTTGATGTTAATACAATTTTTTCAAATATTAATTCCGCAATTAAATTTAATTACTTAATTTTAATTTTTTTTAGATTTAAGTTACATATATCTACCAATAGATGGCGCCAGATAAACTTAAAAAAATGAATGAAAATTATTTATAAAGGACTTTCTGCAATATAATGAAAATAAAATAGGAATTGACTTAAATTTTTTTTTTTATTTTTTTTATTTCTTATTAAACAATAAAATTCAGTAACTGAGAATAGGATTTTAAGGTACTCCAGAACATTTTAAGACACTTAAAAACATTTTCTGATTCATTCAGAAAAACTGCTTATAGCTTATTGTCAGCATGTTTGTTTTCTTTGTTTTCAAACTCGTTTCAAGCTTTGAAGTGCGAAAAGCAAAAATTCATGTGTCTACTCAACGTTCACAAGTTAAATCTAGAAATCATAAAGAAACTTCATAATATTTTATGAAATCCCCTGAATTTTTATCCAAATTCCTGTATTCTAGAGCTTTATCCTATCCTTTGGTTGCCCTTCAAAAGCCTCTATCTACTTAGTAGTACTAGATGTCAACCACAATATCTCTTTCCGCTGAGTTGTCTAGATAAGGGTTTCTATAGGAACAGGTTACATGATAAATCCATTTCTTGTAGATTTCCTTCAAGTTTGCCACATTGGCGCACTTAGCTTCGCCTATGTTAATTATATATAGCAATTTTATTATAAACAAGTAATATATAAAAAAAAATTTAAAATCAATTCCTACTTTTTTTCATTATATTGCAGAAAGTCCTTTATAAATAACTTTCATTCATTTTTTTAAGTTTATCTGACGCCATATATTGATAGATATAAGCAATTTAAATCTAAAAAAAATTTTAACTAATTAATTAAATTTAATGAATTAAGTAATATTTGAAAAAACTGTATTAACATCAAGTGTCCTCCCCTACAAGTTAAAAAAAATGTATTTGAACTTGTGTGGATGAATAAAAAGTATTTTATGAACGATTGAAAATTTGAACAAGATATATATACATAAAAAAGGAGAGTGTGGGCTAATAGAAGGAATTGAAAAAAATCCGAGTTACGGAAAAATTCACTACGTCAAACGATTGTTGACCTGTGGAAGACATCCAATAAAATGGAATATATATTTGGCTTATCATGGAAACCTAATTACAAGTAAATGATATAACCATTAAGACAGAAATTAGGTAATTAAAAATTGGCGCGGAAATTATCAAAATATGTGAATTTACTGCTCGCAGTTAATACCTTGTACCAAAGTTACAAGCAGGACAGATGTAGGCGACTTATAGTATGACTGAATGTTTCGTAAAATAACTATGGTAAAATATTAAAAAAGGTGAAAGATTTAAAGAAACAAAATTAAGGGTACAATTTCAAAGGTGAAAGATTTAAGGAAACGAACATAAAATTAGATTATTATTTAGAAAAAATTTTTTAAATTGTTCATATCTAAGTTTATCTTATAATTAAATTTTATTATTGCATATGCTTCCTGAAACGTAACTAAAGTAACAAATTAACGAAAATTCATTTTTAAATATGCATGAAATTTTTGAATTATGTAATATTTATTTATTTTCTTTGAAGTATACATCTTTCAGAACATAAAGCTAAAACCTGCCATGCTTAAAAAAACATGTAGAAATTTTTATATTTAAATTTAATTCTATTAATACACATGCTTTCTAAAACATAATTAGTCTAGCGATAACATTAGTTAATATCTAAAACTTTAAATCATTGTCCTAAGATTCGTTTCTACCAAATCGGAATCATTGCTATCGAATTAAATCATAAAGTTTTTCAGCAATCACTTCTAAAATTTTATATATTTCCCAATATGTTCTTTTACCTGATAGAAATGCTTTCGTCAATCTTCAGAAGCCAGTTCCCCACGACATGGTTCAATAGATGTTCTTTTTTGATTTGTCTTTTACTGCCAAATGTTTTTTTATTTATTTTTTTTGTTTTTGTTTTTTTATTTCCAATGGCAGATTATGAACAGTTACAGCAATAAAAAGAACAACGAAATATAAAAAAGAACAGAGAAAACAACAAAACATGCTGAAACAGAGTTCATTAATCTAACATATCTCTAACCTCCCAATATCGCTCGGCGAGAAAAGTCTTGCTCAGAGCAGGACAGTGCTGTAGATGCGTGGAGTCCATAGCCTCTCCAGAGCTGCACAGAGTGCATATCGGGGAAGGAACAATTTTGAGTCTGTAAAGATGGTTTCGCTGGCAGTCATGTGCAGTGGCTGGTCGGAAATGAGCGACTGCTCTACGCCTTGGACCATTACATAGATTTGGGATGGCATTCTTCCAGGACTTTTGGGAAACACGATTATAGAGGTCTTCTTGAGAAAGGACTTTACTGTATCTTTTGATGAGATTTTTGATAGAGTGGAAGGTATAGGACGAGAGTGCTGGCACTGCCAAATGTATTCAATGCAACTTAATACTGTGTCCAGAAAATAAGACCAATTTTTAATTTAAAATTCCCGGGGCTTTCAATTTTTCTTTTTCTTTCTTACGTTGCTGGCACTTTCCTTGACACCTGTGTGAAATTTCATATCAAAATACTCATTAGTGTTTGCGTTACGCTTGACTTTCTGAAACACTAGAAATTATTCCGGCGATTTTTGAAATGTCTGAATTAATTGAGCGCAAAGAACTTGCAATACATTTTGTTTGCGGAAGCGTATAGAATGTTGTAAAAGGAATTCGGCGAGCATTCCTATATCGGAAAGAAATGTTGAGAAGTGGTATAAACAGTTCAAAAAAGGCAGAGAACGCGTTGAAGACGAAGAGCCCTCTCGTCGACCATCAACCTCAACCGACGAAGCTCACGTCCAAAAAATTAAAGATTTGGTGCTTGCAAACCGTCGATTTACAATTAGCGACCTTGCTGATGATGTTGGAATTTCAACAGGATCGGTCAATTCCATTTTGGGCCTCAAACGCGTCAAATCTCGAATGGTAAAACACTGAATGCGCCAGCTCACACTGCATTGATTCTTTGTGACTTTGTGAAATGAAACCCATATCGTTCCACAACCAACGTATTCACACCGTGCGACTTCTGGCTATTCCCTAAACTCAAAAGACCACTCCGGCGACACCGTTTTGAGTCGATTGAAGATATTCAACGTGAATCGCGGCGCGCTTTGAAGGCCATCCTTGCCGGTGATTTTTTAGCATGCATTGAGGATTGGAAAAAAAGTTGGCATAAGTGCATTGTGCCCGGAGGGAATTACTTTGAAGGCAATGAAATAAATTTGGAAGAATAAATAAAGAGTTTTTTAAAAAAAAATAATAATTGGTCTTACTTTTAGGGCACAGTAGTAAGTAGTTCACTTTTATTATTGCTGGACATTTTTTCAATAATACGCATTGAGTAACAAACTGCATATTCACATATATAATATGCGTTTCTGGTGTTTTCTGTATACAATACAGAGAAAGTAAATTATTCTCCACTCCTTGTCTTGCTATGTGACTCCAAGTTATTATTATCTAGGGGAACCTCATTGCTAAAAAATTGGAAATCTGTTGGTGACACACTGTATCCTATGAAAACAGTTTTACATGATTTTCAAGCTGACAAAAACGTGGTTATTTCAACTCTAGTTAATGTTTCTTACATTAAATAACATGAAATATTTCTCTTACAGCCGAGAGAAACTGTGTTGATCACCCAGACACAGGATTGTGTAGAGCTTTGTTTTACAAATTCTACTACGATGAAGAAACTAAATCATGCCATGAATTTGTCTACGGTGGTTGCGGGGGCAATGGTAACAAGTTCAATTCAGAAAAGGAATGCTTGGAACACTGCAGAGGAGGTGAGCTTTAAAAAATTATAGTTTAAAAAAAACTGAAAAACCCGCTTTCAGAGTTAATCAAACTAAAAAGTAAAAAATAAATTATAGTTTCAAAAAACTAAAGAACACACTTTTAGAGTTAATCAAACTAAAAAGTAAAAAATAAATTAATAGTTTCAAAAATTAAAAAAAACACGCTTTTAGAGTTAATCAAACTAAAAAGTAAAAAATAAATTATAGTTTAAAAAAACTAGAAAACACGCTTTTAGAATAATCAAACTAAAATGTAAAAAATAAATTATAATTTAAAAAAAACTAAAAAACACGGTTTTAGAGTTAATCAAACTAAAAAGTAAAAAATAAATTATAGTTTAAAAAAACTAAAAAACACGCTTTTAGAGTTAATCAAACTAAAAAGTAAAAAATAAATTAATAGTTTCAAAAAACTAAAAAAAAAACACGCTTTTAGAGTTAATCAAATTAAAAAGTAAAAAATAAATTATAGTTTAAAAAAACTAGAAAACACGCTTTTAGAGTTAATCAAACTAAAATGTAAAAAATAAATTATAATTTAAACACACTAAAAAACACGCTTTTAGAGTTAATCAATCTAAAAAGTAAAAAATAAATTATAGTTTAAAAAAACTAAAAAACACGCTTTTAGAGTTAATCAAACAAAAAAGTAAAAAATTATTGTTAACATAAGAATAAAATGACTGACGAGAAAATGAATGTCACTGTTCTAAAAGCGTGGGGTGCTCGATATCAATTGTTATAATTTTTCATTAGTTTCATTCCGAAATGCAAAGTTAGTTTTAAAATGTCATAACAAAGCACCCCACGCTTTTAGAACAGTGACATTCATTTTCTCGTCAGTCACTTTATTCTTATGTAAACAAATATTTTTTTACTTTTTACTTTGGTTAACTTTAAAAGCGTGCTTTTTAGTTTTCTTAAACTATAATTTATTTTTTACTTTTTAGTTTGATTAACTCTAAAAGCGTGTTTTTAAACTATAATATTTAAATGAGGTCCCGGTATGAAGGACTGAAACTATAGTTCTTACAATAATTTAATTGTGAATAAAACAAAGGCTAAATTCTAATTCTAACAGGGAATCTCCTGATCCGTAGTCAGGCGCGTTATCCATTGTGCCACTGTCCCACGTAGGTTTAAATGTCTTAGGTACTTTCATTCTACATGGGTTAAATTGCTCTTCATAAGTTAAAATAAATCACTAAACCTGACGATCCTAATCATGAGGAGATAATAAACTTATCAAAATATTTTTTTGTCGTCGGTCCTTGATAAGTCTACAACGTTTAAATTAAATCTGATCGCTTAAAATAGCGCAAAATCGAGCCCAAAAAGTCAGTCACAAACAAACAAACATACAGGTGAAACTAATAAAAGCGTATTAAAAAAATGCATCGGATAAAAAATTTAAAATAAAATATTTCTCTTAACATTTTAATTTGAACATTCACAGTTATTAGAAGAATCCCAGGAATAAAAAAAAAAATTATATGCTTTCTTTTACTTTTCTAAATTCATTTAAAAAATTTGTGTTACTGCATGTATTTATTTCAGAAATTTAATTAATTTTTTTTTATCCTATACCCGTCTCCGACTTTTTGATCATTAGTCATTAATAAGACAATAATACTAACTGATTAGGAAAGCTATAATCTATCTCTTAACAAGTAATATAAAAAATGAAATTTAAAGCCAATTCCTACTTTTTTTTTCTCTATATTGCAGGAAGTCCCTTATAAATAAAGTTGAAATTTTCCTCTTACATTTGGCGCCATCTATTGGCAGATACATGCAACTTAAATCTAAAATAAAACTAAAATTACTTAATTAAATTTAATTAATGAATTAATATTTGAAAAAACTGTATTAACATCAAGTGTTATCCACTACAAGTTCAAAAAAATGTATTTGAACTTGAGTGGAGGAATAAAAAGTATTTTATTAACGATTAAAAATTTGAACAAGATATATATAGGGAAAATGTGAACTAATAGTAGGAATTGAAAAATTAAAGTCATTAAAGGATACACGTGCAGTAAAAAAGTCAAGGAATTGAACATAAAAAGAATTTTTTGTTTAAACTATTTCGTTGATCATATTATTCGTAAATAAATTAGCTATAAATTACATCAAAGAAGCGCTTTTTTTTTTTTAAATACTACACGAAAAACACGTAATAGAAAAAAAAATTGTTAAAGTCGATTCCTACTTTTTTTTCACTCTATTGCAAAAAAGTCCTTTATAAATAATTTTCATTCATTTTTTTAAGTTTATCTGGTGCCATCTATTGGTAGATATATACAACTTAAATCTAAAATAAAAAAACTAAAATTAATTCATTAAATTTAATTACTGAATTAATATTTGAAAAAACTGTATTAACATAAAGTGTCATCAAGTCAATTTGAACAAGATATATATATAAGGAAAGTGTGAGCTAATAAAAGGAATTGCATAATGCATTTTATTTTTAAAATACTTCCAATTCTGTAGTTTTTACGCTCTTCTTCTTTATATTATAGAACTTCCAGCTGAAGAAGTCAATTGCAATGCTGACGCAGATGCCGGTCCCTGCCGTGCTTTTATGAGACGCTACTTCTTCAACCAGAGTGAAGGTACCTGTCAAAAGTTCTACTACGGAGGCTGTCAAGGGAACACCAACAATTTCGAGACTAAGGCAGAGTGCCGTAATGCATGCGGAGGTAATCACAACCTCATACATTTCATTCTTTCTTGTTCAGCTGTATTTTTTTAACATCGGTTGGTTTTTTCACTTATATATGCCATAAACCAGGGATGGGAAAACTCTTTCGGTCCAGGGCCAAAAATAGAAAGAAAAAAAAGTTTGGCGGGCCAAGATTAATTTTTCTAAAATTTTAAGAACAATATACAAGTATTCCAATTTAAATATGAATGAAATTGTGATTTCATTTTTAAAAGTTCCTTATATTCCGTGAAATATTAAATTTGGGAAGCCTACTTTCGATAATGATTTGTAAAAATCTAACTTTGCCGTATTTAGGAACAACTACTTGAGATGAATTGTTAGATTGCAACTCAATTAATTCGACCTGTAAATCTGACCTCACTGCTTCACAATTTACGTTGAAAGGCATGGTGCTGTTTGAATGGCACTGAAAGGGGACAGATTATAATAAAGTTATGGAAAGGAGATGAATATATAATGTATATAAATATACATTTCTTTTAATTTGCCTCGGACCGGCAAATTAAAATTCTATCCGCGGGCCGGATAGAACCTTCCGGAGGGCCGGGGTTGGCCCGCGGGCCGTATTTTGCCCATCCCTGCCATAAACAGTTCACAAACAAGCAATGGGAGAGGAGGGGACTCCTTATATGGCTTTTATAAGTATGCCGTAATGCATGCGGAGGTAATCACAACCTCATATATTTCGCTCCATGATGTCCAACTACTTATTATTTAAATGAGAGAAATAATACATTATAAAAAATTGCAATAAGTAAAATATCGCATTGTTAATATCATCATTTTTTTCAATTCCTTCTATTAGCTCACACTCTCCCTATATATATCTTGTTCAAATTTTCAATCGTTCATAAAACACTTTTTATTCATCCGCTCAAATTCAAATACGTTTTTTATACATATTACAAATACATTATTTAATTATTTTCAACTATAATTACCATGATGTCCAACTACTTATTTCAATGAGAGAAATAATACATTAAAAAAAAATTGCAATAAGGAAAATATCGCATTGTTAATATCATCATTTTTTCAATTCCTTCTATTAGCTCATATAGCTATATATAGAGATAAAATGATATATACTTTCAGTAAGCTATTTAACATGATATATATACTTATTGTATACAGATAATTTAAACTATACTATTTACTTGCATTCGTAGTACTTGAATAGACTAATTAATCAAAATATTATGTATAAATGCATAATACATCTCTAAACAGCATTCGACTAATATTTTAATGCTAATTGAAATTGTGTTTAAATATTTTGAATGTTATCCCATTTAATAATACTCTTCATAAAATCATTCATTATGCTAAACATGAAAATTTTTCCTTCAAATTGAAAAATACGAAGCAGTACATTTTTTAAGTAAAAAATCAATATCAATGCTATAATTTCAGATACACATCATCAGCATTAAAGGAAAACAGAACATCCAACTTGTTGGCATCATTTTTTCTCGTAATCTCAATGCCAAACAAAATTTCTTTATTTAAAAAGAAAGCCATTAAAAAAGTTAAATGCAATCAAAGTAACATCAGCTAATTCCAGAGTTAGTCGGTCTTGGCATCTCAATCAAATGGCAAATTCTACAATTTGATCTCTACTCGAATAAGAGTCTCCTATTTTCCATTTCCTACTATTAGTTCACACTCTCCCTATATATATCTTGTTCAAATTTTCAATCGTTAATAAAATACTTTTTATTCATCCACACAAGTTCAAATACATTTTTATACATATTACAAATACATTATTTAATTATTTTCAACTATAATTTTACTGTTTATCTAAATTCTACAATTAGTTTTGTTTTATTCTGACTTTGAACATGTTAAAGATACATTCCGTAATTTTCAAGTTCTGGAAAATAAAAACCCTTACTGTTATTTAATATGTTTATGAATTGTGAAAATAATTTTTATCACTGTAAAATAAGTATAAAAAGATTTTTATTCAATTCCTTCTATTAGCTCACATTCTCCCTATATATATCTTGTTCAAATTTTCAATCGTTAATAAAATACTTTTTATTCATCCATTCAAGTCCAAATACATTTTTTTTAACTTGTAGTGGATGACACTTGATGTTAATACAGTTTTAACAAATATTCATTCAATAATTAAATTTAATTAATTAATTTTAGTTTTTTTTAGAGTTAAGTTGTATATATCTACCAATAGATGGCGCCAGATAAACTTTAAAAAATGAAAATCATTTATAAAGGTTTTTCTGTTATATAGTGAAAAAAAAAAGTAGGAATTGACTTTAAAAAAATGTTTTTTATATTACTTGTTTATTATACGGCTAAATATATCTTCTATCTGTTACCTAAAAGTGCAATTATATATAAGATTGAAAAAATATATTACGTAATAAACATTTTTCAAATATGTTCGAAAAATAAAACTATTTTTCTTTTGTGTTGTTCATAAGTTATTAAATTTATCGTTTTTTCATGTGTTCCTCTATTTCAATATTATTTACAAATAAAAAGGCTTCATTATTTAACTTGTGAATTTTATGCAGAAAAAACTATCAAGTTTTTTTACTAATTATGTATCTTGCCTAAAAATACTATTTTTTCTACACTCAAGAGCCAAAACATTATGACCACCCCTACATTTTGCAATGAACTCGCCTGGATGACGTGGAAGGCACGTGATCAGGTGGAAGTGGTATTTAACTGCTGCTGGAGAGTCTGAAGAATCATTCTTTCACTTACTTCTGTGTGTGATGGGAAAGGCTGCGGATTTAAGCGACTTTGATAGAGGGCAGATTGTAATGGCTCGAAGGCTCGGAACAAGTATTTCCGAAACTGCACGACTCGTGGGTTGTTCGCGATCTACAGTTGTTAGTACTTATGCAAAGTGGATGAATGACGGTGAAACCAGCAGTAGACGACATGGTGTTGGACGTCCACGCGCTATCAAAGAAAAAGGTCGTCGGAGACTGTCTCGCATGGTGAAGCAAAACCGGAGCCAGACAGTGGCTCCGCTGACAGCCCAATACAATGCAGGGCCAAGTAGAATAGTATCGGAGCACACTGTTCAGCGGACACTGTTGGATATGGGGCTACGCAGCAAACGTCCCACTCGTGTACCTTTGCTGACCAAGCGTCATCGCCAACTGCGCCTGCGCTGGGCCCCGGAACATCGTGACTGGTCCATGTATCAATGGGAGAGAGTTGCCTGGTCAGATGAATCACGGTTTGTCATTCATCATGCCGATGGCCGTGTCAGGATACGCCGTCTTCCAGGCGAACAGTTGTACCCTCAATGTATAATAGGTCATACACAGGCCGGTGGTGGCGGTATTATGCTTTGTTGGACGTCTCTGGGACTCGTGGTTGTGGTAGAGCAGACCAAGAATGCTGCAGGGTATCTGAATATCATTGCGGACCAGTTGCACCCTCACATGGCTACTGTTTTTCCAGTTGGAAATGAGATGTTCCAACAGGACAACGCCCCTTGTCACAAGGCTAAAATTGTGTTGGAGTGGTTCCAGGAACATGATGCTGAATTCCAGTTAATGTCCTGGCCGCCTAACTCACCGGATAACAATCCGATAGAACACATTTGGGATGTCCTGGGACGGCAGCTCAGAGTTCAAAGATCCCCAATTCGCAATATCTCGGATTTGCGTGACCGTTGCTTAAACATCTGGTACAATCTGTCTCGGCCATCTACCAAGGACTTATGGCATCCATGCCAAGGCGGGTTGAAGCTGTGTTGCGCGTCAAAGGTGGGCCAACTCGTTATTGACAGGTGGTCATAATGATTTAGCTCTTGAGTGTATGTTTAATCGCTTAATTATATAAATTAATTATTAATATTTTTTAACAGAATTGAAATAGACAGAACAGACAATACATTATAAAATTAAGAGAAAAATATTATAAAATTTATAACATCTTACTACTACTCAACTTATGCCAAGTGGTCAGTACAGTAATATATGAAAACTTATTATTTATTATTCAGTTCTGCCAACCTTTTTACAATACATATTTTTTTAATTCTCATTTTTTTTTGTCCTTGTAGAATCAATGTGCATCAGTCCTGGCCAGATCAATGTACTTAAGTGTTTTAAATGGTTTATTAAAACTATAGATTTCTATCTTCACAAGTTCTAAGTTTGATTCCGATAAAACATAAATATTTGTTATTGTTAAGAATAATCGATTATACTTTGATATTATTAAGATAATAAGAAAGAATACTTTCATATTGTATAAAAATAACACATCTGTGGATTTCATGAAAAAAAAAATTTTTTCTCTCTTTTCAGGAAATCATTGATAGAATTACTTGAGCCGCACTATTCTACTCACCAAATGTGCTTCATTTACTCTTATGAAAATAAATTTTGGAAGTTTAAGGAAAATGCTTGACTACTAGTAACAGACTGTTGTTGATTTTATTTCCTAATCTAACTGTTCAAAAAATATTTAAATTTGTTTTAATTTAATTTTTATGATACTTTTTACCATGATGTTAGTGAATAACACAGTTAACTATAATTGTTGTAATGATTCTAAAAAAAAAAAAACCACTAATTTCATTTAGAATTGAAAATAAAATAAACATCTTTTATACAATAATATTAAAAATTGTTATTTTAAATATTAAAAGTATGAATGTTTTTTTAACTTTTTTATAAAACTTTATATAATTTTCTTTAATTAATAATATTTATGCATATTGATGTACTATTTTTTGACGACAAATAAAGCCTTTGCCAAAATGTATGTTCAAGTCTTTCAATCCAAATGAATAGTAATTTTGTTTTAAGCAAGATAAGCTGTATGGGTGCAAAATGTATTACATATTTTTATACGATTTTTTAATTTTTTTCTAAATTTAAGTCAATTTTCATATATAGGATCAGAAATTTTCATATAGAGGATCGATTACTTTATGACATTTCTGCCTGAATTATTTCTATTTCAAATTTATTAGGAAATAAGTCATTAATTATATGGTTATATTAATGAATCTTAATTATTTTAAAGCCATTATCATGAATCAACCACACAGAACTTAAAAAAATAATACAGTTCTTGAGAATTAAAAATCATGATTCATTTTTAAGTAGGCATACATTATTTTACAATGAATAACATTATGATAAATAAATTAAATTTTATAATGAATAATGCTTTGCATGCTATAATGTCTCAGCCTACAACTATTATAATGGCTTCAAGAAGAGGGCCACTTTCAGGTTCACAGGAACATTTTCCATTTTATTTGCAAGCATTATATACAGAACTTTATTTACAATAAATAAAAATTACAAATAATTTGATTCACAAGTGCAGTTCACTCCAAGGTCGGAGATTTTCAGAGTTCTTGATTCTATGACAAATCTAATGCACAGGTCTGCGCAAGACCTTATCACATGGCGTAATACACGAAACCACAAGGAGTTCACTTTCGAAGTGATATAAAAATAGTAACAAAATGATTATTGGAATGCAAATAAATAAGTTGTTATTGATATAGAAACATAATTTTTTTTTTCTTAATAAAGTAAAAACTGACAGAAGTAACAAATAATGTCAATTGCACAAGATGTTCATTTTTTTTTTATCAGCAGACAACTTGAGAGGCATTTACTTATATTTCAGGTTGATGGCACTGCCAACTGTCATCAGTATTGTTATTTCAGAAACATTACATAATTGAGATGTATTAGTCCTTTTGTGAAAATTTTTCAAATATTTGGTAAAATGTCAATATATTAACATGTGACCTGAAAATTATACAGGCTCATAGAGTTAATATCAAGAATAAAATAACAGTAAATTTTCCAAAAATTAAACTGTTTAAAGTGAAAAGATACATCCTTTTATTTTTAAATCAATTTATTATCAAAATATATATACAATAGAGTGCAAAATACAGTATAAATGGTTAGGGCTTTCTATATTAGTACAGAATTTTAAGACTTAAAATCCAAAAGCACTTCTAAAACAGAAATAACCAGCAACAAAAAAATATATATTTCTGCAAACTACTCAAAAATAAAATGTTAAAAGTTCACTAAAATCAGTCAGTTGCAGCTTTGCGATTTTTCATCTGCAATTCAAATCTTCTATTTTTTCGAACACCTTTCAAAACACCTCTTGTTTCAAATCTGGAACATAAATATTATTTCTTAATATAAATTTTGAATTTTTGTTAATATCAACAAAAAATTTTAAATACAGAAATTTTGAATATTATCTACATTAGATATATAGAAAGATTTTTAAAAGAATATTTTTACATTTTTTAATTGATTATTACATATTAAACCACAAAAATAAATACATTTGAAATATTCAATTGTTAATTCAATACATGTAATTCAAAAAGACAATATTTTCACAAACTATACCATTTAAATATTTTTGGCATTATGAACTTAATTTTAAAATAGAATTTGTTTAATAAAAGACTTATTCATTCACTTTTTAATAATAGAAGTTAATTTACCTTTTTGTTACAACAAGTTTATTTTCGGGTGCTTTCCGGGACAGTGAAGAAACACTTGGGCTAACATACAAATTTGCCTCAGTCAATGGCCTTAATGGTCCTTTGTGTGGCTTATAAGGCAGTTTCTTAGACAGGCTGGCTCGCACATCAAATCCAAGTCTTCTCTTCAAAGGAGTATTTTCTTGTGTTTTCACTGGACTTTTTTTTGCAGCCTTCAAAGGTGTTTTTCTGGGTTTCTTGGCACCTTAATTATCATAAATTAAAATTTATTTTAAAAGAAAGAAAGATGCATTATGTCATAATGCTATTAATCAACAATTCTACTCTGATATTTATTCATCAAGCTTATATTATAATTATTTATTTCATTAGTTGCTTTTTAATCAGGAAATAAAACATTAAAAAGCCAGAAATTTTTTGATAATATTTCTAAATATTCTTAAAGAAATTCAGTTAAAGATACAATCTTTCGGATAATATGAAATTGTTAGAACAAATCAATATTACTTTCTGCAAAGATTTTTCATAGTTTAATCAATTGGATCATAAGAATATAGTTTATGGCAAAATTTAATTTCCTGTTTTCTTTCTTAAAATTTAAAGTTTGATACACTGGTCTGACAAAGAAAAAAAAAAAGCACACCAAAACTTCATTTTATTGAGAATATTTTTATGGCAATCAGGATATCACAAATAATGTTCTTTTACAAGATTTTTATTCACTTTTACACAAACTTATGAAAAAATCCTTTGCAGAAAATTCAGGGGTGGAAAACCAAAAAATGATTTTAGCACAGTTTGGTGCAGAGATTCGAAATTTGCTATTTTTGTAGCAGAATGCAGCAATGGATGCATTTTGGCACAGTTTGGTGCAGATTTTTCCCCCCAAGCAAATAATAAGAATTACAGAAAAATAATAAATAACTTTCACTGAAAATACAAAATTACATCCAATTTTTAAAACTTTCATTACATTAAATGAAGAATTTAATCAATCCAAATTACACAAATGCAAAATGTAAATAATTTTTAAATTTATATAAACTAAGAATATTTTTCATTCTAATTGTAAGTTTTTCTCTCATTAAATAAGGCAATGTTTCTTATTTGCTTGTGTGAAGAACTATTTACTAAAAAAAAAATCCAAATTACGCTAAGTATAATTTTTTAAGAAAGTATCACTTACGTAAAAGAAGTTTAGGAATATAGCAGCATTTTTTAATTATTATTACATTTTTTTTTTCTTCTAATTCTAGGGCAATGAAAGGAAAATAGGCCACAACACATTTGTAAACCTCGATAATTCAAAGCTTTTAAATAACAAATCTCTAAGATTTTTAATATATTTTTTTTTCTCCTTTAAGATTATTAATATTCATTCATACAACCTCACAAAATAAAATATGCTTTATGTTTTGTCTATAAAGCTTTAAAAACTGTTGTTAACTAACTAAATTAAAATATATGATTTTTGTAATCATAATAAATAATAAAATCCTTTTTCTCTTAAATAATATGTCTCGAGACAATATCTTGTAAATAAACGTTAATTTCGAGACTCGTTAATTTTCTTTTTAATTCAAAAGGTAAAAGAAAAGTGATATTTTATAGAACACAAATAACAAAAACCATATTTAAAGGATCACAACAGCTTTTTTGTTGCTGTTATTGTTGTTAAAGTTGATATTTTATAGTATATTTAAGCACAAATAAATACCCAATTTTTATAAGTAATCAAAGCAGCTAATATGGAGTTTTAAATATGCTCTTTCATATTAAAAGTAATTACATTGTAGTGTTATTTAACTTTAATTCTACTGTGGATAAATCCATGATTTTTAGATACAAAGATTTACAATTAGTACACTAATTATTCTTATATATTGAAATACAAACATTATTTGCAACACATGATGCCATTCAGAAAATTTGTTATAAAAAACAAATTTTACTTTACCTTCACCAGTAAACTTCTTGGGAAGTGCATTTCTAGTACGAGATATTGCTTTACTGGCATCAGATTTTTTATCAGCCGTTGCTCCAAAATGAAAATTTATGTCCTTGGTATTTTTTACAGATGGAATAAAAGGAATTCCACCGAATAATTTATTGGTCTCTTTTTTCTTCAAGGGCAACTTCTGCAAAAAAAAAAAAACATTATTATCTTGGCAATAAAAGAGAAAGAAATATTAATTCTTGTGAAAAACATACTTTTGACAGAGACTTCTCAGGAACATGGTAATGAAGATGTTCCTTGATCTTCTGAGCAGAATTTTTTGCCTTTCTTTGCTGATAATCAGAAATTGATTCCATTTTGCTGAAAGCTTTCTGATGAAGTTTTTTAAAATCTAAAAAGATAAAAGAAATAATAAATTAATTATTATGCAGAAAATCTAATAATTTTTTGAATAAAAAAAAGAATATAGAGATTTAATAAATTATCAGCATTAAAAAAATTCCTTTTTTTTTTTATAAGTTTAAAATTTTATTAAAATATTTAAAAATTATTTATTCAACAAAAAAAATTAAAAATTTAATAAATAAAATTATTTTATAACTAATTATTGAATAATAATATAAATTAATTTTTGAATAAATAATTTTTAAATAGATTTTAAATAGTTCTTCACACAAGAAAATAAGAAACATTGCCTTATTTAATGAGAGAAAAACTTACAATTAGAATGAAAAAATATTCTTAGTTTATATAAATTTTTAAAAAAATTATTTGCAATCTCTCACAAAATTCTCATCAATTCACTGCAGTTTATGCTTCTATTTAGGGGGGAATTTTTATATTATTAGAAAGCTTTTTTTTTTATAAATGAACTAGCAACTATGGAAATATTATTTTAGAAAAAAATTTTCACCCTCTCAAAACTGATCACTAGATCATTTCTGATATAGAATAAACAAAATGAAGTAATTTCAATTGAAAATATAAATGTTTTTATTTTTTTATTCAATATATCATAACAAAATTTTAAAATTTATTAGATATTAATTCTTTCATTTATTAATTTATATATAAAAAGAAAAATTGAGCTGAGATCTAAAAAATAAATGAATAGATTATTCTTTAACATAAGATGCAAATTACAATATTACATAATCAGAATGAGACAAATATTCCAATTTATAAAAAAATTGCAACATTTTTCATGCAATGCATCCATAGTATCATGCATGTTTTTTTCACGAAGAATTCATAGAATTGTTTTAAAATGAACAACATATATTAGAATCAAATAGAAAACTTTAAAATACTATTTACTTGGTGCTGGAGTTCCTTTCATTTTTTTTGCTGACATTAACTTTGGGGTACCACCAGTTTTGATACCAGATTCTGAAAAATAAAAACATACAATATTAGCTAATAAAATTATTTTTTAAAACAAATCAATCATTGAAAATTAACTTACTAAAATTACTAACTTACTTGGAGTAAGACTCCTTTTTTTAGTTTTCACACTGATTGGTTGTTGAATAGTTTTCTTTGTAAGACTTTCTGAAAATAAATTTAAAAAAGAAAAATTTGCCAGTTTAAATAACAAATAAGTATCAATAAAAAAAATAACTTTTTGACATCATATTGTATGTCTATATGTATAGTCAATTAGTTGAACTCACAGCTTTGAAAATCATTTAATTCTCTTCTCTTTCCCTTTTGAAATAGCAGTGGCATATTATTAAAAAATATATATTTAAAAAAAACATTATTCACAAATGGTATCTCATAAATGAAATTAAATTTATATATGAAATAGTCAATTAGTATAATTTGATAGACCAAATTCTTAATACATAAATAGCATCTTTCCCTTTGGAACCAGAGAAAGTATTTTATCTTACTCTAAAAAATGTACATTAGGTATAAATGTGTTATGTATATAGAATAATAATAAACACAATATGAAAAAATTATTATGGAGAATTATTATAGAAAATTAATATAGAAGCTTATTATAGAAGCCAACATCAAATGTCTTATTAGTCGTATTACAGAAGAAAAAAAAATGTTTTATTTATTTATTTATTTATTATTATTATGCTTGTGAGTAATACGTATGGTGGTGGGACAAAAAGGACAGCACTACCTTTCAATTGAAAGGACCAGCAAAATTACCACCAAATTTGAATCAGATACTCTCATTCACAGTTGAAGTTTGTAATATTATGTAATGTAACATTTTTTTTTATCCTATTCACAAAGTTTGCATAAAAATAAAGTTAATTTAGAAATCATTTAAGATACCAATACAGAAGATCAAATTATTCATTACAAATTAGATTTAATGCATGAAAAAGTTATACTTTTTTTAAATAAATAATGCTCCACAATATTTTGAAATGAAAATATAAGCATTACGAACACAAAAAAATTCATTAAAACTTATAAAAACCATACCAATACCAAAAAACGTATGTACGTTTTCCCTGGTAGCAAAGGATAAATGTAATAAGACAATATATTTATTTGGATTCATTATAAAATAAGATTGAATGTGTTTTGCTTAGTTATTAAAAACTTGCTTAAAATTGTTGATGTTAATAATTTAAGAAATCATTTGAAGCAATTATGTTGGCTAAGTACAAAGTAAACTTGCATGAAAATCAAAATCACCATTTTTTATTAGAAAATGTGAGAACAGTTAAAAAAAAAAATGTAAAACAGAACTTTTTTTAATAGGTAAGGACACACATACTCTTGAATTCAAAATATTCATACAGAAAGTCAACATAAATTTGGTTTATGACTAAGTTTCAGGTTTAATTTTAGTCAGCCTACTTAGCTCATTTTTTAACTTGCAGAAATTCTGCAGATGGGAATTATGGCAAACTACACCTTCAACTGGATCTTTTACATTGCTGAAGAACTGCTCCATGAATCCACTTTCTGACCAGAACTCTATTTGTATACAGACATAATTTTCTCCGTATAGCTTTTGAGGACTTAAATAAAAGTTATTTATACACCTAATTAGAATTAGCAGCATCGATTTTCTTAAAAGCCCTCACATAACTCACACACTGACCAATCTACAGCATTGCCAGGGCTTCAGAATTGGTTAGGGGATTGATTCTTCCATCCATGATTTCCAATAGATCATTGTATTGCAGTAACAGTTCAATCTGCCTTTTCCATTTCAATCAATTCGATTCTCCTTCAAGTTTGTCATTGTTTGTTTTAAATTCCATTTCAATTGCAATAAGGAGAATGAGACAAAAATCTTAACTGTCCAAGAAGGATTAGTGCTAACTGCACTTTTAAACATTAACAAAAATTTAATCTGACTAAACAGCTGGTTCCAGAAGCCGTTAAGATTAATGATTTAAAAAAATAGTTTGGGAGCGATTATGATAGCTAAGTATGAAGCAAACACAGGCTAAATTCAAGACACTATTTTTATTACAAAATATAAGACCAGATATTAAAAAATGAGATCACAAAATGAGTTGCAGTAAAATGTTACAGATAATGCAGGCATACTAATTAATTAATTTAACACTTTTACAACAGACAAAACATACTAACTAACAGACAAAAAATCATTTCTTGTTTGTTTGTTTTTAAATTCTGTAGAAATATTAATTCTTTGTTAGCTTATATTTAACTTAAAATTTTTGCCATTTTCAATAAAAACTACAGGGAACCTGTTATAGTTTTCATTTCTGAGTATGTCTAAAAACTTGGTAGAAAATTTCAAATCTTGCATGCACTCGCAGATAGTGTTCACTTGACTCAACTATTAATCTATTTCAAAATCTAAATTTGTGTGACATAATCCCAAAAGGAAGAGTATATACCTATAAATATTACATATTTATTTATGCAATATTATACTGCATGTTTATACAACATATTGTCCATATAAATAAATAAAAATTAAACCACATAACAATATATATATAGAGATGAATTACCTTTTTGAGGAAAATTATGAACTCTAAAAATAGTTATAATTTGTCTCTTACTGGTAAAAAATTTTTTTAATCTAAATCTAAAAATTAAAAATAAAATCTTAATTATTTTCACATTGTATTTATTATACAATTATAGTTTCTTAATAACCTAAAAATAACTTTAAAAAAGAAACCCCAAAAAAGGCTATTTTATTCTATACTGACATTGAAAATTTTTTTTAACATTTACATTTACAATAAAAAATTAAATATTTGATAAGTCACTACATTTTAATAAAATTTATTAATTACAAGTATGAAAAATTATATTCTGAATACCTAAATTTTAAGTTTTAAACAATATTATTCATATAGTATAATAATTAAATAAACTGAAAAAAAAAAAAAATCACCAAAGCTACTGTGACAAAAAAATAGTGAACAAAGGTTGAATATTGCTGTATTACACAACTAAAATACACATTAACGTAGATAAACACATTAAAATACATGCAAAATACTATTATAGTTTATTCAGACACACAATTATACAAAAGATAATGTTACATTATATAATAACAAAGAGCAAATGTAATTGTGGCAAAATATTTATTGAATTTTTTTAAAAGAATTTAAAGTTACTTTCATAATTTACAGAAAAAATTGCATAACATTTTCTATTTTTCATGAAAGCTGACAATTGTTGAGATCAGCGAGTTTTTCCCTTGTACTAAGTTCGAACTGTAATAGGAAAAAATGGCTTTTAAATTTCTGCAGACGAGTTAATTATTTTTTCCATATTGTGCAGTTATTTATAGAATGTTATTTTCTGTAACAAGTACAGGGAATCTGTAGTAGTTGACATCTCTATAATAATAAGATGATAGCAAAATTTTGTACGGAATTCAACAGATGAACATAAAAACCATAAATTTAAATACAATCATAATTACAAGTGCAAAATATCTAATAACGATTAAAAACTTCCTCTAGAACAGAAAAATGATACTAGAGAATTGATATTAATCAGAATATTTTTCCTGATTATTAAATTACGAGTGATAATGTGAATAAAAAAGCCTAATGTAGAACTTTGAAATCATTTCTAATTTGTAAGTTTTTTCAACGAAAAAATTACTAGCGTGAATTATATTTTTGTTTAATTAAAAATAACCAATGTAAAAAATTTTCAGTTTTTGATCAAACATCAAATAAAAAATAATAAGTTCAAAGAAAAAAAAATTAGATTTTTAAGTGTTCTAGTTTTTTATTTTGGGGGAATGTAGATGAACAGACAAATCTCTCACTTATTATAGAGTTAATGACCAAGACAGCTTTCTTTTTTGTATGCAGCAAGTGACATTTTTCTAACACAGATACAAAATATAAAAAGGTTGGGCTCCCTTAACTTTCTTGATAGCAGTTCAGTCGGCAATTCTTTTGGAATTTTAAACATATTTGTTTTAAGCCAAATCCAAACGGGAACAATATGCCCGTTTCTTAACAAGTAAAATTCTGTTAGCGAACTGACAAAATTTTACCAGAAAATCATGCGTCTCGACAAAACTCCAGCAAGAGTCAGTTTATTACACACACAAAAGAGACCTCATTTAAGACCAGCTGTCACTCATAGCCAGAGATAACAGAAGTTTTTTTTTTTTTTTTGCTGTCATACAGAGACGCTCTAAAAAAAAGCAGCTTACCCCTTATGCGCTCTCATCTGGAGAGCGTTTTATATAAAATTTTTATGTCATCAAAAATACATTAGTTTAATATGGCTATAACCCCTCATTTCTAACCCAGAAATTATTTTTATGTGTAATTCTGTTTTATTATTTTGATTACAGCAGTTATTAAATCACAACCAATTACAAATACTTTTTCTCGATTATTGATATGAATTTATTTACTTATTTGGAATTTGAGTCACTTTAAAGATGTAGAAATTTTTCTCAAAGCAGATTTTTAATTGAAAATTTGTTCAAATAAATTAAACACAAATTAAATATAAATGCACAGAAAATGTGTTTATTATCAAAAAATAATTAAATTTACTTACTTCGCTTAAGGGATCGAACATTTTCCTGACAAACCGAAGATGGAGTAGCAACTTTCTTCATGCCAGATTCTTAAAATTTAAAAAGTGAAAATTAACCAAATTAAATATATTTTGTATCTAACTTTTTGTAGTTATACATTTAATTACATAAAAATATAAATTCATGCAATATATATTTTAACTATTGAAAAATAATTAAATTTACTTACTGGGAGTAAGAGTTCTTATATTTTTGGATTTACTGAAAGTGGTGTAGTAACTTTCTTAGCATCAGGTTCTATAAATAAAATTTGAATAACATTTCAAATAATGCTACTAATTTTCAGTAATTACATTAATAAAAGATCTTTCATTAAATAGAACATAAACGCACATCATTCTGAAAAATATACATAAAACTAATGGAAAAATAATACCACAGTTAAGAATCTAGCAAAATCTAACATTCCATCAAAAATTGATGTGAGAAAGATCAAAAATTAAATTGATCAATTTATAGATTTTTTTCATGTCACAAAAAAAAAATGATAATAGCATATTAAATTAAAAATTGCATAAAAGTAATTTCATTTACTTACTGGGTGTAAGAGTTATTATATGTTTTGGATTTACTGAACGTGGTGTGGCAACTTTTTTAACATCAGGCTCTATAAATAATATAAATTTTTATTAGAAAGTTGAAAAATTTATTTATTTTAAAAGAGAAGCAAATTAACTTCCATATAAAACATAGTCATTAGAAAGAAATACTATGTTAAACATTATTTTATAATACAAGTTATTAATAAATTTAATATATATCCTTTTTTTACTCATAATTAATTTAATGAGCTAAATGTATATAAATGTTTTTTATTTAAAAAATTAACATATAAAGTTGAATATGTAACAACTATCAGATAAATGGAATGGATTTACATAATATAATTTTAAATGAAAGATTCAATGGCATTATATTTATCTTTTTCTAACAATAGCTTTTATAATATTTATAATTTTTGTAATTAACAACAACTTTTCTAACAAAAATCTGTGCTACTTAAATTTTCAAAAGTTTGTATTTCTGTTTCCTGCTTTTTAAATCACTTTTATATCTTAGTTAATAATAATAAATACACCTAAAGCTCTTTTTGTGATAGGCAAGTTCGTAAAAATTACAAAAAAATGCATCAAAATAGCTACTGACTCTACTATATTTTTGAAAAAAGAAAGAAAAAAAAAAAAAAAAAAAAAAAAAAAAAGAGAAAACTCTCCATGACATATTAATTGAAATGAGAATGCAATTCGCATTTCAATTTCTAAGTACAATTTTCATCAATTAAAAACACATTTTTCTAATTAATCTCTCCCCCTTTTACTAAAGTCCCACTTACATTTGAATGCACGAACTGTGAACATTGCTCCAAAGACTTTTTTTTTAATCTCATCAGAAATAATTGAATAAAAAAATTTTGATGTCTCAATTTGCAAAACTCTGAATTTCTACTAAAAAATTTAACATTTATAGTGGTTTAGATGAAAATCAATATTAAAACTAACAGATAAACTTCAAAAATCAGTATAATTACTCCAATTACTGCCAAATAAAAAAAAACATACCAAAATTGACAATATATATGTATATCAAAATAATTAGCTGTTTAATGTTAAATTTAAATTTTAACAAATTTAAAATTAAACAAATCTCTCCCCCTTTTACTAAAGTCCCACTTACATTTGAATGCACGAACTGTGAACATCGCTCCAAAACCCTTACCTAGCAATTCAACGAAATGCTTGGAAAGAGTGTGAACTTAAAAAAACGAACCCTTCTTATTTCCCCTTTACCAGAACATCTCTAGTTGTCTTTCAAAATATCATAAATCCTTTGATACTAAGCCAAAGACAGCACTACTTAAGATGTTTTTGTATACTTAGTGTTTTCCATCCATACTGAAATAAATCAGCTTGGAGAAGTGTTTCCAAGCAATATTTATAGCTCAAGCATGGAGATTGATTTAGAGCAACTAATAAAACTTACTTGGAGTAAAAGTTCTTTTACTTTTTTCATATGGAATAGGAGTATCAGCATTCTTGAAAGATTCTTTAAAAAGAAAGGGGAAAAAAAAAGTTAATTTTAAAATTTATATCTTTATTATTATATAAAGAAAGAAAACAGAATATGTACAAGAGAAAAGTAAGTAAAAAGCAATATATATTCAGAGGTGGGGAATCAGACTGCAAACATTTTTAAAGAATATATGTATCAAAATAATTTTTTTCACAATTCTGAGAATTAATGTTAAAATTAAATATTGTAGAGGCAATTGAAGAAGAAATATTGAAGATTGTATCTTTTAATAATACATTCACTAGAAAAGACAGTTACAGGTTTAGCAGCATCCCAAGTAAATGTTAAGACTTTTCTCACTGAAGCTTATAAGGAACTATCTTAGATTAACAATATAAGAACTTACAGAAGTTATACTATTTTTAAAAAATTAAATAAAATAAATAATTTTTGTATTTATAATATATTAAAAAAATGTATTACAAATAAAAATTTGAGTAAAATGTACAATTTTCATTTACTTGTCTTCAGCTATTATATAATACTTTGGTACTTGTTCATTTAGTACTGTTATTTTTATAGGATATATTTTTTTCCAAACAAGTTTTCTAAGTTTGTGCAAATACCACAACTTTAAAATTGTAAAAATATTAAGTTAATGCAAAAACTTTTGTACAGATTTAGGATCAATAAAAGTCACAAAATTTATAACACAATTTTTCTAAATCACAGTAAGTACAGATCACAATAAAATTATGATAACGAGGAGTCAAATAATCGTCCTCCTCCTCTTTACAATAAAGTGGATAATCAAGAGTTGGTATAAAAAATTTGCATCAAGAGTACAGAATCAGAAATTTTTTGGCCGGCTTCCCACCCTTATCTATGTTATTCAGAAGAATCAAATTAACTTAGTTGAGGAAATTTTTTTATTTTCATCATATACAATAAGAGGTGTGACAGCTCCCAAATCATCAGTTTCTTAAAATAAAAGATTCTACACATTATTTTGTGCCAGAAATAAGATGTAAATATAGTAGCAAAAGATAAATATGCCATATAAATGAGAAAAGTGCACTTCAGCTAAGTTAACGTTAAAAGGCATAGATACAAAAAGAAAAAGAAATTATTTTATTTACTAAATTAATATCATTAATTAAAGTTTGAATAATATAAAAACTAAAATATGTATATAGAAGGGGAAGATATTTATATATATTATTTGCATTATTTTTCAATTAAATATATATATATATTTTAAAAGTTTTGTAAATTTCATTGATATGTGAATGAATTAATAGAGGAATAGGTTATATAAATGGTTAGTGAGAGCTTTAAATATCCCTAAATGGCCAAGATTACCACTGGTATATGAATTCTTTGTGATAAAGTTCTAGAAAAAATACATCTTTAAAATTTTAGCATTGAATAGCTGACAATAGATCTAAAGCTAACAAAGTATAAAAGAAAATCAAATAATATCAATATTTTACAATATGTTTAAATGGTGGGAAATTAATGTATAATTGAAAAAATATACTTTAATTTAATATAAGTAAATTAATATATTATTATAAACTTTGTATATAAATTTAATTTTAATATAGAAAACAGCATCTACATTTGAATGCATTAGTTGCAAAAGTCACTCCTGATTGCTCTTTCTCAGAGTTTCATTCTTGAAAAGCACACCCCTTATCAGTAAACCACTAATAATCTTTCGGAAGGTCGTAAATCATTTGATTCATGACCAAAAACCAATACAATTTAGAGCAGAAATTTTGTTTCACTACACAAACATCAGCTCGTAAACATTTTTTTCATGCTTTGCATTTTAAAATGCATACTGAAACAAAATAGTTTGAAGACTTTCTGAGTAGCATTCATAGCTATGCATTGAAATATAGATGTGATTTTTTAAGGTTTTACTATAAATTTATTTGCAAATATTGAAGATTCTAGTTATTAATTAAAGAAAGCAAGTTACTAGAATGTTATTCTATTATTTTAAGTTACATAGAAAGTTATTGCATTAATAGGACACGAAAATTCAACTTAAAAAGTTTGCCTTTCAATTAACTTATTTGATTTCTTACTAATCTGATGAAATTTGAAGGATATTTAAATATAAATACTTACGTAAGCCAACATTTTCAGATTCTTTCTCCTCAGGAAGCTCTTCAGCAAACGATACTTCTGGAGTAGCAATTGGTGCATTAAGAGCTGATTAAACAAATAATATCAATGAAACCAAACACGGAAATGAAGTTTTAATTTTCTAAAAAAGTTTTTAAAAATTATATATGTTTCTTAATTATTTGGGAATTTTTTTTAAATATGTGGCATAAACTTTAGACATAAGAAAATGAGAGAGAAATGCAAATATTTACTATTTCCTTAACAATAATTTGAATTCTTGTGTAGTTAATTAATTTTTAATACAATTTCAAAAATAAGTCACACATACCTGATGAACTCAAATTCATTCTTTTACATTTTGACAGAGGCATAGGTGTTGAAACACGTTTACCTTTTTTACCTATTAATTATTACAAGTAATAGAATCAGAAATTAAAACATTTACAATGTATAAAAAATGAAATGTATAATACAAACATATACATTATTATAATACAATAAAACAGGACAACTTTCCAACACTCACTTAATAAATTTAAATTAATGTTTTAAATTTTATTAACATTAGAACACACAATAACAATTTTTAAACTTGAGACAAAATTAAAAACATTATTCAGTAATTAACCCCCTTCCCCCACCAAAAAAAATTACTGTGAGTTGATTTTTAATTTCTTTTTTATAAAATATTTTACTAAAAAAAATTATTTTATAAAACATTCTTTTTTTCAAGTTAGACTGCTTCAAAACATACAATTCAAAAATGTTTCAATTATATTTTCTAATAATCAAAGTTAAAAATTTCATCACATTTTTAAAATTTTATTAATCATACAATCTTGTTAATATTTCCGCATTTATTGATGATACTCAATTAGATTACAACAAGAAAAAGGCAACAATTAAAGTTGGCAAATGAATAAAACAATAACCTACATAACTGCAAAATAAACAGCTTTAAATTTTAGAAATTTCACTAAAAATAATTAAATTTATTAATTAATAAATTCTTTATCACAAAATGCTGCAAAGTATAATTTTTACTTGTAATAGAAGTCTTACAAGTATAAAACTTTTTCTTTTTTTTTGATATTTTCCTTTAATTCTTTAATAAAAAGTTCTGTTAAAAAATTATGCCTTTATCACATTGAGCCATATGTATAAAACATCAGTCATGCCAGTAAATAATATCTATTTGTTAATTTTCAATTAACATGCTGAAGGAAAAACAATACAAAACTGGAAGGTTAAGATAATGATTCCATTCCAACAATGGTTAAACAAAACAAAAAATTGAGAATTTAAAACATTTTTGTTTTGTCAATAGGGAGGAAGGGAACCTTAAGTGGGAAGCACTTATTACTACCTTCTATCAAAATTACACATTAACTTTTTGTTAACAAAATTTACACCAAAAATTCTACATCAACATTTGCCACTGTAGTTTCAAATTACAATATTATGAAGGAACAATTTTTTTTAAAATGTGGAGGCTTTCATTAAAATAGTGTCATTTAGAAATCCTTGATATAGTGAAATTTTAAATGAATCAGCTGAAATTATTTATTACAGATGTATTATTACAGTAAAGATGCATAAATTTTTTAAATATATATTGCATCAAAAAACTTAATGAAAGTGTATAACATAAAGCCTATACACTTAAAATGTAGCTAATTAAAAATATATATATATTAAACAAACTGCATAAAATATTGCTATTTTCCACAAAATGATGAATTTTTTTTTAATTTGAATCCAATTAATTTTTTTTAATTCTGTTGGATAGACAAGTAGTCAAATTGGAATAAAGAAAAAGAATTAAGTGCTTCATACTTGAATCCCTCCACTCTTAAAACCCATCAATAACTCAATAGGATTTCTCAAAAAGGATAAAAATATGTCAAGAAATCTAATTTTTATCACACTAAAAATGTTGTTGATATAAATTTTTGTTATTTACGAAAATCTGGGACTTACCTGATTTTTTTGAGGCACTGCTTCTACTCTGTACTTCAGTTGGTGTTTCAGCAAAAGATATTCTTCTGTTGATAGTTGAAGACTTTCTTCCAGATGAACTTCTTGATGGAATTGGAGTTTTCGGTCTATCTTTAACACTTGCATAAAGAGGGGTGGCTGCACTAATTCTGATACTTTTTCGTATTGGAGTAACAAAGCTGACTTTGCGACCCGATTTTTTACTGGTTTTCTTTTCAGAACCACGGCTCATAGTTACATTCAATATCTCATTCATAATACATTTTTTTCTCAAATCAGGAGATGCAGATGAACCAATCAATTCATTGGTAAAATCCTGGAAGTTATAAAAATACCATAAATGCTAAAAATGTTTTTTGGTCCTTATTATTCCTTATTTTGATAAATATATTAATATAACTTACTAGAATACTATCAGAAGGGCAATCAATTGTATAAGTTTCCCGTCTGGGTGTATCACTAACAATAAGTTTGTCATCATCAAACTTTTTCTGCTTGAGCTGAAATAAATATTAAAAAATAACATTTTTTTTTTTTAAATTTTCTAGAAAGATAAGTACAGAAAAAACTTTTAATACAATTCCCATAAGTTTCTAGAAGGGCACCAACATCTTAAATAAAAAGAAGCTTTACTTTTACTAGAGATAACTCAATGTATATATTTATGTATTTATATAAAATAAGAAATAAATATTAAATCAAAACTTATTAAAATTTATATTAAAAAATCATTTAAATTCCTTATGTAAATTTTAAAGGTGGAAGAGTACATAGCTGAGGTACATAATTGAACATAAAACAATTCATATTACAAACATACAGTAGCAATAGTCAACATTTTTTCTTGTTTTTAGAATTCAGCTTACTTTAATTAATAATGTTACTAAATCTGTTGAACACATTTTGATTGAAAAAATTAATATTAATAAAGGAAGAAATAAATAAATAGTTACTTAAGACAGATATATGTTACTAATGCAAGGGTTAACAGAAAAACAAAACATGACATAAAAATGTTATATATAATTATACTTATTGTTGCTATTCACAATAGAAGAAAACAAAGGAAAGTAGTTCTAAGAAATAAAAGTACATAAATAGCATTTAAGTTTCCAAACATTACAGTGTTATTACAAATGATAGGTTAAAATAAGTACTCTAATTTCCTGCCTAAAAACTGCAGTGCCATTTTACCCCTAGGAGTACTTTTCGATCCAAAAGGTCCATAGGAAATTCATGCCTATTATTGGATATATGAGAGAGAGACTTTCTGATACTGATACTTCTACTGATGATCTGTGAATAATTTCATAGAAATTCAGCTGTCTCCCATTGATGACAACTGTTATGTTTTTTCTTTACATTTAGAAGATAGTTTATTTTTCACATTTTACTGCTTTTTAGTGTATAATCCACAGATAATAGGTACGAAATTATGATAGTTAAAAGCCCTGAATCAACCATTTACTAAATAAATTAATAACTGAAAGGTTTCCTTATACAACTTTCAGTTATGAATTTTAATTCTGTAAGCTATAGTTTATATATTTATCATAACATTATTACCACATTACTATAAATCAAATAAAAAAACATGAATACCTTTTTACAAGAATTGATGATTTCTTGTTCTCGTGTTAAAAAACTGTCATCATCACTTGCATTCTCAAGAATTAGTGAAATTAGTTTATCAGCCTATAAAAAAAATTTTACTTCAGTAAAATTCAAGATACAAAAATTATACATATTTTAATAAAAGGATTTTTGAGTCTATTATAAAATATTGCACTTATAATGAGACATTGTGTAGCTTCAGAAAATAAAAATTAACTCTTTTATATCAAAGAAACAGGTTGGAAAATATAGCAAATTGCCAGTTAACTTTGTTATTAAAGACTTCATTCTAATCTGAAAACCGTAATTTTAATGGCAGGCCCAACACATTTAATAATGATCAAAAATAAAAACTTTTGATGCAAGTAATACTAAAACCAGAAGCAAAATATCAAAATGATATCAAATATGAAAATAGCTATGATGTCATTTTTCATTCATAATTCTTAAACAATTGTTAGTGCCTACTGGTGGCAATAAAAAATAAATTTTTCTCTCGATTAAAAAATTATTTTTTATTTTTGACTACTTGTCAGTTAAAATAGAAGTTCATTTATTTTCTTTGAATTTAAGTTCTGTAATTTTTAGAAGTATTATGCTGCTTTCTTTACAATCAATTCTGATCTGATTGAATAGTTTTCTTTTCTTAGGAGGTATTGCAATTTTAACAATAAAAACCAGTGTGAAGTTCAACTAACTCCCAACCTTATGTTTGGACAAGCTAGGCACCCCTATAGCTATCAAATTTCAAACATCTAGAGATGTGGCAATGGAGAAATCAGGTCAAAAGAAGGGTAGAAAACTCAGACAGTACAACAGCATAAAAAATAAAATCAACCGTGAAAAATTTGCCCCTCCATAAAAAGTTTTCAGTTGATTTAAGCTTTATATAAGAAGTAACCTTGCCAATTTTGGTGAAATTTGGATGTAAATTGAAGCAGTAAATAGAAACTTTAAGAAATACTTATATAAATTTACAAATAATAATAATTTCTTTTAGTATTTTGATTTAAAAATTACAAAAACTTAAATATGCTAGAAGTTTTAGCTCATGCTTCGGATTGCTAAGCAAATGCTCTTGATTACTTGACTGCTTTTGCTGCATTACAAGAATACTGTCATTATAGTCTTGTATTATTGTATTTGTATTAATGTATGTATCATGTAAACGTCACATCATAAAATTTTAACAATTCTAGAATTTAAATATTTTCAGATGTAAAACTTTATAAGCTTAACAATTTTCTTGGTGAATATCTTTTTTCTTTCCGTATAAATTGTATGTAATTCCCAACATTACATCATAAAATTATAAATCTTTCCACATCTGTACTACATTTTATTCCTTTTGGACTTTCAGTTAACATTTTGCATTTTCTATATTGTTACTAGAGCATTTATCTTTTCTTTTTACATTGTAATAATCTCACAGCTCAGTTTCAAGTCATTTTAAAAACTAAATTTCCAACAAAAGTTTGTCAAATGTATCAAAAAGTCTGCTTTTTTAGTTTATAAGACATTAGAATACATAAATGATTTTTTTTTCTTAATGTAAAAGAAGCATAAAAGATTTATATTATTTATTATAACTTCAAAATTTATAAAATAGATAATTATTTTTGATTAAAAAAATTTTTTTTTTATTTGCATTAGCTTAAATATATTTTTCAATACTTTATCCTCATAACAAAAATGTTTTTGTTTTTTTTAATTTTATCTTACTATTTGATTCATATGACAATCAAATAATCTGAATTATGTAAAAATTATTAATAAACAGTTTAATAAAATTTAAATAAAAAATCTATGAAATAAATTATATATTAATGTTTAGAATTCCAGAAACTCTTTCAGATGTATTTGAAGATTTGCATGCTATAGTCTTAATATATACATATTTAAGCATAATATCCAAAATTGCACACCATTACAAAAGCAATTTAATTGAGAATGTGATACAATGCAATTTATAAAAAAATTTATATTTTAAAAACATTATGCATGTTGATTGTAAGAAACAAATTTAATCATTTTCTGGTTCCATTAGCCAGCTGGTTTCATTGAAAAATTCAAGTAAATATCATAGCTTGGCACAGTTACCTTTTGTGGAATGAACAATGATTTTAGTTTTTCAGAAAACAATATAACATCATGATTATATAATTGTTATTATATTTTATTCTGTACCTTCTAATTAATAAGATTCCTTCCTTCCTTAATGTAAATTCTCTGAAGTATTAAAAATTATAGCTATTGCATACCAATGTGATATAATTTTCCATGAAGTCCTTTTTGTATTGAACAAAAACATGGCAAGAAAAGTCTTGTTGAAATTTGAAAGTCTTATCATCATTGAAGAATCCAAGTAATAATGATAATAAGGACACTAATAAACTAAAATAAACAAAAGCAAAATGTGCCAAGAAAGAATTATTTGATCATAGAAAATAAAGTTCTCAAATATCTTGATGCCATGTTAAAATAATTAAACTTTGACAGTAAATGAATGAATACATGGTGTCTCCTCCTCTTTTCCAAAACAGCACATTTGCATCTGATGAGTAAATTAAGATTGTTTTTTTTTTTTTATTATTAGGTAGTTTATTTAGTTAAAATTAAATTATTAGTTATTTATTGTGCAAATTTCATAAAATGTTTTTAAAAAATGCAATAAATAACTGCAAAAATAGTGTTTTAACTTAATCTTAATATTTGACTCACATATGACTGCATCCAACTATTCCAGAATTTTGCCAATTTAACTCTGCAAATGGAGGGAGATAGATAAAAAGTTCAGAATTATCCAGTGTTAATCTGCTTTGAGGTGTAAGAGGCCATAAATGATTATTTATAGACAATGAAGATCTATCAATTTTCAACTGGTAAATAGGATGGTTGTCATTGATCTTCAATGTGATAAAATATCTGTATGACTGTCATGGGAAACAAGTTGTATTACTACAATACTCATCCATGAAGGTTTTGGAACTCAAAGCATCTCATTGTTGTGCTTAGAATACTTTACATCAGCATTAATAGCCTCATTGAAAGCATGAATAATTGTTGCACTGTTTGCATGAATACAAGAGGTAATTAGACCCTTTTTTAGTATTACTGTACAATGTCTTGTTTACTTTTTACAAATAATAGAAGTCATGTTATAGGAACTTATGCTTCATACATAGCTATTTTCAAATTAAAAACACTCATTTCATTCATTTTTGTGGTGTTAAAAATCTTAAAATGCATATTTATCATTCTAGGAAATATCTCCACACATAGCAGTTATGCTTTTCTGGATACAAATACTTGCTGCATACTAATTCATTGTAATAAATATCATTGCACTTTATAGGATTTACTTAAATAATAATAATAAACCTTAGGACATCTTTTCTAAAAGTTCCTCACAATTTTGACCATTACTGTTTCTGAGTAAATAAATTAATTCTATAAAAAAAAGCCACATTAACAGAACCACTTCTAGAATATTCCGGTTATTTTTTTTTTAAATCTTAATAAGACTTTCAAAGTAAAAATTCATGAATTAAAAACTTTAATAACTGTCTTAATGACCTCCATGTTACTCTTGTTTTCAACTATATCATTCTTCAAAGAATTACAAAAAAAAAAATTATTCATGCACAATAAACAACAAATATGATTTTATTTACAAAAGATTGGATAAAAATATCTTCCATTAAGCTAAATTGACCATGAGATTAACTAAAGATGCATTTGATTCTGATTAAATTAAAAAGAATTAAGATTGCTTATTATGAATATCATAATTGTTCTTAACCTTACTGATGGAAAAAATTGGGTACACACTTGTATTTTTGTCACAGTGCATTGTTATGGTAACAACTACTGGAATGTATTAGGGTCAAAAATTTTCATAAATTAACTAATGATGCAATGATTGTTTTTTTTACATATATTACAGCTGCCTTCTTTTGTTTCAATAACACAAATAATATACTGAAAATTTTTCAATTATATTTAGAAATACATCCATATTTTCCATTCTAATCTGCAAAATATTAACAATTACCCTTTAGTAATTTCTTGCTTAGAATGTACGAACTTTTTACCAACCTCTGAAAACAAGCTAAGCACAATTAAGCATAAATTAAAGTCACAGAAATGTTTGGGTTTTTTTTAATTTTTTCACACTTAAAATAATGTGAATATATACCATATGCTGCTGTAGTAAATATATCATCTAAGAAATATAGCTACAGACATCTGGTTTAAAAAATGCAATTCATATTTAAACATAAATAATCAAATGAATGATCAATTTCATTACCTTAATAATATGGACTAAACATTCTTAAAAATAAATAAATAAAAATTTTAAAAACCCAATGGTCTTGAAAAATGATTATTTTAGTATTACCTATAACATATGACCTTCATTTATAATTTTTTTTTGTTCTTGTTCTAAAAAGCATTTTTTAAGCTATAAAACCATGTGCAAGTCTTCCTTTTTATGCTTTTTTTTATTATTATCTTGATTAGAAACTTAAATTCTCATTTAAATAAAATAAGAATGAAGCACTATAAAACAATTTACAATTATCTAATAATAATTAAAGTGAATTTTTATTTATCTAGCGATTAACTTCAACAATAAGATAATGCCAAGGGATAGGCATAAATAGAAGGGAGAAAAGGATTGACAGATTCAAAGTTTTTGTTTCAGTTTTGTTATATGCCAATACTTTTTCTAGAATTAACAAAATATATTCAATAATTTCACTTTCGATTCGTTTCTTTGATTTACAACAGAAATTAACAATGATAAATAATAAGAATTCATGACAAATTCCCAATCTATATTCTGTTAATCATTATTTAAATTAACTTTTGCAACCGCAAATGTAAAAATAACACCTGCTCATTTAACCACCAAAAGAATTTTTTTTTAAATTTGACAGATAGGTTATACAATATTTATTAGATTAACTGATTTACTGACAAAAAATAAAACATTTTATATCAAAAACTTTTGAGCATTAAATTTATTACCTTACAGTATCTGATTTAACATAAAATACAATTGTATGGCAGATGCTAACGGACAATTTGAACAGATGGCGCGTAAAAGTAAACATAAAAACAAAATTTTGAAAACAATCTAAACCAAAAACAAACTTTTAAATTTCCTTTGATGCCTCGATCCTTGGCTTGCTTTTTTAATTCGGAATATGAGAGCTTCCGTAAACGTTCTTCTTTAGGTGTATTCATTTTGCTTATGATCAATACATCAAATAACGTCCAATTCAAACTTCCCTGGTTCTGTTGCGGTTACAAGTTACATCTACACGATTACGCATCTCAAAATATCTGCTTTTCTATTGGCTATTTCTAATAAAAAGATGTTGCCATTTTATATCTACATAAAAAGTTAAGAAATTTTTTTTTTTTTTCCAATGGCAAGGCAAGTACAAGAAGAATAAAAATAGTAATAATAACAAAAATAACAAGGAAAAAAAAATACAAAAGAATAAACGTCCAAAAAATGCAAAGATGACCGAAGTCATTGCCTTAAGAGTTCTCTCGCACGCTAGTAAAGCGCTGTCTCCGAGTCGCCGTCTAGTACCGCACATCGTTGGAGGTGGTCTCTGTTCATTGGATCAGTTAAGAAATTGTAAAAGTAATATTTATTACTCTGTTTCAGTACTTTGAATAACCATAATTAAACCTGAACTCAGATGTACATAATTTAAAGATGGAAATTAATTTTGACACTTAACTCTAATTTAGAGGAAAGATAAAATAAATCTCTAACTCCAATTTATAAAAAAAAAAAAATTTTAATTAAAAAACAAATCTCTGATCATTTAATGTTTTTAACACTAATTTAAATAAAAGATTTACTTTCTTTTTATCTGTTATGTACAAGAAATCTTATATATATGTGATTAACTTATAATTCTGGCTACGAAAGTATTTCTTTTATCACGTATCAACGTAATACTGTTCAAGTACAAGGTTTCTGACACATACAAAAATTGTAAATGAAAAAAAAATTCAAGATTACATTTATTGTCTAAAATAATAATAAGTCCTATATCCTGTGATTTCGAGAGAACAATAAAGTCAACTAAGGATTTCTGTTATAAAACATTTAAATAAATATTTTAATTAATATTACATTTTTGTGAGAAATTTTATGTAATTTTGATTTTGGATTTTATTTCATAATAATTATTCAATAATGAAACACAAATTAAAACTTGTTTACAAAATTTAATTTGTTGTAAAAAATTATCATTGCAAGATTAATGTTTGTTATTGGAAAACATATATAAATCTTTAATAATGTCCTAAATAATATACTTAATTATATATATAAATCAATCTTTTAAAATAATACAACATTTCTATATATATATATATATATATATATGTATATATATATATTTCATTGCAAATATTTCAAGAAAGAATACTGAAAATAAAAGAGATATACTTGAATTTGCTAATGTTTGCAAAAAAATTAAGACTGGTATAATCAACAAACTATAGTGAAACAAACATAACTAACCTTTAAAAAATAAAACAATGATAGATAATCTTAACTTTTTATAAAAATTAGATTAGTTTTTAGACACATAAACTTTAAAAAGGTCTTATTCAACTTTTTAAATAGACAGTGACGTAATAAGTGAAGAGCAATTTGTGTGTAAAATAAAAATTTGTTAACATAAAATTGTCTCTTTTTTTCTTCCCCAATTAAGTTAAGAACATGAATTATTGAAATTTTTTTTCGCATTGTCACAAGAACAAATTCAATTAATTAACAAATTAACTAAATTTTATAAATGAATTAACTTCATTTACTATACTTGCAAAATGCGCTATTATCAATGTGCTTTTATCCGTCCATTGAAAAGTGTGCATCAATATAAGTGTGTTGAAATCCATAAACTTTAAAAATTAAACACTTCGTTCATTTTTTATGCGTAAGCGATGTTTTATTTTCTTTAACGATATTAATTTATTTTTAATGCTTTATTTCCATTTAACAAAAAAGAGTACAAAAATTGAATGCAAAAATGATATTATGCTCAAATGGCTCATCCAAAGAGTTAATTTACTATCTAACTATGCTCTACATAAATCATAATCTATATATTGAAAGAAACTAGAACTTGAATGCTTAATACTGCTAAGCAAATTTAATATACGAATTTAAAATTAAAAAAATATACAAAATTAGAAAAGAACAAAAACTATATATGCAATGTAATACACATTATATATTAAATTTTGTGATTATATATTTATATATATATATATATATATATTAGTTCAACAGTGATAAGCACTTCTATAAACAAATTCTACAGCTACATTGATTTTTCTCGTAAATACTATCGAGTAAGAAATCGACAGGACCTAACCAAACCTATTGTTAACAATTTGCCTCAAGGCTTGCTAATCTCTCCACTTCTCTTTTCTCAACTCTCTCTTTTCTCAATTCTCCCTCTGTTTATTTGCTGATGACACTGCCACTTTAGTACAAAACAAAAACCATTAATTATATTGCTTATATGTTACAAAATTATATCTATCTTCTAGAAAAATGGCTAACTAACTGGCGCATTAAACTTAACGTTAATAAAACCGATTTACTGAGTTATTTCATTATTACTTCATTTACTGAGCAAGCCATTTCTCTTATCCTTTACCTCCAAAGAAACCATCAAGATAGAGGTATGTGGAGGCTAACGCTGCCAAAATGTCTGTTTTGTATGCAAATATCAGGCTTTCGTAATTACGCATGTAACTTTTGTTGATTTACAACTTCTGTCAACAGATTCGTTGACAATAGGCAGTGGGGTCCCGCAATGTCTGAAAGAAGCCGTTTGCCCGATTCGTTAAGATGGCGGTTGGTCGGATGGATGGAAAAGGGGTTGTCCCAGGCTGACGCTGCTAGGCGTCTTAATGTTCATCGCAGTGTGGTCCACCGTCTCTGTAATCAATATCAAACTGAAGCTTCTGTGTCCAGAAGACATGTTACAGATCGACCACGAGCTACAACACCTGCAGAAGACCGTTTTATAGCTCTTTCGACCCGAAGGAGAAGAAGCATTTCTGTTCCGCTACTTGTTGCAGACCACTCTGTAGCATTAGGGAGAAGAATATCCGCTAGTACGGTGCAAAAGGAATCTTCACAGTTCAGGTCTCTAAGCAAGGCGACCAGTTGTGCGTGTCCCCCTCAACGGACGACACAGAAGGGCCCGATTATCTTGTGCAAGAGAACACGTTTCCTGGACCAGACAAAGATGGGCTCCTGTACTCTTTACATATGAGTCCAGATTCACACTGGAGAGCGATTCAGGACGTCTTCTGATCAGGAGGGAACAAAGCACCAAATACTATCAATCCAACACTGTTGAAAGACAAAGTTACCGAGGTGATGGAATAATGATTTGGGCAGGGATCTCACTCGGTAGTCACTATAACCTGCATGTGTTTCACGGAAGAACTGTGACTGGTTTGAAATCCTTGATCCATATGTCCGCCCATATGCCGGTGCAATTGGCAATTTTTTCATTTTGATGGATAATAATGCACAACCTCACCGAGCTGTAGTTGTTGAGGAATATCTTGAGGGTCTTGGTCTGGAGTGAATGGAATAGTCAGCTCGATCTCCAGACCTGAATACGATAGAGCATCTTTGGGACTTTATTAGTATACAGGTTGCTGCTGTAAGTCCTTCTCCAAGGTCTGCAGGAGAGCTGGAACAACGCTTACTCTGTGTCTGGTCTTCACTTCCCATTTCGAAACCGACAACTTAATTGACAGCATGGAAAGTCGATGCCGCCAATACATTCAAGTTAGGGTGGGCATATCCCTTTTTAAAACTCATTTTTGTTATGTTTCTATGACATTTTACTACATAAAACTGTGATTATTATTTTTTCCAAGAATGGACTTTTCCCCAGCGAGATTGCTCTTTTTTTTTTTTTTTTTTTTTTTTAAAGTTCATTTTTGCGTTTTTCTTATGTAAACTTCTATGTTGCAGTCAATATATAACTGTTTTGTGCACATGCCATCCAAATTTGGTGCTACTACATTCATTCATTTGCAAATTAGGCACAAAAAATCCGTTGTTCCTTAACTTTTGGGATCGCAGTGTATATTAAGATGCTATCTTGTATTATCCATTTTGTAAAATATAGCTTTAAAAATTAGATAATATACTCATTTTAATTATTTATGTTATTATTTAATTCATAATTAACTTCCAAAGATTTTCTATTCTTCAAAAATTAATTTCTTCAATAAAACTTTATATTCATATTATTATTTCAAGTAAGAAATTTTTGAGAATCTTGCTAAATTGCATTCTTTTTTCAATTTACGAAAATTCTCAACAGCCAATGAAAGTAAGTGAATTTTAAAAAATTTCCAGTTTATTTGTAGTGTATGTCACATTTCTAAAAGTCTTGATGCAAAGAGAGTCATTAAGGAAAAACTACAAGAGATTTGGAAGAATTCAAAAAGAATTCGAAGAAGAATTAAGAAAGAATTTGAGTAGATGCAGCAGAAAAGCTTTCTGCCCTTTGAATTTATCATGCTCATTTCCGGTATAGATAGGGTAACACTAGGGATTAGATAGGGGATAGATAGGGGATTTTAATACTGCAGATGTTATAACGCCAACTCTGAAACGAAAAGCCTGCCTGAAAAAAAGAATTTTTTTGTGTATAAATTGGAAATGATTATTAAGCCTTACGTAGTTCTTGCTTGTATTTCATATTAATCGAATTTTTGAAAAAAATCGTAATTATATCGGAAAGTCTTGCTAATTAAAATATTTTGGAATTCATAATTCATAGTCATAATACAACAAACAGGTTATCATATTTCCTTAAATAGCATCATCACATAGATAAAATAAGCATGACATTTAGCTGCATTATCTTTCCTTTCATATTTTTGTTGAAAAATTAATACCCAAGCATATCATTTTAAAAATAAATCAGAGTGTCAGATTGCATTAAATGAAATCTTTATATTATTTATTGAATTTCTTAAATTTTGGGTATTAATGTGTAAATATTAAACATTTTCTTTAATAACTTTTTTATTATCATGCCATATGTTATATCACTGCCATGAAACATATGCAGAACTTTTTTTTTTTTTTTTTTTTCGTTTTATTTACATAGAGTTTCAAATACTTCATAATTATTTTTAATATTTACACATAAATAATTACCATTATTTTCCCGGAATTTGTTCATGATATTTGTGAAATTAACAAATAATAATGATAATGATAATGTTAACAAACTGACATTCGTACTTATGTCTTTTTTTCATCTTTTAAAAAGTATCTAAAATTTTCTTTTTTAATAAAGTAAAAATGAATTTGCAACATTTTGTGAATATGTTAGATAATCATTTTTATTTTTGCATTATTAAAACTTAATGAAATATTTCTTTGTTAGAAATAAACTTTCAACTAAATTAACTAAACTTTGTCTAAATGCCATTATTATTCTATAAATGTTCTTATATAAGTGTTGTGTAATTAACAATTTTTACAAAAAAAATTATTTACTAATTATTGGACTACTGTATTATATAGAACTATTTTATTTTTACAACATTTTTCAATTTCTAAATTTAGATAATTTCTTTTGTAAATTTTAAATAAAGTTTAGGCTTATGTAATTCAAAAGTGTTTTTTATTTCACAACTAATTTATTTTTAATGTATTTTTCATGTTTTGTCAATAAATTCTTATGTAAATATATATATATATATATATTTTTCTAATGCAGCTGGCAAACACTTAGACAGCTTGGTCTTGGATGCCTTAAGGCAAGCGCTGCACAGACGTACTCACTTTGCATTACCCGGGGGCGCGTGCAACTTGAAGATAAGCCACGGACGCGGAGTAACAATGCCCCCGCAATGCTCTACGATCCTATTAGAACGGGACCTACAGTTTAAAGTGGATTCCGAACCACTACAAACATCCATGGCACCGCCTGGACTCGAACCCGAAACCTGTGGTACCAAGCGCTAGCCACTCAGCCCCTTATGTGAAAATATAAAATTAATAATAAATATAAATAAAATTTAATTGGCTAAAAAAGCTCTTACAATTTGGGAAATGTTATATTAGTTTAAAATCACAACAATGGATACCATACGATTACGTTACATTAATTTTCTCTTTTTTATTTTTATTTTTAAAAAAAATCACTCGAAGAAGTAAACTTAACTTGTTTTTCACGTACAATTCTTTTCAGAAGATAACAGAAAAAAAATTAGTAAGAAAAATTCTATTTTTGAATTAAATATAGTTAATTCGTTTAAAAATAATGCAATCAATTTATTTGTTTTATTACAATTTATCATTTTATATTAATTGAAAAATTCAGCTTAGTTGTTCCCAGTCAGTTTCAGCTATTTTAAGTTGTATTAAAAAAAAAAAAAAAAAAAAAAATCTAATTTGATAATAATAGTAGACTTTGCATTTAAAAGAGAAAATATAATAATGATAAAGAATCAAGCATTTTTAATACGCTTTTATTAGTTTCACCTGTATGTTTGTTTGTATGTATGTAACTGACTTTTTGGGCTCGATTTTGCCATACTTTAAGAGATCCGATTTAATTTAAACGTTGTAGACTTATCAAGGACTGACGACAGTAAAATATTTTGATCAGTTTATTATCTCATCATGATTACGATCGCCAGGATTAGTGATTAAAACACACAGCCTTTGAAAAGTCATCTTGAACTGCGCATCATTTTCACCCTGGAGATCTGTTTCTCCTCATACACACTATTTAAGCTGCAAAAAAACATTTACAGACATTCAAACCTACGTGGGACAGCAGCACAACTGATAAACACGCCTGATTACGGATTAGGAGATTCCTTGTTCGAATCCTGGCTGGCTTGACATATTCGCATTTAGCCTTTGTTTTACTCACAGTTAAATTATTGTAAGAACCAGTCCTCCGTACCGGAATCTCATTTAAATATAATAGTTTAAAAACATGCTTTTAGAGTTAATCAAACTAAAAAGTAAAAAAAAATTAATAGTCTAAAAAAACTAAAAAACATGCCTCCTTACATTGGTTTCGCAACTTCGCTTCCAGGCATCTCAGTAAAATACAAAGAAAAAAGAAATGTTTCTCTCCATTTCTGAAATTGGAAATAATGTTATGCCTTCCTACTTTGTGCTGAATTGTCAACAAACCGTCTAAAAGGTTATTTTGCATTAGACAGAAAAAAATGAAAAACATTTGCAATAACGAATGCAAACGTTGCTTGCGATTTTGGATGTAAAAAATTAATAGTTTAAAAACACTAAAAAACACGCTTTTAGAGTGAATCAAACTAAAAAGTAAAAAATAAATTGTTAACATAACAATAAAATGACTGACGAGAAAATGAATGTCACTGTTCTAAAAGCGTGGTACTCGATATCAATCGTTATAATTTTTCATTAGTTTCATTCCGAAATGCAGAGTCAGTTTAAAAATGTCATACAAAGCACCCCACGCTTCTAGAACAGTGCCATTCATTTTCTCGTCAGTCATTTTATTCTTATGTTAACAATTATTTTTTACTTTTTAGTTTGATTCACTCTAAAAGCGTGTTTTTTAGTTTTTTTAAACTATTATTTATTTTTTAAGATACATTTGTGATCATAGCATTACATTCTAAGAAAACAAGTGATTTGCTTTTGCAGGTGGATTGTTTAATGAAAGCTTTTCTTTAAAGTAATATAAAAATTAAAACCTGTTTACAGAATTATTTTCTTTTTCTCAAATGATGTTCACTAATCTGTATTTAAAATTTTTTATTTTTTATTTACAGAAAAGCAGAAATCTATCATTTTGTCTAAAACTAACAAAAACATAAGCAATGATATTTTCCAAAAATTTTATTATTCTTAACATAACATTTTATAAATGCTCTTTAACATCAAATAAATTACAAAAGATCATGAAAACTTCTGCCAAATCAAAAATTACTTTCTTTTCAATTATTACTTCAGATTATATTAGTTTTAAGTTAAAAAAAGTGAGCACAGAAAAATAATAATTTGAAAAGTTCAATTGATATTAAACAGATTTTTCATTTATTTAATATGCATATAAACAAAAATTAGTTCTTTTTTGTAATTTAATTTAAAATTAAAGGCCAATAAACATTACTTAACCTTTTTATCAAAAACAATTAATACTAAATCTGAACATTAATCTTTCACTATTATATTATTCATTGTTGGATTTATTATTTTAAAACTATCAAATAATAAATCTATGTTTTATATTTATTGTCTTAAATACTGAAAATAGAGTTACTATTTTTTAAGAAAAATATATAATTTGTTTTCATAAATACACATCAATTATCATGATAAATAGCTTTTTATTTTCTAATGTATTGACTATCAAAAACTTCATTCTTAATTTTATTTGTAATTGATCTGAATATTTTTTAATTTAAAATCAAGTTTTTTAAATAAAAAATTGTTTTAAAAAGTTATTTTCAAAACAGATAAACAAGAATTAAAATGGATGCAATATACAAAAGATCTCTATAAATTTTGTAATGTACTTCTATAAATATTTTAGACACTTAGATTTTCAATTAATAAAAAAACTGAAGTCATTTAAGCATATTAAATATATATATATACATTAATAACACCTATGACTAACTTTGCTGTTTATATTCAATAAATATATTTTACTTTAATAAATGCTGTAAAGCATTTAGCAAGTTCATCAAGGTTTCTTTCTGAATTAAATTATATATATATATATGTATGTATGCATAGGTAAAAAAGTTGCTCGATAAGTCTCGTTTTTGTTATCTAAAATATCTACCAACTAGTCATTCCTGTGCTAGATGGAAGCCCTTCATAGATCCCACCCTTGGGGAATTTTGAAGTCGAGCATCATATTATTTCTTCATTATAGTAAAAAATATCATTTGTAAATGGTGACAGCAAAAGATCTCTATGCATCCATGGATACTGCATCACAATGATGTGCTTTCACACTGTTCATAACAAAAGATAGATTTTTTGAACTTCTCCTGGTATACTCCCACCAGTCCCAATTTAGTTCTCTGTAATTTTGCACTTTTTCCATGCATGAAACATCAATTAAAATGGTGCAATTTTTCATCAGAAGCAAAATTATTGGTAGAAAGAAAAGAAAATTTTCATTCTCTGACAAATAAAAAATGGAAGATGTGGTTTATCAAGTAGTTTGAATATATGGAGAAGTACTTCTCTCATGGTGGAAAATATTTTTAAAAACATTAATAGCAAAATATACTAAATAATAATTGCTAAACGACTTATATATATGTATTAGTGTATATATATATATATAATAATGTTGCAATACATTGCAATTATATTTTTGTACACACACCTCTCTTTTACATTATACTGTCTTAAGACTCGTGTTAATTATATTATTAAGTTTCTGGCTGTAGAAAATAAAACAGATAAAAATATAGAATCCCAACAAAGTTATAGGAAAAACATATTAGGGAAAAAAGTGTTGTGTTGTCATACTTTAAAACCTTAAATTTAAACAATACCTGATCCTAGAAACAAATAGCTACACCGTTTACTTAACACACACGATAACCATTATGAAATTCCGCAATAACCCATACCACATTTTAAACCAACAAGTTTGCATGCCTTCAGAGACTTATATAATTGGAAAAGGAAGCACACTCACATGAAATAATTCACAAACAAATTCATAATTTTAAATATAAACAAAAGTGAATTTATTATTATTTACAAATGTTAAGCTTGAATTAAAATCATTCAATTAACATTATAAAGTAATGCATTAATAATAAAAAAATATATATATATGAAGACATTGCTTATATTGACACGACAAAAGTGATCATGATTTAGAACTGTACTCAATCTAATATAATACATGAAATTTCTCCCATATTAATTCATATCATATGATACATTTGTTATATTAATATTTTTAATAATATATAATAAAATTGCCATGCTGTCCATATGAAACAAATATGTTAAGAAATATGCTGCAGAAACCAGATATATAAATATTAAAATTTTCTATAATGGCAATAAAAAAAATGTGACATAAAACATTAATTTTAAAACCATTATTTAATAAGTGCGAAATATAAAAAAAAAATATATATATATATAGAAAAAAATTTTACTATTTAAAAAAGATTAAAACACAATTATTTCATTGAATCTATTGTGCATCACTTTTGCTATAAAAATCTGATTTTATTTAACTAAATAACAAAATAAATAAAAAATTTTAACACGATGAATAATAATAAAAACACAAAAATTACTAATAATTTAATTATAAATTAAATCTCATAAAATAAAGAATATATGCCCATATTACAAAGAATGAAGAGAAAAGTGTAACCATTTAGTTATTTAATGTATAAAAGCATTAACGAATCTTATTGAGTAATTGCTTCAAATGATCAATACCAAATTCAGATGATTTCAAGAAAAATGGGAAAATATTTTTCATTTGGAATGGATCCTGGGTTATATTGTATGTTTCACCAAACTCCTATAAGTACATTAACAATTATTTAAAATGCTGCAATATTAGCTAAAATTGAAATTTTATACATCAAAATAAATATTAAATTATTTTACAATTGAAATAATGAGTGAAATATATTATCTATGCATAGTAAAATATTACCTCTCTGTCGTTAAATATGCATGATATTAAGTTTTCTTTCTCCGATAATTGTCTGACACAAAGGTAAGTATTGTTCCATGAATCTTCACAAATGCAATCAATTTCACATGTCTAAAATTTAATAAAATACAAAATTTATATTACTGCCAATAAAATATTCAGAACTTAAAAATAATAATAAAGTTATATTACATGAACTTCTCCAGCTTTGTATTGAGGGCAACCAGGGATAGATGCATCAGTCGATTCACCTTGATGCTCAATAATAAAAGTTCTATTTTTAAGCATTTTGTTTGAATATTTGAAATATGAAGCAAATGATTCTCCATCAAAATCCTTGGGAATAGGAATATCTGCAAGCTCTAAAAACGTAGGAGCTAAATCAATATTCAGTACTGGATGCTATAAAAAAAATCAAAAGTTTAAAAATTTTTACTAACAACATATATTTAAAATAATAAAAACATTCAGATTACTTTTATTTCAATGTCTTTTTTTATTCCTGGGCCTCTTACTAGAAGAGGAACCCGTACATCAAATTCATATAGTTGACGCTTATCCCAAGGTAAAGAAAATTGGCCTGGTTAAAAACAATTTAATTCATAAGATTAAAGCAATTTTAATAATGAAAAGCTAAGTTATATGATGTTTCATACATGAAATAATTTGCAATATTCACATTAGAATGTTTACCTAAATGAAATCCATTATCTGAGGTAAAAAAGATGTATGTATTCCTTAACAATCCTTTTTTCTTCAATTCCAAGTAAATTCCTTTTACCATATTATCAACAGAAAGTAATGTACGCCACCTAGTTTAGGAAATAAAATTGAAATAAAAAACTGATATTTTATATATCTTAATTATTTTATCTTGTTACTTGTTAATTATTAATGTATACCACAAAAAGTTAACATAAATAAAAGCAAGTATTTTAACAATTTAAACTTATAGTATTTCATTCCATTATACATTTTATTTTTTCTATCAAAAGATTGGTTGGTTGGTCTAGTTTAATGGTACAAGGGCTTCTTTTGGTCAAGCCGTACCAAACTATTTATTAAAAGACTTATAATAACAGTTTGTACTATGTTATAAATAAATATTAAAAAAAAAAAAAAAAAGAAAGTATTTTAAAAACTTTTAATTAAAAAGGAAATTTAGACCTACCTATTCCTGAATACATCATCAATTGTTTCAATAACTGACTTAGATAAAGATTTTGGTGTTTGTCTCACTAGCCAATGCTTTCTCTATAAGAATAACAAGATATGCTTGAAAGAAAAATATAATTACTAAAAATTATTATTTTCATTATTAACCATTGCTTCTTAAATTCATGTAGTTACAATACACAAATTAACTAAGTTAATTTTTCATGCATAAATTTTGATGCAAGTTGAACAGACAAATATATAGTTTATCATCAAATAAATTAGAGAAAAAGAAAATTACTACATAAGTTTGCTGATAGATTTATGCTAAGCAATGTGATCTTTCATTATAAGAATTAATAAATTTTGTTATTAAGAAAATGTTTGAATTAAAATGAAGGATTGGACCAACTGCACTATTAATAACGTCGCAAATCAATCCTAGACAAAATATTCATGAGTATAAGAATAATATACATTAGAGTATAATAAAAATGTGAATTAAGGACAATAAAGATTAATCTGATTTAAAAATTCTCTTTTATCTCTGCTGAATTAAAAATTTTTACAAATGTATAAATTATACAGAATAATCTAAAAAATGAAAAATAAAAAAGGTTAACAAAATAAAAAATAAAAAAAAAAAAAAAAAAAAGATTTAAAACTGCACACATATGATATATTAAATACAAAAATAATAATAATACATAAATAATGTGAAGAATGATTGTTTTAAAATGACTTTCTTAAAAAATATTTTTAATAAAATTACTTAGGAAATAAGCATTTTTATCAGAAATTTTATTTACTCTTATAAGCAAAGTACAGTATTCCAAACACATTTTGAGTAGGTTTCAAGTTTAATATAATATATTATGTGAAGTACATTAAAAAAAATAAATAAGATATAAATTGCCAAGCAAATAAAAACAAGATAAAAATAAATTGTCTTGTATAAATTTTTTTTTTTGTATAATGAAATAAAGTTCCATCAAAGTTAAGATAGTCAAGACTTACAACATTATTAAGAAGAAAAAAATATTTGCTTACCCTTTCTCCCCCAACTCCAAAATTAGGTGTTCGAGGAGCTGATATATTATAGTATTTATTTTTATATTTTGGAAATGGTAAAAATGGTCCATGAGGAGCTGGTGGAGATAAAAACATAAAAAATGGTGTGGTATCATTTTGTTGGGTTAAAAAATTCAGAGAATATTTCATCTATAAAAATAAAATACAATACAAATAATATACTCTTGTTTTATGTATATATACATATTTACAAAACAAGTTTTTCAATGTTATTTCATATTAAGAATAAACTTTTCCAGAATAAAGAAAAATGAGTTAACTTTTCTGATAAGAGTATTGAGCAAGTATTATTTAATGCAATAATATGATAGCAATCAAAAAAAGTTAAAAAAAAAAGAGAAATACATTGAACTACTGCCATCAATACTATATTTTAGTATTGATGATATAAAATTATAAGCTTATGAATTACCTATAAGATTCATAAAAAAAGTTCATTTTAAAATTGTGAACACAATTTTTTTATTTTATGAATTTCCAAAAAAAAATTGAGAAAAAAGAGTAAACTTACTATAATGTTTGTGAGATAATCATTTTGAGGATCTGATCCATGTTTAACTTCCTTTCCATTTACTGATAAAGAATAATTATAATAACATGAATTCCCCACCTAAATATTAAAGAAAAATTACACAAAATTATTTTTAATATACATTTATTTCAAATTTTTAATTATATGCCAGATGTATATATTAAAAGTAGACAAATGTTTTGTTTTCACTTAATTGTGACTATTTATTCTCCAAAAATAAAAATTTCTTCATAAAGCAAAATTTCTATGCAGACAATTCATACTATTTATAAATTTTAATAATTAAATATAAAACCTTTTTTATTATATTTTGACTTTATAATTCGTTTTGTAGTATTACATGTTTTGTAAGAAAAAAATTTATAAAACTATATATTAAAATAGAAAAGAGGAAATAAAATATTTAATTATTTTATACATAAGTTATAAAAATTGATTTTAAAAATATTCAGAATTTTATTTTAATGAATTTAAGTTATTTCTTTCAATTTTGAAACATAAATATATTGAATATAAATAGAAGTGAAATATTCTACTTATTAATAAATAAAATTATTTACCAGTCCAACCCATTTGTTCCATCCTGAAGGTATATGTTTCACACCACCTGTTTCTTTTTTACCATACTTTAAATAAAAACATTAATTATAATAGAGATGTTTTTAATTATTAAATAATATATGACATATGGATAATAAAATGTATACTTATTGCAATAAATATATAATGCATGATGCTTCAGTATATAAAAATAGAGTTTATGCCACAGAATTAGCTGCAGTTTAATTTTTCAATTCATTTACTTATATAAGTCATTTAATGCTTATAAATATTTTGTTTTTCAGTAAATTCCTGTCACATTTTTTTATAGCAGTTTTGACACTTTTTTAAAGTATTGGCAAAAGGTGGAAAATCTGTCAATAGTACACTGCCAGTTCCGTACAGTTTATATCTCCTACCTAACTTACATTTTACTGGCTCAGTTTACCTTAGGCTTTATGATACAGGAAATATTTATATAGATTGATTAAATACAATAATGTAACTAAAGTGTTATGATTCTATGAAAGAGAAAACCTGAAGTTTCAACAATTATTACTTTGTTAATAAAACTAATAATATACAATGGAGGACCTTGCTTCTTCGCTGCATTACTTATTGTAAAGCAGCACATTCCTAAATTTGCTTTTTATCTAACATCACAGTCAGGTATAAATTACAGATGCACATGTTCAATGTACTGTATGAAAGAGCAATCAAAAATTCACATTCATGATGCACTATTCAATTATAGGTTTTTCACATTCAGTAATGCTAAAATTCACTCAACCATTTGCTTGTCATAATGAAATGAAAATAAACCTCAAATTCTTGTATGGGAAAATAAGTTTTACTTTCAATATTAAACTCTTTGAAAATACAAATATATTGAGTAGATAATATCATAAACATTTTTGAAATTTTAAAAATAATACACAATTAGTTTAGCAACATGAACTAGACTGTTTTAAAAAAGTTCAATTGTTTCATAGTATTATTTTCTTGTTTTGTATATAATGTTCAGCAACACATTAAACACTCAGACTATGCCAAAAAGACTGTTCCAGAAAAGTTAAATCCTTTTATCATACTTTTTTAATTTGAAATTTATTAGAACAATAATTTTAAAAAATGATATTCAATATCGTCAAAGATTTTGTTCAAGCAATGTATATATTGAAACAATGTACGAATGTATATATATATATATATATATATACATATATTTATTTATTTAAAATGACATAAACATAAGGTTGAATGGCAAAACTGCAGAAACATTTGCTTGAAATCAAAAAGAGAGAGTGTTTTCCAAAAAACAACAAAAGAAATTAATTATAATATCTTGAAGACAGCTTTATCAAGAAATACATAACCTCAAGACATTATTAACATATCCTGCTTATATTTGTTATTTCTGATCTCTTAATAGCTTACTATTTGATGGTTACACTGTGTTGTGGTTGTTAACACATCATACAACTTAAATGTTTCTATAAAACCAGCTGTAGTGCCAAATTGTCATTTATTAATTATATTCTTCACTTCCTCAAAAAACAGAATAATTTTTAGTTCTGCCATATTAGTGAAATACATTGGTAAATTTGCTTTGATTGTCATCTAGTGAGCAGAAATAATACAGTTTATATCTAGAGGATACATATTCCTTAATAAAAAACTGTTTTAATTTATCTGCCCCTGTAAAATTCACTTGCAATTTTCTCTTTCTTTTCTAGTTTTACTTGTAAATTTTTTTTTTTTTAATCATGAAAAGCACACAAAAATTTATATATGCTACTATGGCTTTATGTAATGTAATTAAATATATTTTCATGTAAAAAAAATCTTGTTAGATGAAAATTTAGAAGAATATATATATATAATATATCTAAAGTTCTTTCTTTAAAGTTCACTTCTTAAGTTTCAGAAATCTTGTAACTTTCCTCTCAGAAAGAATTTTTGCTTGATTATAATCATTTTTCAAACACATGCAAAATAGCTTGCTTTCTCACTTTATGCACAGAATAAGTCACATTGTTATTTACACAGATTTCATCAAATAGATACCTTGTTTATTTAAAATAAATTGTAAATATTACAGGAATATTCATATTTGTATCAAAAGGAATTAATTTATTTAGACTTTATTCAATCGTCTGTAAATATTTTTATCCTATTTTAAGGTTTTCGGCCTTTTATATTCTTAAGAAAATATTGTATGTAGTTAAGGTTACTGTAGCGATGTTGCAAAGTTGTAATTGCAATTTTTGGAAAATATATATATATATTATAATTTATAGTAGATAAATTAAATATGCAAAATTAAAAGTTATAAATAGATTTTCATGTCAATTTTCTATTATATTATCATTATTATTTTTTTTATTTGCCTAAAAATTGTATATACCAAACTAGAATTAACAAAAAAGATTTTAATTAGGTATTGTTCAAAAACTTATTTCAAAACAAAGATGCAATTGTTAATAATAATAAATTACTTGGTTAAGATACTTTCCAGCATAAAATGTAGAATAGCCCCTCTTTTTAAAGTGGTTGATGAATGTCTTGTCTTCATGCTCATGTTGCCAATTTAAGGAATTGCAATTTCCACTCACTGAATTATTTCGAACTTCATGATTATGAGCATATTTTCCAGTCAAAATACTTGCACGACTAGGACAACATAATGGTGTTGTGACAAACTGAAAATATATATATATATTTAAATTAAAAGTCTTTATTCATTTGTTGAATTTAATAAAATTGAATTAAAAATAAAAATTAAAGATGAATTATTTTTAAACACAGAAATACAACTGCTGTATGATAGTAATTATAAAAAAGAATTCTGTATTGTTATTGGTAAAAATGTATTTTATAACATGGATAGTATTGTATAATGAAATTCTGTAGTTAAATGTAATGGAATATTTATAAGCAATATTATTTTATTTTATATTTTTGTAAAACAAGAATTTGAATGTCAGCAGCATAGTGTTCCCTGGCAATTACCACCCAAGTGCTGATTGTGCCTTCAATTAACTTAAGGGATTGAATGAGAACCTGTAACGCATTTCTTCAGAATAGTGCATTCTTTTGAAACCAAATGCAAAATCTATCAAAAATCTGATGACATCAGTTGCTGCTCCCTATCCAGCCTTAATATTTAAAGAGTTTTACTCCTTAAAAGAATTAATGCATTTTGGATCACCTTTCCAATAAAAAAAAATATCAGATCTCCTTAGAAAATTATACTGCTCACTTGAATTAATTCTCATGATAAGAACTAGATTATCTCAATTAATTAATTATAATAATTTGATGAATACAGTAACTTTATTGAAAAGTTAAAATTCAGAAAATAAATAAAAAGAAAATTCAAGGAGATATATTAACTTTCTATTAATGAAATTGTAAATAAACCTTGAGTTTAAATTTTCATAAAGGAAATATTTCACAAATATCAAAGATCAATACATAATAAAAACTCTGATGAGAAAAACACCAGTAGAAAATTAAAAAAACCACCTTGCCCACTGCCAATGCCATAAAATTATGGAAACAAATTGAAGAAATGCAATTAAAAGCATGTTTGAACTCCCCAGGCGAAGCAACTAAAAGTCATCATTCAAGGCCTGCCTGTGGACTTCTCACCTATGGTCCTAGAAGATTAGATCTAAATTCACGATTTCTTTCCTTAATTCAATACCCAACTAAAATACTATACTGGAAAAAATAAAATATCGCTCCTCTTAGTTGTCCTTCCCAAATACGAGGAAACTAAGAAAATTTTCAACATATATATTATCTATTATTTTAGAGTTAATATAGTACTTTTACAAAAAAAAATTGGGATGGGCAGAGCTGTAGTTGTCAACCATCACTCAAAATTTGAAATACGACTCTAAATGTAAGAGATATGCCAATGCCCCAAGTCCCCTTCCCCTGACTGTACAAAGTCTATTGATTTTCCTCCTTGTGTGCTTTGCGATGGAAGGCATACTCATTTTCAAAGAGAGTGCAGAATTATGAGCACGTTTTGAGTTTCATCAAAATCTGAACATCAAAAAATAAACTAGTTCTGGCCATATTCCAAATAAAACCCTTCAATACCTCCTATTAAACAAAATTACTCACATCACCAAAATTTTCAACAAATGTTTACAATTGCACCATTTTCTAAAATCCAAGAAAGGAGGTAATACCAATATGCTGCCAAAACCAGGTAAAATCATAAATTCCCTTAAAAGTATCACCCCATCAGTCTACTTAATTACATTCATAAACTCTTTAAAAGAATTATCATCAAAAGAATCTCACAATTCTACAGTGAGATACAACAGTCTTCTAGTAGAACAATTTGGATTCTGGCCAAACCACTCAATAAATCATTCACTCCTAAATATTACAAACATCATTATCAAAGGTGGCATATTCCTTGATGGCATATTTAATCACAGGTGGTGGCATAGGCATATTTAATCACAGGTGGCATATTTCTTGATGTACAAAAAAATTTTCATTAAATGTGACATAATACCTTCATTTACAAACTAATTAAACTAAATGTTCCATGATATCTAATTATTTTACTCAACAACTTGCTCGACAATAGATTCTTCAAAAGTTGTATAGATGGTGAATACTTTACAGGTGGCTGTATCCAGGCTTGACACCTCTCAAATTTTTACATATGATTCTTTCAACATCTTTACATATGATTTTCCACAAGTCCAATTCATCAACTTTTGTCTATTTGCATGCAACTTGGCAGCTCTCACTCCCTGTGGTTTTGTAAACTCTTCAAAATTTTTCTAGACTCACTGGAAAAATGGTTAATGCTATGGAGAACTACCATCAACATAAGAAAATCTAGAGTCACTATCTTTTGTAAAGAATATGCACTATGATAAAATAATACTATTTGAAGAATTAATCAATTGGATAGATAAAAGTATCTCAGCCTTATTATGAAAAAAAAAAAAAAAAAAAAAAAAAAACATCTTTAGAAGCCATATAAAATATACTAATGAGAAATGTCAGAGCAAACTTCTCTAAATCTTCCTCTCATCAATAAATATTATGCATTATTATTACATAAAACTCTCCTTTTCAAGCAAATACTCTATCCCACCACCCCACTCTATAATCACAGATGCCCCCTAGTATGTTCCATATTCAGTTATTCAAAGGGACCTCAAAATTGCTCCAATATTTAAACATATTAAAATTTGTCAAGGAAATTCTTTACTGGTATTATTCATCATCAATATCCAATCACCACATCACAAGTTTCCTTAGTGCACAGCAGGCATATGTATGAATATATATATATCCATATACCACAACCAAATGAACCCTACTACTAAAGCCTCTCTATAACACCACCAAGCCAGACATATATCAAAATCAAGAAGAAAACAATTCTTATTATAAAGAAGACAAATTCCAATCACCCTTCAGCAAGTAAGTACAGAAACAGATACAGATACAAGACAATGACCTTTATCAACTCTTCTTCACAAATAAAGTTCGAGGCTCCTGCACTTATGATCTCAAGATTGTGTTTTACCCAGCAATCCTTCTATAATTCTCTTTCTTGGTAAACTCACATTTTAACCTAATTTTGTCTCCTGACTGTCCACATTCCTGCTATCAGACAAATATTTATTATTTTCCACTGCATTTAGATTCTTACCTTGTTGTAATAAAGATTAACTGTTATATCTTAGAATTATTATTTTTAATTCTTAGTTTATGTTTTTTTTATTTAAATATTATTTTTAATAATGCCTCTGAATTTTATATTTGTAACTCCCTCCATACCATTCTCCTATACTTAATTTTTTCAAACTAATAAAAGATACATTTAGCACTGATACTCTATAATATCCAATCAAATAGTAGATAATAAAGCCATCGCATAATTTTTTTAAAACAATTAATAGAATCCTATCAATAGATGCCATTCATAAACTGCACTACATTTTATAAATTTCAATTAAATTAAATAGTTGAATATAAGTGCTACAGAAGCTAATAAGAACATTTATTTGATTTTTACCCTTAAATTTATGGCTTTTTAGAATACCTAATGACACAATAAGCACAAACAAAACATTTTAGTTTAAATTTTAAGAAAAAAAATTAGTAACTAATTTTAATTTATTTTTTCAATCAAATAACTACAATTTTGTATTTTGAGATTATTTTGAAATAACTTTATTTGGATATATGGCAAACACCTACATTGCTTCAAATAGATATACAACTAAATATGTGCAATTTTAATTTAAAATTGTATAAAATTAATTGAAAGTAATAAAAAGTGTATTTTACAACTCTCAATTAAATTTTATATTTTGAAAACATTTATATTATAAAATAAATTTATATATATCAATAATCATAGAATTTATATACCATATTAGTAAATTCTGCTCCATGTTTTTTAACAATAGACAAAGTATTCTTCATGGGTGACTGATAAAAAAAAAGAAAAAGATTTATATTTAGTGATTACTATCAAAACAAGAAAAAAATTTTGATTCATAATATGCACAAAAATTAATTTTAATAAATAAAATTTTTAATATGCAGTACCAAACCACCCAAAGAAACATCTTGATCATCTGTTAAAATAACAATAAAATTTGGAGTTTTTGTGAAGCAAAAAGTTTTATGCAAAGAAAAAAATATAATCCAGAAAAATAAAAAGGAGATAATTTTTCATTTTTATTTTGCAATATTTTTCACAATTTTTTCCAACTTATCTATCATTATTTCAACTTAGAAAAATATTAGCAACCATCATTTAAATTTGAATGAAGAAAACACCTCTCTAGTAATTCAACATAAAAAAAAACTAAAAAAATTTATTTTAAACTTGACTTGAATCGGTGCTTTGAAATTTATGCTCGCATACGCTGCGTTATCTCACTTTATCCAAAAAGTGCTTTGAAAAAAAAAAAAAAAACGTTTAGCGCAGTATTTTCGTTTTAAAAATATTTATTTACGAAAAGTTGCCAAATAACTTTAGCTAAATTTCAATGTTGATAATTTAGTAATTAAATTCAAAATATATCAAAACATATAAAATGAAACGGAAATCAAAACGCCCTTTGGGCATCGAAAACTAAGCAACCCTATATAAATCACAGACTTACTAAGACAAAAAAGAGATCTGTATTGGATGAACTCGTTTAGCGATAAAAAGTGAGCAATTGTATGGAATGGCATTGACATCTCGTATTCTCTTAAATATATATATATATATTAAATGCATATTAACACAATTGAGAAGAAATAAAGATTATCTTTTTCGAAGTAGTGATTTGATAGAGATGATGCATCCGAAACCAGAAATAAGTTTTCTGTGTATATTGGAAAATATATTTGTACATCAAAAAGTATAGAAGGTTATAGATATTAAATGATTGCAACTGATTGAAAAACTAGATTTAAATATATCGTTCTTTTTTTCTTCCAAAAGAACTTAAAATTGTAAATAAAATAGTATCATAATATAGACAGAAGATTTTAATTAATCAGAATTTTATTCATTTTTTTATTTTTTTTATTAGAGAATTAGTGAATAATAGTATGTATTTCAAAACGCGAATATTACCGAATGTAGCACAAATATTTTAAATTCAAAGATTGTCGTCAAAATACTGTAATTTGATTGGAGGCTCCTCTGGGAGTGCTTACTTGCTTTAGTGGTTTCATCTTGTTGCACATTAAGAGAAAGTTACTTGTCGAGTCAAATAAGTGTGTCGCATATTTTATTGAATTTCATCATCATCAATAGAAAAATTTAATCTGTAAGTATAATTTTTGTAACTTATTTCAAAATAATTAATCAGTATTTTATGCATTTAAATGGTGGTATTAAACTTATTGTGATATCATATTAAAAACTTAAAAATTTTATTTTTTTAATTCCAAAATAAATTAAAAAGTGTCAACATGTTAAAAGACTTGATGTACTTTTAATAATGCAGAATACATCTATCGAAGAAAAAATAGAAATTTAAAAACGTAAGCCTATCGTTCTTAAATCCCCAAATGTCTCGCTTATTTCAGTATTTGAAATAAATAATTTTGCTATATCTACGATGGGCTGATCATATTTAGATTTATTCATACTATCAATGAGAATCACGTTTATTTTCTAAAATAACTTCACATTGCAATAGTCTAGAATTGAGTTTTTAATGGTACTTTAACTTATTTACAGTTGATGATTGTTCTCCGTTTAGATAACTCAAACTAAAAATTTGATATGCACATTTTCTTGCAATTTGATTCATGAAAAATTTTAATAAAGCGGGCAATTTCCCCGATCTTGCTTCTGCAGGGAAATAACTTTGAAGACAAGACTAGAGTGAAGAATTAATTACACCTTCAATGTGTGGTTCAAATCTGGCCTCTGATGATATTCTATGAATTAAATGTATGTTAACCATCAGGGTATATTAAGTTGTTCAGTCTGTGTTATATCAGTGATTAATTTAAAAACTTATAGAAAAAAAAGTCACAGTAATTTCTTGCACAGTCTTTTATATAACTGTTTTTCTAAATAATTTGAAGCTATTTTATAATGACATTTCTATAATTATCAAGAATAAAGTTAAAGTCTATCAGTATATATATTTCCACCTGTCCAAAAGTTGTTTTAAAATTTAATCATTTCAAATACTAACATTGTAAAAATATTATCTTTATTTAAGGTCTTATATAGTTTATAGAAATTCTATAACTTTTTCAGCACTATCAACTCGCACTGTAACAGAAAATTTTTATAAACATACAAATATTATCTTATAATGATATGCTTATTATATATGATGAAATTAAATGATAATTTACTGCAAAGTAGACTACTCTGGTGAGGGGTATTTATTCTAAAACTTAACCACAAACATGAAAATCTTAAGTAAAAACAAAAAATGCTTTATGTAAATACATACAGTGGAGACTAAAATTGTAAATACTTTTGTAGTTTTTGTTTTTAAATATGTATGCTTATAAAAAAAATCGAATATTTAACTCAATGTTAATTTTTTTATCATTCTAAAGAAAACTTGGTGCTAAATATAAAGAGATTAACCACATTTAATTGCATGGAAAATATAATTTTAATTCAACATGACTACATAGTTAAATTACATAATATTCTAATAAGAAGACTAAATATTGTGGTACACTAAGTAATAGTCCCATTGAGCTGTGAAGTACTTGAAGCATCCTTTTTTTATTATTACAGTGTTCTTAAAATAACTATAGCCCTGTATCAATTGTCTATTTTTATTTAATGATCGCAAGAGTTATTTAATTATGCCACAAATTTTAAAATCGGAGCCTAACTACAGCAAAAAATGTAAAGGTGTAATAATAGGATAATTAATCCTATTAAGCTTTTACATAATTTTGATGGCTGAAAAGGAAATAAAGGCTTATTAGAAAGAGTGATCTCTTATTAACTATAATAGTTTTGTGTTCAGTGTAATTTCTTAGAAGATGTCCATAATTTCATGTTTTCAATATGCCATCAATTTTATTTGGACAATAGCATTTATATAGTTTGTCCATGGGCTGTGTGGAAAATTAGGAAACGGAAAGCAATTTTCTGATGGATTCAAACAGAGCAACGTAATATGGGGAAAAAAGTATAGAAGGACATAATACTAAAATATAAGGGGACAATTTTTTAATTACAATGAAAATATTCCCCTCCACCTCCTTTTTTGCAATTTTTGTCGAGTAACCTCCTCTTTTCCCCTATTTTTGTTCTTTCTGTTGCCTCCCTGTACCCCACTTTCTTAGAAAAAGATATGTAAAGAATACTTACCAAATGCTTCAACCTAATTGCTACTTCTAGTTATGTAACTTGATAACGTCATTTTATGTTCCTTGCATAGAATTTTTTTCTGTTTATTTGTATATTTATTTTGTTTAATATATGTATATTGGGTTTGTTTCTTTTGCTGTTGTTTATGTTTTATTTTGTTTTTCAGGTTACTTTAAAAATACAAATTTTATTTAGTGATTTCTTGGAAGTGTGAAAATCATTGGCATCATTATATCTCTTTATATATAAATCTCTTAATTTCTTGCTTACATTTCAAATTCAAAAATTCTATTTGTGTATCTTTAAATTGATAATTCTTTAAAGTCCACATGTTTATTAAACATGTTGTTGTTTTGTCCTTCTTGTGGAAATATCTTAACTGCTGAAGAAGGGACTGAATGCTACCGTTTTTTATGCGATACTTGTCCTTACAACTATAACATCAAAAGGCGGCTGAGTAGTAGAATGTATCCTAAACAGAAGGAAGTAGATGATGTTTTAGGAGGTGCTGCAGCTTGGGAAAATGTAGATACTACAAATGAAGCTTGTCCTAAATGTGCTCATGCAAAAGCTTACTTTATGCAAATACAAACACGCTCTGCAGATGAACCTATGACAACTTTCTACAAATGCGTTCAATGTGCTCATCGGTGGAAAGAATAAGTTTTCTTATTTGGTTATGTATATATTTATAATGTAAATATTATTTCAATTAATTTAAATTGTAAGCATGAAAATATATGCAATAATAAAATTACTTTAAAGAAAATTCAAAAGTAGTCTTTTTATTTGAAAATTTTAATATTTCTGACATTTTTTATTTTTTGAAAAGGAATTTGACACTAGCGTAATATAACACTATTTAGTTTGAAAAAAAAAAACCATTAAACAACAGTTAATTTTTTATTTTGCTAAATTAAATATAAAATTCTACAGCTAAGAATTTAAAATTTTTTAAGTAAAATATCGTATTTTTAGAAAACAAAACCTTAGAAATTTTATGTTGTAAACAAGGCATGCGTAGACTAAAACCAATAACAAAATAAATGTTTTAAATTCGCATATGCACATAATATTTTTTATTTCAAAAGTAACTATTTTGTAGATTTATATATTTGTCAGAAAATGCTTCTCAAAGCAATACAGCTATCATTAGTATGTAAAACAATAAAACTCTGTAAATTAATTTAACAGAGACATTTTATTCCATTTAGATAGTTCTTGTAGAAACCATTATTGCTGCATAATGCATCAACATGTGCTAACTTTTTGAGTCAATATGTATCAAAAGCATAGCATCAACAATCAAAAAATATCTGGATACTATGCAACATTTTCAGCCAATCGGCAAAACATGCCTGTATTATGTATGAAGTTTCTTAAAATTTTATGAAGATTTCAATTATTAAATGTGCAGATTAAACGATGCAAGTGCATTTACTACATTTCATTAAGTGTTTACAAATTGAAAATATTTATGTAATAGTTATTCAAAAACACAATGTGCCTTTAATTTTTCCAATGAATGGAAATTATTTGGTTCTATGTTGCTTCGGTGAGTTCTAATTTTGTTTTTGAAATTTCATATCCAAATTTGTTTTGAATTGTTGATAGATAAATAGTGAGTACTTAGAAATCCAGGGATTACATATACAAGATATATGTAATCCAGGGATTTCTAAGTACTCTGATCTGGCATGCAGCAAACCATTCTTTTTCATTTTTTGCTTGTTGATGAGTACATTGTTATCATGAAATAAAAAATTATCCAAAAAGGCAATTTTCCTCTGCTAAAAGAAGTATCCAAATTTCTAGGTCAACATACAAAATTTGATGCCAGTGGCAAAGTAAATGCTCTATATTAGGAGTCTTTAAACGTTTTAGCCTAAGAACACATTAATGGCCGAAGAACTAGAAGAAAAAAATAAATGTAAGTTAACTGATGAGTATTTGAAGACACTGCTAATAATTTTCACTAGTAAACTTGATTTTTCTGCTATGTAAATCGTATTAATCATAATGTTTTATTTCATTATGGAATTACCTATGTGCATCACTTACTGTAAATTTACAAATCTCATATCATTACTTACAGTTAAAAACATCACTGTCATTTATTGTATTTCTTAATTGGTTATTACATAAAAACATCCTATTATTTTCTATGGTTCACTTGTAGTGAAAGTTTTATAATGAAATCAAAATAAATTGTGGTGGGCTGAAGATTGGTGACCCCTGCTCTATACCAATTGAATAGTGCTTAAATTGCTGAATTTAGCTCAAATATTCTGGCAAACCTTTATTTTCAAAACATTGAATATATTGGTTCGACTTTTTCTATCAATTTCGTGATTTTAAAGGGAAAAAGTCGTTCGCTAAATCAGTTGATCAAGAAAAGTTTATTATTTTGTAAGGAAGCAAAATATTATACTGATTTTTAAATGACTATTTTTGTATTATAAATATGAATATTATTTTAAAAAGCCGAAAGCCAAAAAAAAAAAACATTTGAAATGCTGTACTCTTAATTGAACATATTTTGTTTAAGTACGTGGAAACAACAAAGAAAGAAATAAAAGATTGGAGGTGAAATTTTTTTAAAATTTTATTAAATATTTATTAATCTGTAAATTTTTTTTTAAATTTGATAGAGTTACAAAAGTGTTGCATTTGCTCTGAAATTTCTAACAGAAAATAAAGAAACATTTGTGAATGTTTTTATTTTTACATAAGTGCATCTTGTGCTCCAATAATTTGTGCTATGATGAATAATTGTGTGGATGGCATTAAATCCTAGTAAGGCTTATAATAATTACTGTGTAGCATTTACGTGTTGCATGGAAGAAAAGCGGAAAGTTTCAACCAGGTAGCCTGGATGAGACTTTGTGAGATGCCACCTAGTCTTTTTTCAAAAATCAGAACCAGAAAAGACGCTACAAGGAGATTATTGTGTCACATTTATTTTAATTAAATCCATTTTTAATATCTTTTTTTTTTTCCTTAATATGTAGATTTTCTATTGTAACCAACTCTAACGTTTTTGGTAATTAACTCTAATTTTTCTTTAATTAATAAATAATTTTTAATTAAAGAAATCAGATGCTATCTTAATGTCAATTAATCTTAATGCTGTCTCTTTACTTTGTCTATAGAGACGTAAAATAAATATTGATGTTTGATCAATAGAAAAAAAAATGTAGAATATCTCTTATTTGTATGCATTTCGTTCTTTATGTTTTCGGCGAAACATTCATGGTTATTTTTAACTAATTTTCATTGTTTTTTATTTTTTCTGATAAATTGTTGTAATATTTTAATGACATATGAGCCATTATTGTATATATTATATTAATATATAAATTTAGATTTTGGATAAGATACAATTCTGGCGTTTCACCCCTTTACCTCACTCACCAGAATCGTGGCGGAGGCGTGGATGTTTATTAGTGGTTCGAAATTCATGTTAAACTGTAGCTCCCAGTCTAATTAGTCTTTAAGTGTGCACAAGATGATAGAGAGACAAACCCCCCCCCGGGTTGTTTTGTTTTGATACGGTATTTAACATCTCCTATGTTAAAGAAACTAAAGGGGATTCGACGTTCAGACGTTGGCGAGTAGAGTGCGTTTCGGTGAATTCTAAGCTGGCAAGTTAGCTGTTTGCTTGTGACTCGCCTATTTGATCCAATTACTTTCAAGGTTTTTTTCATCTTTACCAGAGGTGGTAATTATTATTATATTATACTAATCGTCCAACTGGGACACATTTAATTTCTTTTTCCTTCCGTTTATTTTTTTTTCCTCCTTTACGGAATTTTTTTCTTTTTTTAATTTTTCCCTTAATCCGTTTTCTATGTAAGGCACTGTTGGTTCCCCCTAGTTAATTTTTGGGGTTCTTTTCCGTTTTTTGCAACATGGCGTGTGACACGTCTAACGCTTCTCCAATGGAGTACTCTTCAGATACTGATATACTTTTTAAATCCCGACGCAATATATTAGACAACTTACAGATAGCTGCCCAACACGGTGCTACATCTTCACACTGCAATTCACGGTTCCAGATAAAGCAATACCTCGGTCTCATCCTCTTTAGCATCGAAATTTATCCATCGCAATCTGAGTGCTGATATTTACCACTAACATTTCTTTCCACAGAATACATTCCGATCAAGCATTAGATAGCGATCATTTACCAATTCAACTGTATTTCCAAATCAGTCACCAACTTAAAATATATAGACAAACCGTTAATTGGCCTAATCTTATTCAATCTATCCAGGATCATCAACATTCTTCACATACATTCCAATATGTCAAATATACTGATTTACAAAAGTTTTCTCTCTAACCAGTTGCATAGTAATTCTCAAAAACGACTTATTTCACATAAACCTTCTCAACCTTGGTGGAATGCAAGATGCGAAAATCTCCTCCGTCACAAAATAAATCTCTTATATAAAGCTCGAACCCAACTTTCCAGGGATCTCTGGATCGCATATAAAAAAACTGCCGCCACTCTTCGTCGACTTATATCACAACTAAAAAGAAATTATTGGAACTCAGTTTGCGATTCTGCAGGATTTAATGGCAGAATTTACAAAATCATAAAAGCAATTCACAACAGGCAGGATACTCCAGAAAATAATAGAATCTTTCACACCAGCAACAATTCCATCATTTCAGATGCTGACCAACAAGCTAATCTCTTGGCAGCCCACTTCAACAAATCTTCCGTTTTTCATTTTATTCCTTTGGATTTTTCTGAAGAGTCACTTCATGATTACAATAACCCTTTTTCTTTCATTGAACTTACAAATGCGATTAAATCCACTCCCAATACTTCACCGGGATATGACGGAATTCCGGCTAAATTGATCAAAATTCTTCCCGATTATTATCTTCATCAACTATTACACATTTTTAATAATATTTGGATCTCGGGCAACATACCGGAAGATTGGCTCACCGCTCAAGTCATTCCGATCCTCAAACCAAATAAAGATAACAGTTCAGTTGCATCTTATCGCCCAATAGCTCTAACTTCCATATTAAGTAAAATTTTCGAAAGAATCGTTCTCAAGAGACTCCTTCAATTCTCAGATTTCAAAAATTTCATTTTAATCATTCCGGATTCATTCCCTTTAAAGACTGTATGTACACTTTATCTCTTCTTCATCATAAAATAGTTGAAGCCAAGAATATGAAAAAGTTTTTTATCTTTATAAAACTTGATTTATCGTCTGCTTATGACTCCGTTTGGAGAGACGGATTAATTTACAAACTTTTACAGTTTGGAATTAAAGGCACAGCAGCAAAGTGGATACACAATTTCATCAACAACAGGAATTTTATTGTCAAATGGAGAAACACTGTATCGATGAAATTGTTTTCCACACAGGGCGTGCAACAAGGTAGTGTTCTCAGCGCATTCCTTTTCACAATCTATATGAGAGATTTATTTGAAGTCATCCCTAATCATACTGAATGCCTTATTTATGCTGACGACATCTTTCTTTTCAGCAGTGACTATAAACTAGAAACAGTTCTCTCTAATCTTCAGTTTTCACTGCATAAAATCTCCCAATGGTGTAATACTTGGAACTTCATTCTCCAACCAGAAAAAAAGCGAAGCCGTAAATTTTTCAAACAAAAAACAAATTCCACATATTCATTTACAAATTCATAACACTAATATTCCATGGAAACAACATACTCGAATCCTGGGTCTGATTTTTTCACATAATCTCAATTTCAGACAACATTTTTCTTACATTAAAAAGAAATCCATTAAAAACTCAATGCAATTAAAGCAATTGCTGCTAACACTTGGGGATGTCGTTCATGGCATCTTATCAAAATCGTCAACTCCACTATTCGTAGCATTTTGGAATATGGCTCTCCTATTTTTATTTCCTCTTGTCCTAGCAACCTCCAAATTCTCACTATTGTTTACAATATCGCTTTACGTTTCGCAACGGGTCTTCCCAAATGGACTCCTATTTCAGTGTTATACAAAGAAGCCGGCCAAATCCCTCTCTTCCAAAGACAGTTAATGTTAGCAGAAAGATTTTTTGTTAAACACGTCTCTTTTGATCCACCCTCACCCCTCTCTCATTTTCTCCAATTGAAGAATTATTCTCCCCGTTTAAAACATCCAATTTCTCTCCAAACTTTTTTCGCTGACCTTTTGAAAAATTTACACATCACCCCTTCCTCTCTCATTCCCAATTTTCATCCCTTTGACAAACATGATAAAATTTCTTTTCATCTCGATGATTTACCCTTTCAAACCAAACAACTCCCACACCATTTAATCAAGAATTTATTTGAACAATATAAAGAGGAAAATTGGAAAAATAAAGTAATTTTAGCAACCGATGCATCCAAATCTCCAGCCAAACACTCAATTTCTTGCATTAATTTTTTCACACAGGAAAATTCATCTGGGACAATCTCTAATTATAATAGTATTTTTACAGGAGAAACTCTGGCACTGCTATTATCAATTTCCACGTATGTACTCAAATCACATCATTACATTATTTTATCAGATAGTCTCTCTGCTCTCCGAGCTCTTCAAAATTGCAATTTTAAATCCACAAGAGTCACCAAATTGCTAGGAAATCAACTCAAACAAAACCTAAATTCCATATTATCTTTACAATTCATTTGGACTCCAGGTCACGTTGGCATACAGGAAAATGAACAAGCAGACTCTTTGGCAAAAACCGCGTCAGACACAATAATTTTAAATTGGATTTCTCCGGATGACATCATCTACCATCAAAAAAAGAAAATATTTCAAACTTCAAATGAACAATGGAACAAAAGTAAATACGCAATGGATCTGTTGCATCTAAATAGTATCAAATCAATTCATCGTCTTTTACCTATCAATAGAAAAGAAGAAGTACTAATTTCCAGATTTCGCACCAAAACATATCCTTCTACAGCCAGACTCCATAGATTTGGATTAACGTCTTCTCCAATGTGCTCACGATGCAAAAAACCTGAAACCGAAGAACACATTCTATTCCAATGTACTAAATATGATGTACAAAGAGAAAAACTTAAACAAGCTTTTGGATATAAAGTCCTCTCCTATTCTTGGTTATTTGATATGAGCGATGAACCGTTTACAAAAACAGTTACACTAATTAATTTTCTACGAAAAATTGCGTAGTTGTTAGTTTTATTTTTTCATTGCGATTTTCCGAGTATACTAACATTACAATATTATTTCGTGACAGAAGTACTGCACGACACCTCATTTCGGACCCTTCCATTTCATAATTTTAGAATCAGTTGAAGTTCACTGATTATTTGAAAATCTATTTTCATTTGTATTTTTCTTTTCCATTTATTAATTCTTTACCACTGATTTCTTCTCGAGAGTAATTGGATAAATTGAGATAAAGCAGCTAACGCGAGCATAAATCTCAAAATCACGTCAAGTCAAGTCAACCAAACCCTCTTTATATATATATATATATATATTCCCCGTTGCTTCTAGTAAAAATCCTGAATAATTATAAAATACTTGTGAAGGTTTTGGAAGTGCTCTTATCCGAAGATTAAGTCAAACCTTTTTGTAATTTATTTTCTGCGATATTTAAATAATTTCTTAATGATCTCATTCTTAAACTATTTCATCACAACAGCGTGATTGTTTGTCATCATTATCATTTTGTTCTAAATACATCAATGCATGCCATCATCCCAGCAATATTCTTTCAACCAACCAAATTTGCATCACAATCACAAATGAAATTTGTGTATCATCCAGCACTTAACAAACAAAAAAAAATGTAATAGAAGATTTCGTAAATTAACAATTTTTTAATTAAATTTTTAATAATGCAATAAAAATGGAGAATCTTTTTTCCCAAAAATCTACACTGTCTATATCCAAGATTCCCACAATGACATAACGTCACTGTGTTTCGTCTTTTGCAAAATCAATTTATTAAAGATTTCATTTTGAGCAGGCGTGAAGATGTCTTTCCAGGAACCAATTGCACCTTTTCGAATAAAGTTTAATTCTTTCTCTTCTTCCTTTTTAGGCAAAGATTCGTTGTATCTTAAGATATGTTGTCTACCCTTAGGTAAATGTGCTAATGTATCACTGTCTTTAACGTTGTATAAAAATGATAATCCTTCGTTTATCATTTTTTTCATCTCTTCGAAGCTGCAGTTATGCAATACTCGTTCCAAGACATGCGGATTATCACAAAAATATTTTGATTCTTTTTGTCTATAAACGCGGCTATGTCCATTGCCACACTTTTAAGGTCGCTCTTCATTTTTTCATATGTTGTGAAAAATACATTGGGACGGTTTCTCATATTATACCATGGAAGAAGATGATCCAAATAATTTCCAGATTCTACTTCTCCTTTTATAAATAAATCGAAGAATTCTTCGAAAGTACCGTCAGCAAACTGATACCCTGGTAAACTTTTCATGTGGTGATAGTAAGATACACAGCAATCTTTGGGATTTCTAGCGACATAAATGTATTTCGCATCATCAGATAACAGTATCTAAAAAAAAAAAAGCATTTGATTAGAGGGATAATCAAAAATAAATAATTTTATTTTTATTTCCAATGGCAAATTATGAACAGTTACAGCAAAAAAAAGAACAACGAAAAGAAAAAAAAAATATACAACAACAACAAAACTTGCTGAAACAGAGCTCATTAATCTAACAATAATGACAAGTTGCAGATCTTTTAGCCACTTAAAAGTGTTACCAGGTGCACCACGGGGAGGTAGATCTTCTGCGCATCCTCAAAAATAAATAAAGATACAAAGATATTAATATTTAAATGGCGACGCAAATATTTTTCATATTGTGCAGTCATTTTAAAAAACGATTAGAAAAAAAAATAATTAAGTAACTTTTTATTTGTGTAAAAAAAATAGAATAAATTAAACAAATATAATTTTTTATTTATTAATATATTATTGCATTGCGTAAAAAGTGTTTAATTTCATAAATATTATTCATCACACCAATAATAGAGAGCGGCCAATTGGCTAGCGCTCTGACCTTCGGTACCACAGGCTTCAGGTTTCGAATCTTAGCTGTGGCATGGATATTTGTTGTTGTCCCTTCCCTCATGGAAGAGGGGTGCAGTTTCTGTTCTAATGGAGCACCCGTAGGTAGAAGTCTGACTTCTGCTCCTTGACGCTCTTGCAGTCATAGAAGACCAGGACCTACGGCTTAAAGTGGATTTCGAACCACTACAAATATCCATGGCACCGCCGGGACTCGAACCCGAAACCTGTGGCACCGAGCGCTAGACACTCGGCCATTCAGGCCCATGGATGTTTGTTAGTAGTTCGGAATCCACGTTAAGCTGTAAATGCCGGTTTAATTAACCTAAAGTGTGCACGAAATAACCAGAGAATGACAAACCAAACTAGCAATAGAGAACTTAACATGCATAAATACAAGAAAACTGAAAATAGTATGTGTACATAAAAAAGTTATTTCCTTATTCATTGCTCATTTGAGAACGAAACTCGGTACCATGCAACCATTTTCTTTGCAAATACTTCATGCATAAAAAAAAAAAAAAAAAAATTGCATACAATTAGCCATTTCCGAGTGACATGAATGCTTCTCTAATTTTATGTACTTGTGAGGTTGTTTTTTTACTAAATCACCAAAAGAAGCACCATTTTTGCTGATGCAATCGCTAAAGCTTTGGTAGAAGTTGAAGGAGAGCATAAAGTAATTATGATCTTTATAAATATTAATTCAGCAAATATATAATCGAAGAAGGTCTTATTTTCCAGTTTATAGTTTTCTTATAACTCCATTAGTTTCTGCTAACGAAGAGTAAATTGTTTTATGTAGTTTTTCAAATTTCCTTACTAGTAGAATTTCTATTACGCTTAAGAATAAACTCAGATTTAATCACTTAAAACAATTTTAAGTAATTATGCAATAAGTTTCAATTTAGGAAAAGTATTTTTGTTTCAGTGATTTAAAATTTTTTTTTATTGTTATTCTTCAATAATGAAAAGAGCTTGCACTGATTTCCATGTAATACCTTTTAATTTTTTTTTCTAATGCAGCTGGCAAACACTTAGACAGCTTGGTCTTGGATGCCTTAAGGCAAGTGCTGCACAGACGTTACTCACTTTGCATTACCCAGGGGGCGCGTGCAACTTGAAGATAAGCCACGGAGTAACAATGCCCCCACAACGCTCTACGATCCTATTAGACCGTGACCTACGATTTAAAGTGTATTCCGAACCACTACAAGCATCCATGGCACCGCCGGGACTCGAACCTGTGGAACCGAGCGCCAGAGCGCTAGCCACTCGGCCATTCAGGCCCCTTTTTAAATCGTTTCCAGATTATAATAATTTTTTAATCAATACCGGAATGTATTATTATTTAATGCGGATGTTTAAAAAAGACTGGAATTCTGAATCCAAATTTTTCAATCTCAAATAAAAAAAAATTATTTTTTTCTAACAAGTAATTTTGGGTACTTACGTATTAACGGTACCTTGTCGACAGTTACGGCAATAAAGAGCACACGCGCCAACCACAGCTACAGATTTGGCGGTTTTTAAGTGGCGCCAATCTACACTTAAAATTTTTGTTCCAAATAATAAAATATATATGAAACAGGTTATACTCGATCACAATTATTTTTACGTTCAGTAAACAAACTTTCATCAATTTCCACAATGCAATCTTGTCCACCTACCTTCTTTTTTTGGTTTATTCTCCATATCCAAGACACATAATTCACGCATGTAATTGTTCCAATCTATAACAGTTTTATCCGATAAATCAAGTTGCTTTTCACAAAATTTAATCGACGTTAACTCCTCGCACCAGCAGCATATGAATCTCAAAGCTGTACAAAATGGAATTCTGCTTCCCTCAAACCAGTTGTCTTTTCTAAGTCCCACACGATTGTCAAGCACACTTGGCAAATGAATATCTTTTTAGTTTTATGAAAATATTATTTGATGTTGTTAATTGTCCCATTTACTGCTATTATAAACTATTTTTCACGACATATTAAATATAATGTAGCATATTAAAATGAAAATATAAAATTGCAATGCATTATTATTTGAGCATTTTAATAAAATATTGTTTGTAATAGGATCAAATTAAGATTTTTTTTTTTTTTCTTACAGCAATAAGATGCACAAATCTTAAAAAACTAGTAATATAAAAAAAAAAAAAAAAAAAAATTTAAAGTCAATTCCTACTTTTATTTCACCATATTGCAATAAGTCCTTTATAAATAATTTCCATTCATTTTTTTAACTTTATCTGGCGCCATCTATTGGTAGATATATGCAACTTAAATCTAAAAAAAACTAAAATTAATTAATTAATTTTAATTATTGAATTAATATTTGATAAAACAGTATTAACGTCAAGTATCATCCACTACAAGTTCAAAAAAAAAAAAAAAAAAAAATGTATTTGAACTTGAGTGGATGAATAAAAAGTATTTTATGGACGATTGAAAATTTGAACAAGATATATATAGGGAGAGTGCGTGCTAATAGAAGGAATTGAAGAAATAAATCTTATTTTAATTAACCAGAACAGTATCATTTAATAATCCTAAAATTAAAAATTTATTTCACAATAGATTTGAAATAAAAATAATCTAAGCAGAAAACATTTAGAGACTGTTCTGAAATATGAAAACTGATTTATTAAGAAAAAGAAGATCAAAACACATTTAATTAATAAATTTTGAACTCGTAAAATTTATATTATTTGCTTTTCATTCGAATTTAGAGACTGGAGCATAAGTTTTTAGCAAAACATCATTTATCAACCAATAAAAGTACATCCAATATATATATGTATATAAATTTTATTGAGTAAAAGGTAATGTAAACTTTAAACAAGGCCCCGGTCAAAAAAAATCGTATTTGAGCGTTGAGGCGCCATCTATTGGTAGATGCAAGCAACTTAAATCGGAAAAAAACCTAAAATGACGTAATTATATTTAATTACTGAATTAATATTTGAAAAAACTGTATTAACGTCAAGTGTCATCCACTACAAGTTCAAAAAAAAATGTATTTGAACTTGAGTGGATGAATAAAAAGCATTTTATGAACAATTGAAAATTTGAACAAGATATATATAGGGAGAGTGTGAGCTAATAGAAGTTCAAAAAAAAATAAATTTTTAAATTTTTTTGTTCTAATGCAAACAAGACAGTATTTCTTGGATGCCTTAAAAGCGCTGCACAAACGTTACCCACTTTGCATTACCCAGGGGGCGCGTGTAACATTGATGATAAGCCACGGACGCAATAACAATGCCCCCCCTTGGCAACACTCTACGATCAACCCGCCTTACGGATCGGGACCACCACTTAAACCATTCCGAACCACTTCACACATCCATGGCACCAGGCGAGTTCGAACCCAAAATCTGTGGTACAGAGCGCTAATGTTTCGGCCATTCAGGCCCTATATAGGATTTGAGCTAAATATAGATAGAAAAAAAACAAATAGATTTTTAAATATAGATTTAATTTAAAAAAAAAAAATAACATAGATAAGAAATTACCTTGTGTAACGGCAAATGTGTCTTATAACATCCAGGTCTAATCATTATTTTTTCAGAATCTTCTGCACCCAACTGATCTAAAAATGGGCTGGCGAAATAAAAATCTGAAGGCTTTTCGAAAGGTTCCCCTTTACGCAAAATATTCAAAACAAGATTTTGCATCCAAGTTGTTCCGCATTTTGGATAGGTCACTATAATGATGTCTCCTTTCTTGGGTTTGAAATTTAAAGCTGATCGAAAACATTCTTCAGAAAAAAATATGGGCACGTTAACGCCTTCTATAATTACACAAAATCGATTTAACACATCCATTGGACACAATTTTGAAGTGATGTGTGAAAGCAAAATTTTACTTGTGCTTATCAAGTTTTAAGTTTCGAAATGCCAGCTGTCCTAACAATGATAGATAAGCAGTCAATGACATTTTAGTATCACTTTATATTGTAGATGTACACATTTCTTGCTGACATCAGGAAATAAATTAGTGTTGCAAAAATTCGATGTTAGCGAAATCAGGAGATTATATTTTATTTAAAAATTCATGTACGAAGAAACTAAAGTCTTAATATTTTACTATAATCATTCTGTGTTAAGGTATGAATAATAGTTAATAAAATGAATCAGCCTAAAAAAGAGGCTATATATTTCGATAAATAATTCAAATACAATGTGCCCAAAAAGTAAGACCATTTATCATTTTTTTTTTTTTTCAAAAACTTTTTACTTATCCTTCCAAATTTATTTCATCGCCTTCAAAGTAATCCCCTCCGGACACAATGCACTTATGGCAAACTTCTTTTCCAATCCTCAATGCATGCTAAAAAGTCATCGGCAGGGATGGCCTTCAAAGCGCGCGGCGATTCACGTTGAATCTCTTCAATCGACACATAACGGTGTCCCCGGAGTGGTCTTTTGAGTTTGAGGAATAGCCAGAAGTCGCGCGGTGTGAATATGGTAATTGTGGAACGATATGGGTTTCATTTTTAGCGAAAAAAGTCACGAAGAATCAATGCAGTGTGAGCTGGCGCATTCAGTGTTTTCGGTACCAATCGAGGTTTGAGGCCCAAAATGGAATTGACCAATCCTTTTGAAATTCCAACATCATCAGCAAGGTAATAGTATAATCGACGGTTTGCAAGCACAAAATCTTTAATTTTTTGGACGTGAGCTTCGTCAGTGTAGGTTGATGGTTGACCAGAGGGCATTTCGTCTTCAATGCGTTCTCTGCCTTCTTTGAACTGTTTATACCCCTTCTAAACATTTCATTCTGATATAGGAATGCTCACCGAATGCCTTCTGCAACATTCTATACGTTTCCGCAAACAAAATTGAATGCAAGTTCTTTGCTGAATTAATTCAGAAATTTCAAAAATCACCGGAGTCGGTTTTAGCGTGTCATAAAGCCAAGCGTAACTCAAACACTAATGAATATTTTGACGTCAAATTTCACACAGATGTCAAGGACAGTGCAACCTAAAAAAGATTTTTAAAAAATTGAAATTCTATACGCCCAGGAATTTGAAATTGAAAATTGGTTTTACTTTTGACAGTAAAACCAAGTACAGTTACATTACATGAAAACAAACAAAGAGAATCTATATTCAGTTTATTTCCTTTGAATCGTTAGATCCTTTAGAAACATTTTAAGAATTCAAAATCATTCGTGCGTGAATAAAAACTAACATTAATTGTTCTCGTGTTTCATCCAAATGACATTTTGTTCTTTAATTTTAGCGTTTAAAGACATGATATAAGAAATATGTATAAGTCATTTTAAATTATTTTTTATAATTGAGAAATTAATTTTGATCGAAAAAAAAAGGTTTTTTTGGAGATGTTTATAAATTGAATGTAGATTTTCCTTCTTTTCTGATTTATAGAGGAAAAAAATATATATATTTAAAACTGTGCTATGGTCGAAATAATGCTTGCAGCTTAATTTTAACAGAAATCAACAAGCATTTTTTTCTTTTTTTCTGTTCATTTGCAAGCCTTGATGAATTGCTACGAATAGGTCGAACGATGAGAGGTTTGGTTTGGTTTGTCGCTCTACGGTCATCTTGTGCACACTTTAGGCTAAACAGACCGGGACCTACAGTTAAAGTGGATTCCGAACCACTAACAAAACATCCATGCCACCGCCAGGATTCGAACCCGAAGCCCGAACGATGAGAGGAAGCTTTGCTTTCAATAGGTTTTTTAGAGATAACTGCTTGGAATTTGTGTGTTGTATGGACGAAAACCCGAAAAATTCCTACCAGCCATCTTGATTATTAATACAAGATACTTATACTCGCTATTGCAATCATCTAATATTCTCATTTCTGATAGCAGTAACTGCAACAGACGCCATCAGCAAATTTTGTTCCTACAATATCCATTAAACAGGGCCTGAATGGCCGAGTGGCTAGCGCTCGGTACCACAGGTTTCGGGTTCGAGTCCCGGCGGTGCCATGAATGTTTGTAGTGGCTTGGAATCCACTTTAAACTGTAGGTCCCGGTCCTAATAGGATCGTAGAGCGTTGCGAGGGCATTGTTACTCCGCGTCCGTGGGTACACACGCGCACGTCCGTGGATACACACTGGGTAATGCAAAGTGAGTAACGTCTGTGCAGCGCTTGCCTTAAGACATCCAAGACCAAGCTGTCTAAGTGTTTGCCAGCTGCATTAGAAAGAAAAAAAAATATCAATTAAACAACACATAACCAGCCAAGCACGTTACCACTGGGCTGCGAAACTATCTTTCTTGAAACTAGAACTGAACTTATCTCATTTATAATTCTGATGAATGAAAATTGTTTTGTATTTTCTTCTAGTTATATAATGTTGGTACCAATTATATCAAATTTCCATCACTAAAATGATTATCTACAATCGTTTTCTAATAGTAATATGATACGTTGACGAATTATTGTTATGTACTCTATCGAAATTTAATTTAGTAATTTTGAAGTTTTAACGTAATCCAAAATTTTTTCGCTTGTTAGAATTCCAATGACTGTTCCAATAAAGAAATCTTTCTCAGGTCTTGGCTTTAAATTTTTTGGTATGATCAAAAGTACTTTAAAAAAATAGTCCACTGTCTTTCAGCAGATAATGAAATAAAAAAAAATCAAGATAAGCTTAGAATAAAGATTTCTTTTCTTCAAAATTATGTTGGAGTTATTTGTTATAAGTACCATTTTAAATTCGTGGGGGAAAGTGCGGTATCTTCGACGAGAATGATTCCTGTTTTATGAAATTCGAATCGTATCTCTTATATTTGAATAGCAAAATTAAAATTCGTAAGTAATTTTGAATTACTTTGATAAATCTTAACGACTTGGAGCTTGACCACACATGTGGTTTTATTCTCAATAAAATATTTTCATCGCTTGTTCCTAAAAAGTATGACAGAAAAGGCAATGCCCATCAAAATTGTTCGTTAAAAAAAAAGCAAGCATGTCACGATATTTTTCATAAATCCCTTCTAATAAACATTTTCAAATATATCACCAAAGTTTGATCACAATATTTGTAATTTATCGTTCTGCTTAATAATATTGTATAATTGGCGTATTGTAAAGCGACCAAAAGATGTGTATAGCCATATGGGTCATTTCTGACATTCTCCATTGTGCAAAAAATACATTTTTCAAGTTCATGTTGATTTCCATCAATGGTAAATGAACTGCATCCATGTGATTCAGTCTAAATTTATGTAGTTTCTAGCCAAGTTCAGTAATTTTTATAGCTGAATGAAAAATGCTGCTGTTGATTCTTGTCAGCACAATTGATACAGAGATTAGGGATTGCAATACCGAATACCGGTATTTTGAGCTATTTGTACAATTTTGTAATACCGGTATTCACAAGTTTAAATACCGTTTTTTCGGTATTTACTAGAAATTTAGAATTCTTAACAGTGAATTATTATTCAGATTTCTTATCTGAAAATTAGGAATTCTTAACTGTGAATTATTATTCAGAATTCTTATCTAAAAATTAGGAATTCTTATCTGTGAAAACAAGGTTGTAATATTTGTGCGTAATAGTTTCTAAATTGGGGAGTTTGTTATTCACATTGTATTTGCATATCATACTTTGGAGTTCAAAATATTTTTCAGATTTATTATATATATACTCATAAATAAATTAGAATTGGCGGTAACTAAAAAAATTTCAACAAACCAAATTGCAATACAGAAATCAACTATATCCAAAACCATCCGACGAGAAATAGATTTATTTGAAGATAAGGGATTTAGAGATAAATACTTGGAAAAAGTGTATCGAGAGCGTTTTCAACAGCTGGTAAATTTTGCACAAAATTACGTTCCAGGCTTAATGATAGTACAATTGATACACTATCATTAAGCCTGGTTAATGATTTTAAGATCCCATTTCAAAAATTTGTAATAGTACCACAGACTGAATAGTGATATTTACACTTTTTAGTGATTTAAATAAATAAGATGTTGCTTTACTTTTTTGCGATCCTTTATATACTGTCATAATTTATAAGTTACACATTTTTTTTGTGATATTTACATTCTCTAATAAAACTGGCAAATAGAACAAAGAAACACCTGTGTTTTCTTTCTTTTACAAAAATTTCTATTACCGGTATTAAAACCGGTATCCCGGTATTAAGATCTAAAAAATACCGGTATTGAATTTTTGGTTTTATATTGCAATCCCTAGCAGAGATACACTTTGGATCACGACACTATGCAGCTGGGAAAATGTACATGACCATTACAATGTAATCATATACTTTTTTGTGTAACATTAGCAAGAGTATGCTTTATTGTTTAAATAATTTGTATATAACTTTATTTAAATCAGAGGCAAATAATTATATCACTAAAATTAACCATTTGCATAACAGCAAAAATTTAACATTACCATTACATTGCAGCAAAAATATTTGATTCCTTAAAAAATTGAAATTATTTCAAAAAGTGCAAATTTTCTTCTCTTAATTTAGCAATATTTCTAAGAACAACGTTTATAAAAAAAAAAAAGGTTAAGAATTTTTTTTAATTATTTGTTAATGTTTAAAAACGTAAGAATTTTGCTTAAAAAGCCACTTTAAATAAATAACTTTTTGCTGTAGTTTCAGATAATAAAACTAAATAAAAAATTTAGTATTATATATATATATATATAATATTATTTTTTATTTAGTTTTATTATCTGATATATATATATATATATATATATATATACATATACATGCAATCAAAGCTATTCTACAAAGCTAATTTTTTCTTGTTAAGGTGGATGTAAAATTAAACAATCTGAGAGCCACAGATGAGAAGAATTGTGGAACTTGACTATTTTGCTTTTTTATTTAAACATTTATCTAGCTTTCATCTTTTATTATTATTATTATTATTATTATTATTATTATTGATTTTTGATTATGCTAATCCAGCACTTTTTTTTTTTCTTATATAACGTATGTGAGTTATAGCATTATTAGTGAAGCAACTTTTGTTAGTTTGAAAAAATGGATAAAAAAGGAATTTCGTGTGTTAATAAAGCATTGCTTTTTGGCGAAAAAAAAAAAAAATACTATTGAAGCCAAGGCTTGGCTTGGTAAATATTATTCAGACTTTGCACCGGGAAAATCAACCGTAGAGAAGTGGTTTGCTAAATTTAAAAGAGGCGAAATGAGAACCGAGGACGATGCACGCATTGGACGCCCCAAAGAGACTTTTACCGACGAAAACATCAAAAAAGTCCACAAAATAATTTCTGATAACCGTAAAGTGAAGTGGATTGAGATAGCTGAGACCCTAAAGATATCAAAGGAACGTGTTGGACATATCGTGAATGAATATTTGGATAGGCGAAAGCTCTGTCATTTCCCACCTTCCCTTCTCAAGATCACACTTACTTACACTTACAATAAGAGCCCAAAATGATTTACACTTACTATAAGAGCCCAAAACTCTTTAATTCATGACAGTATGTCATATTTGACAGAGATCATTTTGAGCTTTCAGCATGACTTTGAATGAAATGAAATAGGGCACGGTATTTTTGGCAATCAAAAGAAAAGAAAAAATTAAAATGAGATGAATTGATCGACTAAATCACGCCAGTATAAAATTGGAAAGATGATAAACTTTGAATAATACTTATTACAAAGAAGCAGCAAAATGAAAGAAAATTGAAGTTACCCGTCGCTGATACTGTTACGAGACTTTTCGTGAAAAATTAAGTATTTCTACAGTCTTACATCTGATATAGCCTTGGATATTTGAACTGACTGCATCCTCAGTCAGATCGATAAGATAGATAATCAGATAAAGATAGAAGATAACACAAGAAAAAGGTAGAACTCTGTATACGAAAGCACTCCATATCTTATTTCTTGGATCTTTATATTTCGTACATTGGAACAAAATATGCTCCACAGTTTCTGGTGTATTATAGAATGGACACAAAGGAGATGTGGCTAGACCAAATCTATGAAGTTTAGCTTTCTATGATTAAGTTTTCGTGCAAAATCTAGAAAGTAAGACGTTTTCCTTTCAATTGATAGAAATAAATCGACAACAAGGTTTAAGGCTATTTAAATGAATAAGTTAATAAGTGTGTTTTCTGCTTACCCACTGATCTGTCGTTTTTTGTAATATCTTCTGTTTTTGTTGAAATATAATATCCTATGGAGATATCCAATGAAAAATCATGTCTGTGAATCCAATGTGATATCCAATGAATCTATGTGATATAAAATGAAAATTAATTTTCTGAGATGCCAACATGCCCTGTAGTACAAATGAATTCAACTGTTAAACTCCTGTTTAAGAATGGTTTCCATCTGACTTCCAAATAGTTGATGACGCGATTGGATTGAAAGTTTGAAGAACAGAAAGGCTGGCATAGGGCGAGATGGTCAAAATCAGTGCAAGAGCCAGTGACAGATTTAGGCATCAGCCCGGGTCTAGGGCGGCAAATTTTTAGGCCAAAATTTTCGGGGCGGCAAAAATTTGAAATCGATTTTGTTTTTAACCAACTGTAAGACCGAATTTTAATGCTTCTTTTCTTGCATTAGATTTCATTGCAGAAAGTACAGATGAAAAACCAAATACACTTTCTGAAGCTACTGGACAACTAAAAAAGTTAAAACATTTAGAAACAGCTATTCCCGAAATTGTTTGGAATTCTATTTTAAAACGTTTTAATGCTGTTAGTAGAAAACTTCAAAAATCACAAATTGACATATCAACTGTTGTCAAAATTTATGATTCTCTTACTTCATTTCTTCAAGATATGAGGAATAAACAATTTTCTCACTACGAAGAAAAAGCAAAATTACTTTCAGAACTTACTTCGTCGCGTATCATATACGAAAATTATTACGTACATTATACGCGACGTAAAAAAATTCGAGAAATCCATTCAGATGAGTCAAGAGCAAATGAAAGCGAATATTATTATGGCCATGAAAATTTTCGAACTAATATTTATTACCGCATTCTAGATATTTTGAGTGTAGAATTAACTAAACGTAAAGAAGAATACAAGCAGCTTCACGATAGCTTTAACTTTTCGATAATTAATATGGCTAAATTAATAGAGTAAACGGCAAAGACAGTCGCAAAATTTTAAAACGATTTAGAAGAAGTATTAAGTAATGAGGGCATTTACCTGCAGTGTTATTTAGAACAATTACAAGAAAACAATATAGATATGAGCTCTGCATGAAAAATTAATGATTTTTTATATTCACGTGATCTCTGCGGTATCTATCCAAATAATAAATATAGATTTACGTATTTATGTAAGTATTCCTGCAACAAATTGTTCTGGAGAAAGATCGTTTTCCACCCTGAAAGAAGTGAAAAAATATTTACGTGCAGGTATGAAGCAAGATAGGCTCAATGCACTTTCATTATTAAGCATTGAAACACAATTAGTTCAAGAAGTTAAGTATGATGATGTCATTAATACTCTCGCACGGATAAAAGCAAGAAACAAATATATTATATGATTAATTGGATAGATATGATTTATTTCTTAATTAAAAGCAATTTATTCTAAATTGTATGTTTAATTATTATACCAATATATATATATATATTTAATTCATGCCTAAATTCAATACGTAAATTTAATTCGAATCCATTATTATTATTCGTATTATTATTATTATACATAAGGGCGTCAAATTAACTTGGGCCTAGGGCGCCATCGAACCTAAATCCGTCACTGGCAAAAGTTTCACTTGCGCTAATGTAATGAAAATGCTATTGTAATTTGAAATCTGACCTGAGGTGAAGCAGTAATGATGACAACTAATGAATGTTTACTACTGTGCCCAAAAAGTAAGACCAATTAATTTTTTTTTTCAAAAACTCTTTATTTATTCTTCCAAATTTATTTCATCGTCTTCAAAGTAATCCCCTCCTGACACAATGCACTTATGCCAGGATGGCCTTCAAAGCACGCGGTGATTCACGTTGAATCTCTTCAATCGACTCAAAATGGTGTTGTCAGAGTGGTCTTTTGAGTACAGGGAATAGCCAGGAGTCGTACGGTGTGAATTCGGTAGTTGTGGAACGATATGGGTTTCCTTTTTAGCGAAAAAGTCACGAAGAATCAATGCAATGTGAGCTAGCGCATTCAGTGTTTTCGGTACGAATCGAGATTTGACGCATTTGAGGCCCGAAATGGAATTGACCGATCTTTCTGAAATTCCATCATCATTAGCAAGGCTTCTAGTAGTAAATTGACGGTTTGCAAGCACCAAATCTTTAATTTTTTTAACGTGCGCTTCGTCGGTAGAGGTTGATGATTATTTCTGTTGTGAATAGCTCTGATAATTTTATAAATTTTGCACAAACGAATCCCAGTGTTTTCTTTTAATTAGGGGAATTAAACGGTGAAGTCTGACATATTTTTTTTTTTTTTTTTTTTTTTTTTGTATATGATCCAAAGATCTTGGGAAAGCTGAGTGGTAATCAAAAATCATTAAAGGCTATCATTACTGTCATGGTCATTCATTAACTTGGTACAAAAATCTTGTTTTTTGTTATAATAGTGTAAGCTCCAATCAAGGAGGCGTTGGCTGATGAGAGAATTTGCAATTATTTTTAATATTGTTTAAAGTGTTGAATAAGAAAGACTGTCAATCAGAGTATTATTTGAACTTGTGTGAAACATTATGTTGCTCTTGAAAATAAAGAATAGAGTATATAATGATCTGCCTGCAGGTTTTTTTTTTTTTTTTAGTATTATTTAGTTGAAAAGATAATTGGACCGATAAATTATTACAGACGAAAGGGGACAAAAAAATACGATAGGGTGGCAAAGAGAACGAAGAAAAATCCGGATATATATCTTCATTGGCAATGGAGAGATTCGTAAAAGACGAAGGTGAAATTATATGAGTTGGCGACTGGTATTCAGAATGTTTTGATTTTTATTGATAATTCTATTGATCAAAGTTTCAAAACTATTGGTTAATAGGATGACCGAAAATGGGATGATGCGAATTTAAATATTTGAGAATGATGCAAGAAAATAGGAGTTGATGGTATATTATATTCAGTTAATCAATGATGAAATTGCTTTTGGGAAAATAAAGGTTGATTATAGTAAAGGGTTTTTTTGTGGAAAAGGAACTGTGATGGCCTGTATTTCGCTTTATGAGAGGGAGAGATTATGAAGATTGTGTGACAAGGAATAGTTGAATCAACAGCTATTAAAAATCCTCCTGTTCATGTAGTGTCAGGTCGATCTATTCTATTGATTATCCAGGTAAATGAAACGAAACTTCGAAATTGAGAAATGTTTCTAATATAATAAAAATTTGAATAGAAAAATAAATAGAATAGTATAAACGGTTTTATGACTCTAATACCGCTAGCATTTCACTGTAGAATGTTGAATGTGAAAAGCGAACGGGAAGTTAAAAAAGAAATTTAAAAAAATCTAAGAGAAGACCTAAAGGAATTTTTTAGAACTCTTAACTGATGGTTATAAATATGAAGGTTATGGTGGTTATAGATGGGTAGAGAGAACAACTGATGGAGCGCCCTGTTCCATCAAAACACTGTATAGTCAAAACCCTCTTGGACTTTGAAGGCTTATTTTTTACTGTTAAGGTCTTTTTTAATCTTTCTGAGAGGTAATTGAAGTCGTACTGATGCTAAAAGAGAATTTCTTCATTTCTTGGCTGAGAAAGATAAAAAATGCTGCTGTATTCTCTGTCAGCACTTTGATTGATTGTTGAGGTAAGACGGCTTGTGTGTGACATATATCTTTAATCATTTGTTGAGTTTCCAGGGATAGCTATTTTAACAATTTAATAAGTCCTCTTGTAATATAATTAGAGAATGAGATAGTGCTTGATTGGAATTTGGTGGAAAATGAGCTTTCCTGCGGAGTACAATATAGTCTCCTGGCTTCTACTCGTATGAATAAAAGGCGGTTGTTTGTTTTGAATTTAAAAATATGTTTCTCTGGCTTTATGTGTGTGATTGACTGCGCAATTGATGACTGGCTTCGTGTTCCTCACTGAAGTTAGCATATTATAGAACTTTGGCTTTACATGAGTCCCTAAGATGTGATGCACTGCAGAAATCACAAATGACACGATTTTGCATGCGGAGTAGCATGTGTGAAGGAAAAACAATTGAGAAACTGATTTTTTTTTGAAATTTGCATATGAGCAATGTATTGAAAAGTATCGACTTCAGACGACAAGTCTTCAATATTTTATGATGAGTTTTAGGGACAAATCCAATTCCATTCTTAGCTGTACTGAAATCACGATATTGAAAGATCTCGAGCCTTAAAAGGATATATATTGTAGGTCTGCTTGAATGTCTTGATGTATCTTAAATGCAGATTTCTAGTTAAACTGTAATCCATTAAATTGGAGTCTAAAGCAATGCCCCCTCTTCTCTATTTGGCTGTAAAGGCACTTCCTACTTAAAATGCACTAGATAAATAGATAAGTGACTTAACCAAGTTGATTATGAAAACTAAATAACTGGAGAACAATAAACATTTTACTTGTAAAAACCAAAATCACTAATAGTTGGGCAAAGTAAGACAATTGCTAAGCGAGCTTGTATTCAACCATCCACTTCAAATTTTCACCCTTTTTCCTTTTGATACTAATCATGTGTTTTTTCTAATATAACTAAATACTTATGGCAGATCCATTTAGGTATTTATGCAATTTGCATAAGTTAAAAGTTTCATCCTTGGAGATCGTATCTGAAATCAGAAAATTTAATTTTAATCTTTACTTTGGTTTGAAAATTCACATTATGTTAAATAATTATTTATAATTAATCTATTAATATTTCATTGGTTCGATTCAATAAGGAGGTCCAAAGTACCATATTTCAAACTGATTATCTTATAACGTTATGATTCTGAGTTATACAGATATTTGATTATATTTTTTAAATTTGTTTCTGTTGAGATGTGTGTGTTCTAGTGCGGTTTTGTTCAAATTACAAATTAAAGTACTTTGCACTACAAATTAAATTATTGTTAACCTTATAAATTTTATAAGATTTAAATATTTTTATTTCAATGAAGTACTATTGAATTTAATGATGCCAGATTTTGCTGTTTCATATTCAGTTTCTGTTAAGTTTCTTCTTTGTTTTTAGTTGCGCTTTGAACGTTCAGTGTGCTATTGTTTTGTTTTTGGCTTTGAATGTTTCTAACGTTTCTTAACAAAAAATACATTAAACTTTGAAGCCAAATTTTAATTTTCATATTTTTTCTTTAAAATATGTTTAAGTTCATCGTAAGTTTTTAAAATAATTTATTATCGTTAATGTTTCATTTGAATTATCTTATCAAAAATTATTGCAACATTTATTAGAAAGATGTTTTTATTATATTTCCGTTAAATAAATCAAAATTTTTATTTGTTTATAGAATAGTAATATTAATTCTTTAATTATAATTATTCCGCCTTTAGTATTTTTTTACTTGGTATGTTAATTATTATATAATGAAATTTCATAACTATATGTTTAGAAATTTTCTGTTCATTTTTGAACCTTTATTATTTAATGCATCCTATTTTATGTTCTAAAAACTGAAATAAGATTAAACACGAAAATTAAAATTTCTAATAAATTGAACATAATTTAAATTTCTTAGAAATTTTAATTTTCGTGTTCATAAAAATATTGCTGCTGTTGTAAAATTCTTTAATGTTGTCATTATTTCAAAGAATAAAAATGTATTTAAATAAATTAAAAAAAAGAAATCTTGTATCCAACTATCAATTTCTTGCCTGCATAGGTACTTTTATATTTTATTTTTCATCGTGAAAATATTAAGCAAATTTTAAGTATGAATGATAATTTGTATATTCATAAAACAAGTAACAAATATTAAATTATAAATAAAGTTAACTAATAAAATGGATTAATTCTAGAATTTTTATATTTGAAAGTTCATAAATATATTATTACATATAATTTAGTATTTTATTTTCCATAAAGAAGTATGAAAAAAATAAGATGTATATATATGATTACAATCTTAAGAAATATATTATTCATGGTCTTCAAAGCAATTTAAGATGGGAAGCTTCACTTATAAGAAGTTGTAATATATTTTAAAATTCTAATAAGAATATAAAATGTATCCAAAAAATTGTAAAATTGTCCTTATGCTTTTTATAAATTCTTGAAATATACTGTTGCTTCTTAAACATTCTTATTTCTTATGTTATTTAGAATGAATTCAACATTTATCTTTTGTTCTATGCTTTTTAAGTTAACATTTTATCCTTGGTGGTAAAAAATATTTTCTATATTAAATCTCTTAATATTACCTTAGTGATTACTTTATAGTTTCAGTATAATTTTCTATTTTAAATGATTTTTTGGATATATGGCATCATTAATGAGCAGGAAAAAACAATTTTTTAAAAAATGTATTTGTATTTAACCATGATCTATTTTTGCAAAAGCATATTTTCTAAACCTACATGGTAAAATTATCTAAGGCACATCTAATAATTACAAAGTAAAGATAACAATAGTTACTTAGAAGTATATGAAATAAATTGTTGAAATTAAATTATTGGGATTTGCATTGAAAGGAAATATTTATAAAAAAAATCACTTAATATTTAACTGTGTAAAACTGTAATATAATCATATATACATTAAATATTAGTTAATATAATTTTTGCTATTATTTTATTATATAATAGACCAGGAATGGGCAAACTTCTTTGATCATGGGCCAAAAATCGAAAAAAAAAGTTTAGCGATAATAGATAAATTTATAAATTAAGAATAAGATAAATTTTTCTAAAATTTTAAAAACAATATACAAGTATTACAACTTAAATATGTTAATGAGATGAATGAAATTGAGATTTCATTTTTAAAAGTTCCTTATATTGAGGTTCGAAGTGAGATGTACTAATTCTAAGGAATGAGACTAAATGCTCATTCATCTGTCAGTCTTCTGAAATAACTATTTCTAGGGTTCATAGTTGAAAAACATTTTTCTCATATATAAGATGAAGCAAACATAGCACTGATTTTCTGGGTGTGAGATATTAAATTTGGGAAACTTATTTTCAATAATGATTTGTAAAACTCTACCTTTGGCATATTTAGAAACAACTGCATGAGATAATGGTTATATTGCAACTCAATTAATTCAACATGCAAATCTGACCTCACTGCTTCACAATTTACATTGAAAAGCATGGTAAAAATATCCAATTCTGTTTGAATGGCACTGAAATCTGCTTTCGAACTCAAAATGCAATTTTTTCAAGCCATCTTCATAATTCTTAAGTTTCTCTTCATTTACTAAGGGTATTGAATTTAACCTCGGGAAATGAGACAAGTCGTTCTTAGCTAGCTGCCCAGCAAACAGATTAAGTTTTAGTTTAAAAGTCGATTTATGTTTTGTAAAACAAAAATAGAGAAAGTAAAAAGATCATCAATCCTTTGAAAAAATAATATTTAATCAAAGTAGAAAAGGAGAGGGATATATAATATATAAATATATATTTCTTTTAAATTGCCTCGGACCGGCAAATTAAAATTCTATTTGATCATGTAAAAAAAATTTGTTTCTATAATTAAAAATTAGCAAGTCCTTTTCTTTATTGAATGTATATTAGTTTATATTTGTTAATTTGTTTAATATAGTCATTATTTTTGAATTTCTAAAATAAATTTTAATATATAATTGCATTATAGTTATCATTTGGAGCTGGTGTGTATGCAGGTCTTTATATATGTCAGAACTATCAAGTAAGTAGAAGATGTATAATATTTTTATATAAATTGCCTTCAACATTTAGTTGGAAAAATATTTTATTTAGTATCCAATTAATTTATCTTAAGGTGTTTTAATTTATTTTGTATCAATTTAATAATTTTTATCAGGAAATTAAAATATTATAAAAGAAACAGTATATAAGAAATAACCCATACTTTACTATAGTTATTGTAATGCTAGATTAAATATAAATCATATAACTTTGAATAAATAATTTGTTAATCTTTGACTTTATTTCAGTTCATTTTAATCTCAAAATTATTCAGTAACAGTATAAAATTCTATAAGAATATGTATATATTTTCCGTGTTGACTTTTAAACATCTATAAAGATAATTAATTAAAATTTTAATGACATATAAAGAAATATCACTTTTTAATAGTATGCTAAAATTTTGTTATGTTTGTTAAATGATGTTAAAAGTTTTATTCAATCCTTAAGATTAGAAATTTAAGATTACAGTTTTAGTTTCATTTTATGTTCATATACATATATAAATGTCTTTAAATTTGTTTTCATATTTATTTTCTGTTATAATTTAATAGAGATGATTGGTATTTATTATTTTTTACTTGGAATTAAAAAAAAAAAGAAAAATGTTAACAAATTATTATCAAGAAAGTAGATTATAAATTATTAAATATCACCCGAATTTTTATTTAGTAAATATAGGATTTAAAATAAAAGTATTTTATTTTAAAATCTGGAGCAAATTACAAATTATATGCAACATGTTTATGTTATGGTTGACTATTTCAGTTTGGCAGCTTCATTTATAAATTGTGTCATATTATCAATGGTTGATGGTGTAGGTGGCACTGATGGAATATCTGATGTAAGTGCTACAGAGTAATGCAAGCTTTCAACGAGAGCAGAGTCTCTCAAAACACAACATAAATAAAATTCCTTAGTTAAATAAATAAATTCCTTATTAACTTTAATATACTTCTGAGTTATTTCATAATGGAAATGATTTACTTGTATGCAGAAGTAAAATCAATGACACCATATGAAATCCTACTGCAATAGAAAAAAAATTGTCAATTCCAAACCATTTTATTTGCTATGAAAAGAAGGCATAAATTATTATTCTACTAATGCTTTTCATGACTGCATATGTTTTCTTTAATCTGAATGAACAATTTCTTTACATGTCTATTCTTATTAGAAGAGTGAAATTTTTTACTAATTTGATGAAATAAATTTCCTGATATTTTTTGTTTAATTCAGCTTCTGTTCTAAAATCTGTTAAAGAAATTATTCATAATTTATAACCATATGAATTGGGAAAAGAGGAATTGAATTGAAATTGGGTATTAAACTTTCCCCAAAAATTTGTCTAATATTCTGAGAAGTTGGTTAATGAAAATTCAGATAAAATGAACTGTGTTTACATTTTTAATGTTCTTGTTATAATCTAAAATGTGTTATTTGAGCCATTTTTTAAAACTTTTAACAATTTAATTTTCTTAACTTTTATCTAATGAATAAGTTATTATATTTGTTTTAGGTACCAAGAGTTGATGAACCTTCAGAAATATGGAGGAAAATAAGAGAAATGACTGAGCAATATAGGAAACCACCAGAAAATTGATTATGAAAAATATAAAATGTGTGATAAGTTTGTAAAATTAAAATTATGTAGGAATTTCCAAAATACTTATCTGTATATTTAAAAAAAAACAACATAAAAATATTTTACTAATAAAAGTGCTATTTTTAAATAAGTTGTATATTAAAATCAATTCATACAATTTCATATTTACTAATCATTTATGGATTGTATACAAAATTTATGAATTGACTTTTAATTTTGATGTCAAAATACATTCATTGTATACAATTTTGACATAATGTAGTAGAATTTTTATATACAGGATATCCTAAAATGAAATAGTAAGCAAATGATGACAGTCATTCTTGCTGGTGATTTCTGCAAGGCGAGAAGTTTTTGTTGGTACAAATAGTCACTGACATGTAACACCTCAGTTTCAAAAACTCTCAATCAATGGAAAACTCATGGTAATCATATGATGACGGATAAGTAAAGTACAAATTAGCAGATAGATTTTGTAATATGACTAGTAGAATGTCTACACATTCAAGACTGATAATTTACTTCAGTTCTGCAAAGGTCATGAGATTCTGTTAGTGTATAGCACTCTTTGAATGGCTCCTCACAGGAAGAATGCCGTAGGAATTGAGATACAGTAGCCAATCCATACTCTAGATAGTGCAGTAATAAAAATATTTCTCAAGTAAAGTGAAAACCTGGTCCAATTAGATTATTCAGAGACATTAAGGATTGTGACTTTATAGAATGATCACAAATACTTGCAGGTGGTACATTTTAATATAACATTTCTTCTGCATAGAGCTACTTACAAAATTTCATGGAGACTTTCAATGTCATAGATCTGCCAATTTTGTTCACTGATGAAGCCATCCATTTGAAAATATGCTTCATACTCCAGAAAACCATTTGCAATTTATATCAATCTTGTCTTAATTGATCAATTAAAGAAATAAAATACATATTAATGTTTTGCCGAATAGGCAAGCAACTGCAATTTTGCAAACCTATCTTTTTTAGACTATGCATGACAAAGTTTAGTGTTTCAATGGCTGATTAGATGACTAATGATGATCAACAACTAGTCCAGAAAGCTATTAGTTAATTGAAATTTATCATATAACTTTTATCACATCTGTTTGTACTCGCCCAACTTCCTGCATACAACAATTTTTTTTTTCTCTTAGAGTATATATTCCATGCCTTCCTAATACTTGATTCTCTTTATACCTCGACTATTAATATGCCCTTGTATTTCTTCAACTACATCTTGCTTCTGTATGCATGCCTAACATATATTTCCAGTTATGCAATGCCACCTGTAGGTGACATTTGCTACTAACATAAATGTATTTTTAAAAACAATTCTTTTCAAGAGCATTGCTTGCCATTCAATTTTAATTAATCTCCTTTCAGGATTCCCTATACACACTCCTTAACACTTGGTACCTAAGATCCATTAATAAAAGAACATCAGAAATTTTTTTTTTTTTTTACAAATCCATAATTAGTGTAGGCAAACTGTAATGCTTGGTATCCATGATTATGAAGGTAAGCCCATTGAAAATATTGTACTTTTTGAAGGAGGGGGAGCCTTATCATACTTGCAAACAGATTATGTTACAATCCAGCAGGAAATATCGAGAATGGTGAAAGTAAATTTTAACTCCTAACACAAACAACGTAAATGTCAACTATAATGATCCTGTATACTGGATAAATATTAACTAAAAGTGATCATTGTTCAAATGTCCACATCCAAATTACAAACAGTACATTTTTCCAAAAAGGTGAAACAAACAGTTTTTCCGTGACAATGTATAGGAAAGCAATGGGAATTTAATTATGCGGCTAATTTTTTTCCAAAGAGCACTAAAGTTAATTGGTTTTGTGGCTTCTCCAATAAGTCAATGCAAGATGCTATTTTGAGCACACAACTCTCATTTTACTAATGAAGACTAATGTGCATTTCTATTTTAGAGTTGAAAGTAGGCAAAAATAACTGCAGATTTCTTATCAATAAGGTCAAAATTTTTTTAATGTTATTTGCTTTTTTTGTCTTTGAATCTACCTGAATAGTTGTTGAGAATATTTACTAACTAATAAAATCTAATGGAGCATTGACATCAATCTTAAACTGCTTTCTGCAAAATTTTACAAATCCAGTTAATAATTTCAAATTTACATAATAATTGAACTCTAGTATTGATTAAAGACAATAATTTTCTCTCATTTTTATTTCTGAAAAAGTAATTTAACATATAAAATTTTATTTGTGTATTAACTATTTAGCATTTTAAAGCAATGAATTTAACAAATTGGAATAATAAAAAATGTACCTAGAAACTTTGCCATGTAATATTTACTAGTATTTGATGGAACATGACTCGATTGAGATGTTAAAATTTCTTGGGTCCTTATCTTGTCAATTTTAAAGATGATTTAAGATTTAATTTTCATTCAGCAATTTCATACAGCTTTTCGAACATTTCTAACAAATAATTTTTTTTATTTTTAGATGAAGTTAATAAACATTTCATTAACTTTATTATTTTAAGAAACATTGGAAAAAATGCTTTCGAGATGTTTGAAAATGTTATAATTGCAGTTCATCTAGAAAATGAATGTCAGATAAATAAATGCATTTAACATATACAAACACAATGAAGTTTTTATTTCTTTTATTAATATACAGCACAATATGAAATATGCAAAACAAACATATTTCTAATAAAGCAGCAAAGAAATACAAAAATTTACAACAATTACTTAAAATTGAACTGGATGTATAAACCATTATTGTCAATCTTCTTCTTATTTTATCAAAATGATTCACAAAATTTTGATTTGGCAAAGATCTACATTTTCTTAGATAGTAACCAAGAAGTTAAAATAATTTTCCCTTAAATTATAAATACATTGAAAAATATTGTTCAAGCTCATTAGTAAAATTGAAGTATAACAAAAACTATCTCACTTTAATATTTTCTTCTCAAAATGAATTGTCCTTAGTTTACAAAAAAAAGTTTTCATGAATCAGAAAGAAGTCCATATTTTAATTTTATGAATCACAAATTTAATAAATTATTGTTAATTTCAAATTGATTAATACTGTTTCATCCATAATAGTTACTAATCATTAATAAAAATTCAATTTAATACATCTACACATTTTATCTGTCATAAATATAAAATAATTCATATTATGTTAAAAGCATCTACTTGGAAAAGCTTTCTGTAATAATTCAACAAGCAGAAGAGCACATCAAATTATATCTTGATATCTTATTATACAATGAGTATTCTTCAGTGTGCCAAAGAGCAAATTGGTATAAAATCAATATTTTTAAAGTGTTATTAAAGTACAAGAAAAGTAAGTAAAAATATATTTCAAGTACTAAAACTACTACGACCCTATGAAATTTTAGATGTTTTTATCTATGAGAAAAAAAATTTGAATCCAAGAATGAAACATAACATAACCAAGAAAGTAATAATTCTAAAACAATGATTTTCAAATAATAATAACTTAATATGACATCATGTTCTAAGATTCAGAGCTTGAACCTCATTTTTTTTTTTTTAAATTATTACTTAAAATTAAATAGCACCTTTTCAATGAGTTAAATAAAGTATTTTTTTTTTCAGTTCAAATTAAGGAAAAAATTATGAAATAATACTTTCTAGGATTAATAAAAATATAATTAAATACATGAAAATTATTCATTCAAAGAATAATTTCAGAAAAAAAGAAACAGCAAGACAAAATTTACAGCCATAAAAGAGTAAAGAAAATGTCTTTATTATCACATTTTTTTTATGTTAAATCATGCAAAATTTCACATTTTATAAAAAGTAATAATACAAAAATCTAACTTGTATAAGATCAAGGTGTTTGTGTTTTTAAATTGTCAACAAAGAAATGAACTAATGTAAATAAATTGTATGAGTCTACTTTTGAATCATTTTATGAATAAAAAAATTTCTATAATTGATGATTAAGTTAAAAAGATTATTATAAATATTTCAAGTCTTTAAAAAAATATCAACATTTTATAAAAATCTCTATATAAATTGAGATTATTCACTGAGATAGAAAATATTTATCAGCGATTTTATTTCAAATCCTGATAAAAAATAATTTTTTTTTTATTTCAAAAATGAAATTGACATTGACAATTTTATTTATATTTATATTATTTTTAGATGGGTTTTATTAATAACAATAATAATAAAAAAAATTTTTATAAAATCAATATTTTTGGAGAAAACTAATTAATTACTAAAATTGGAAAATTATTAGAATTAGAAAAAAGTAAATGATTTTAAATAATGTGTTCTAGAATATTCACCTATAGTAAAAGTTAATAATTATTTATAGCAAAACAAAATTTGTATTTAAATGACCAAGTTTAAAAAGGATATTTTGATTTTATATTTTAATAGTTAAAAGAAAAGGACCATCATGATAAAAACTGTAGTTATAAATGCATAAAAATTGTAATTTCATACAAAAAAAATTAGAACACAAGGATTGTAATTATAAAATACCAATTTTCTAAATAAGATGTATAATTCATAATTCTTTTTAATAACACCAAGAATACATTATTGTTTTGTTATCGTAGCAAGTAATTCCGCTCACCACTACCTTCAATCGGACCTTCAGGATGAGTAACACCTTCTTTGGGGGCATAATTGTCCAATGCACTCAAAGCAGGACCTTCAGCAGTTGTTTCAGGAGTCGGCTCATTACCAGTAACTTGAACTTCAGGATATCTAGTTGAATCAGTTGGTTGTACAACCTAAAAGATAAAATTAAATTGATAATAAAGAAATTTGATTCTTTTTAAGCCCTTTCCATAAGTTATTTCATTTACAACTTAGACAAATTTTTTATTACCCTTACATTTATCAGAAAAATCTTTTATATATGTGTGGGTGTATCTATTATATAATAGATTTTGAGACACTTTTAAAAATATGTATAAATTTTTATTGTGGTAGTCTAAATTAAGAAAGAATAATTTAGATTAATATTGGATAAAATTATTTTAAAAACAGATAATAAATATTGCAAATATAATAAAAATATTATAGCTGATGTCACTAAATAAATCTCATGAGTATTAGATTACAACTTCCATGTCAATAACATATTCTAAATCAACAGTGGAAGCCTTTCAAATCTTTATATTATGAAGTTCAAGTATATCATATTTTACCATCTGTAAATGCAATGCAATGCAATGTATTTTGATAATCAAAATAGTGCACTTATCTGAATTGCATACCGAATCATTTCACACTAATATTTATAAAATAATGACTGATAACGATAAATAAGAAAAATTTATCCAGTTGTATTCTTGACAAATATTTCCGATAATATAATTTTCTTTTATATGATACATATATAACTTTGAAATGACAAGACTACTTTTACTAGATTTGAAAAATACTAAGATAATTTTATCTTCGTAACATATCAAAAGATATGCAAAATAAATAAAAACTGTAGATACTGTCTATAGATACAAAATAAATAAAAACTATTCAGTTTTTAATTTCATTTTTAAATTCCCATGTGAGTTTTTAATCAGAGATATCAATACTTTTCTTAAACTACAAAACATAAAATCTAGAATCTAATATTCATAAATTTTTTGCTCAAGCACGCAAGTTTTCATATAAGTCCTCATATGAAAAATTTTATAACACATTATCAATATTTAAAAATATGTATTTAACTTTAGAAATGCATGCAATCATTTAAAAACTAACTTTGAACCCATTCCACAATGTAGATAATTCTCCTCTACACCATCCAAGAATTATAGTTGGCAATAAAGTGCAAGGAACCAAATAAAGTAGGGCAGGTTGTGCTGTGCTCATAAGGAACAATGCCATAAATGTAACAAGCAATCCAATGCCATACACTGCAAATAAAAATTGCATTAACATAATTGCATAAAAAATAATAATAAATAAATAAATAAATACTTTTGAGAAATCAAATATTTACTAGCAACTGTTGTAAGAAAATATATCCTCTTTTTGCTGGTAACAAGATCAAAACCATGACAATAAGATATTAAGAGACCTATAGATATAAATTGATCATTAGTTATTTCATATGCATGTACATTAATAATACATGAAAATAGATTTAAAGATGCTCAAAAAACATCTTGGCATCTATGCAAAGATCTCCTTTATATGTTAATTATAAATAATATACATGATTATAACATATCTAACAAAATGCATACATATTTCACAAAAGAGATGTGGAAAAAGAATGCATATAAAAATTTAAAAAAAAAATTGTTCCCTTTCAACACAATAAAATAAAATTATTTTACAAGAACAACGTGAATGTTTTCAAAGAAAGTAAAATAGAAAAGTACTTACCAGGAACTAATATATCCCCAAATCCTAAGATTGAAAATTGTTTATAACAAACAGCTAATGGATCAAATCCAAAATGAGAAACTCTTAATACCATTGGCAACTATGGGGGTAAAAAAACCCCATTAATTTAAAAGTAAACATCTCACAGCATCACATTTTGTAGTGACCAAAGATATCTATTAAAAATTATTAATTAAAAATAAGCAAAATATTCCAGATATTTTAATTATGTAATGCAATATTACCATTTCAGCAGAACTTCCACCAGTAGCAACTTCTTCCATTACACTTTCTCCTTTCTGTTAAAAATATTTAAAATATATTTTTACCATATAGAAAACAATTCCAAATTTTCTCTTCTTGAGAATTTATCTTAGTATAAAAATATTAATCAATTGATAAAAATATAAATCTAATATATATTAATCGGACTTTAATGATCATTTAATTTTTTTTATTGGATGAATACATCGTCATAAAATTAAATTTGAAAATTCTTCCCCTACAAATTATTCTAAAATAACAATTAAAATGAAGCAGATATACATGTACATGGATTATAAAAATCAAATAGTTTAACTATGATTTTATGTTTTATTTAATTTAAAATACTTTTTGTAATTAGAGAAAACAAAATTATTATACTTTTATGCATATATTCACACATAATAATTTTCATGATTAAAACATATATTGGTATAATAATAAAATATTATTAAAATTTAACAAACATTTTTTTTTATTTTGATTAAATTAATAAATACTACTGTGTCCAAAAAGTAAGCATCAAATCTTTAATTTTTTGGGCGTGAGATTCAGCGGTTGAGGTTGATGGTCGACCAGATGGCTGTTCATCTTCAACACGTTCTCTGGCTTCTTTGAACTGTTTATACCACTTCTAAGCATTTCTTTCCGATATAGAAATGCTCATCGAATGCCTTCTGCAACATTATATACGTTTCCACAAATAAAATTGAACACAAGTTCTTGCTCAACTTGCTACGACATAATTCAGCCATTTGAAAAATCGCCGGAATCAGTTTTAGCATCTCACAAAACTAAGCGTAACTAAAACACTAATAAATAGTTAGATGTCAAATTTCACACAGATGTGAAGGACAGTGCCAACAACCTAAAAAAGAAAAAAAAAATTGAAATACCATATGCCCAGGAAATTTAATTTGAAAACTGGTCTTACTTTTTGGACACAGTATTGCAATTAACATGCAATTATAAATAAACATAGTTTATTAAATTTTCACTAGAAAATTTTAAATTTTTATGAAAGATAATGATAGAAATGATTCTAATACTTGAAACTATTTCAATATATAATTACTCAAAAAGCCAAAATATCAGATATACTTTTTAAATTTAATTTTGTAATAATAAAATTCATGGAAAAATTGCAATGCAAGATTATAGAAAGGTTTCCTAAGAGCTACAAAAAAGTGGTTCAAATTATATTTACACATAATTTCATGATGAACATTGAATAATTTATTAATTCTTTACGAGTAAATATTTTCTGGTCTAAAAAATCAATCTGCTAAAAAAGTAAGTGCATGTAAAACATGAAATTATTCTAGAAAAATAGGGCTATAGTTTGAATATTGATTTCAAAATTCAATATTACATTATTAACCAAAAATATTTTATCTATAATACAGAATTTAGAAACCTATTCATGCAGATTTTAACTTAAAGTTAAAATAAATATATCATAATATTAAATTCAAAGTTATAATTAAATATTCAATATAAGAACTAAGCTAAGATAAATATTACTACATAATATAAATAAATTATTCATAACGAACACTGGCAACTTTTAAAGCATATCAATTATGCAATTTAGTGAAAAACTGTTTTATGAGTTTCAGTGAAATAAATGACTATCTGGAGTGAGTTTCATTTAACTCTGTTCAATAGTTCTAAAATCCTAATGCAGTTACTTATTCAAATCCAGAAACTTAGAAATTAACAACTTAAAAGCTGGAAAAATACACCAATCATAATTTTAAAAATAATTTGATTTTAAAGTAATTAAACTTTGATTTCAAAACTTACCACTGTAAAATAAGGTGTAACAAACACAAAAAATATGTCATAGAAGAAAAGCAATACTAGAAGAACGAAGCAAATCTGCAAAAGAAATTTATATGATTTTTAACATTTTAATATAAAATTCAGTTTAAGTACTAAGAAACAAAACTTAAATATTGAAAAAAATATAAGAGTTATTAGAGCAAAAATTACAATTATAGTTTAATAATAAACCATAATTACTTTTAAGCTGGGCAATCTTATTGATTTTAACATATGGATACAAAATGCCACTCCTAAAAAGTCTTGCAAAATCCATGCATATCTAAAAAATAATTTTTATTATGTATCACATGCTTATCTGATAAAAAATCTATTTCAAAATAAAAAAAAATTACTTTTCTTTTCTGACAATGACCCAAAATACGGAAACAGCAATAGCAAAAGCCACTAATAAAACTTGACGAAAATCTATATGACAAGAGGAACTGCCACAGCGAAAATCAGACCTAAAAAAAATAAAAAAAAAAACACTTTTAATTTTTCATCTTACTTTTAAAGTCTTAAAAATGCTTTAAAAAATTAAATATTTAAACTAAAGAAATTTTTTTTTATAAGTTTTTTTTTATCTTTTTAAATAGTCGACATAGCAACTACAATTTATAAAAATAAAATAGTGAATAACATTTTAAGACAAGATCTAGAGAATTATGAATAATTCTTAGAAGTTAGGTAATCCCATTATAAATATTTAAGAAAAAATATAAATTTTGCAATAGGACTCTGATCATATTTTCACTGGCAACATTAGAATTGCTGATGTCTTGAATCGTTGATTGTTCTTACTAAGAAACAAAATTCAGACCGACTTTTAAACTGTTATTAAATCTCTTTTATAAAAAGTATTAAGCAACAGATTCTACTAGAATACTTCTACTCCAATCGATTTTTTTAATGGAATGAAAGTTGAACATTTGTAAAAAATAAAAAAATTATATTTTAAACTAATTCCCTTCCAGATTACTCACCTTTTATAATTATATTTCATTAATAAAGGAAATTAAAAAATGGCAAGAAAAATTTATTATATCATTTCATTAAGCCTCTAATAACTGTCTTCATTTATAAGTTACATGAACTCAATTCGCTAGATAAAAAAGTCAATAATTCTACTTAACAAATCTATTAAGAAACACTCCTTAATGTGGTTAGTAAAAAAATATTTGTTTTTTACAAATTCTTTAAAATCAGTAACTGCTCCATCAAATTTCCTTACATAACAACAATATCCAAAATTATGCAAAACTCCAAAAGTGTATTAATTTAATACATATAAGAATGAAAGAGTGAAGATATTTTTAAATCTTAATATCATTTATTATGCCATTATGACAAATTCATGTACATGGATAATTAATAATAACAAACCTTTTTAAAAAATTTTAAACACTCTTCAAATAATATTTATACAGATACTTTGATTTTAATGATCCCTTGCCAGCATTCTTTTAAAAAGACCCCAGAATACCTTAAATTAATTTTACCATGACTACAGTAATATTTGAACAATTTCTTCCTTTTTGAGAAGTCAGAATTCGGGGCCCTTCAAGGTTCTTTTAATATGAATGCTATGATAGTTTTATTATACAATGTAGCGAATCCTGGTAGTGGCTTTTGTTGAATAAAATGGTTAGTTTCTAGATCCCTCCTTGTCAGTTTACCTTTGGTTTGTTTTTTATAAGTGTGTGTGTTATGTAAACTGACCATGCTTTTAATTCATTCCATGTCTTCTTTTTTTTTTAATTTTTGTACTTATATATTGCACCCATTACACACACAATGTATATAAATATATATATATATATATATAATAAAATTAATAAAAATTAGACAAATTTATAAAAAAAATTACCTGAAATCACTATAAATAATGTCAATTTAATTAAAGTAAAAAAGAAAACCCCTTCCAAATTTATGCATCAGAATCATTTTAAAGAACAAAATTGAATTATGAAATAACACTTAAGCACATATACAATTACAAAAGATTTCATTAATCTATAACAAAAGAATCAAATGAAATATATAATTAAATATCTTCTTAAAATTTTAATTAATCTTTATAAAAACATACTTGCAAAAACTGCCTTTTATTTTCAGAACAAGAGGCTCCAGGCAACTGTGTACAGATAAAATACTTGCCAGTACAAAAAGGCTGATAATAAAGTACACTGAAAACGAATTGCATTAAGTTTAAACAATAAATTTTGATAAATTAATGCATGTTGAATAATTTAACACTTTCCTTATAAAAAAAAAAAACTGAATGATTAGAAATGTACCATGGTAGAAAGCAACATTAAAAAAAAAAAATCCCTGACAGAGTCAATAAATTTGAAGTAATAAATTATATTAATATACATGCAAAGACCAATGCTGCCAAATATGCTTTAAATTCAGATTACTAAATATGCAATTAGACAATAAATAAGAAAAAAGCTATGCATTTTTTTCAGCCATTGTTACTACATGAATTGAATACTCAATAAAATTTGTTTAAATCCCTGCTGCTATATTTTAATATATATAAAAACAATGAGAATTTGATGTGCTAAATGGTAAAAAGATTTCTGTTTAAAAAAAAAAATTCAAATTTATCACAATATCAAAAATTTAAACATTCCCCTCCCCCCGCTGTTTATTCTTATAAATTTTGTTTGCTAATTTTACAATTCCTTGCAAGTAAATTAGAATTCTAATATTAGAATATTTTGTAAGTATTCTAAATAAATTTTTCTATTCTTGTAAAATGTAAGGCTGGTCCCCCCCCCCTTCTGATTGCTGCTATCATGAATATTTTCCAGAAACAATTGCATATGGGAAAAAAATAAAATTAGGTAATAGAAAAAATGTTTAGTAAGGCTTTGTCATAAAGTAAAATAAAAAAAAAAAAAAAATGCATTAATGAAAGAATATAAATAAAGCCTGTTTCTAGTAAAAAAAATACTTATTGACATGTGCAATTTCACTGTATTACACATAATGAGTATAATGTCAACAACTGCTGAAGACAGAATTGCAATCTTTAGAATGTTAGCCTGTGATAATAACAGCTCTGCGTGAAATCACTTGTTAGTAAAACATTTTAAAATAAAATATGGGTCTTAATAATTTTGTGAGTTAATACCTTAGTAATAACTTACACATGACATAAATTTAATTTAAATTACTATCATCTCCTAATAAAATTTTATAAAAAGGTAAGGGTGTGCCATATGCAAACAAACAAAAAAACAGTGGATAATTTTAAAGAACGATCAGATTAAATGTATATGAAAACAAAATTATATTTTTATTATCAGATCTAATTTTAAATCCAATGAAATAACAGGAAAATTTATGTGTAAAAAACATGAATTAAAATAAATATATCCACTTCAGTTTTAAATTTACTTTTTCAAGTGAATTGGAATTTTAAGGTCTAAAATTAACAATAAAAACAAATGAGAAAATGATTCTTAATTACTGAAGACTCATTAATTTTGTCAATGTACACATCCAAAAATGAAAGCTTTAAGATATATGTATTTTTCATAACAATTTTATTTCTTTTAAAATATGCTTCAAATTTTTTATGAACTATATAATATAATACTATTTCATACTCAGCTACATTGCTATCTGTCATCGAATAATAAGAGTTGCAAAAAATCAATAAATAGATAATGACTCTGAAAAAATTTATAAATAGAAATGTTAGCTAAACCTAACATTCATACAATTCAATTCAAAACATGTAGACACAAATGACTACACTTAAATAAAATGTATAGGTTAATATAAATACATTAAAAATAAAATATTTCCAAATACATACCTAAGTAATCATATAAGAAATAAAGTAGAACTAACATCAGGCCCATACACAGAACAAATACACCTACAGCATAAGCACTAACGTTTAAAGAACTGTCTTCAATAGTATTCACTCTTACACAGGGCTTATTAGGCAGTTCTCTCTCACCACCAGGTAATGAACTCATTTCTTTACAAAATCTAAATACATAAATATATAATGCATTTATATAAATATGTGGGTAAACCAATAAACTTAAAAATTTATTCATAAAAGATTTAAAAAAAAAAAAAAAAAAAAAAAAAAAAAAAAGAAGCTTTAACTAAATATTTTTAAATAAAAATTAGAACTATACATTTGTAAATAAAATAAATAACTTTTCTGAAATTCATATCTAATTTAAGTAAGTGCAAATTAAGTTATTTTGACAGTTTTAAATTAAAAAGATTAAAAAAAAAAAAAAAAAAAGAAGCTTTAACTAAATATTTTTAAATAAAAATTAGAACTATACATTTGTAAATAAAATAAATAACTTTTCTGAAATTCATATCTAATTTAAGTAAGTGCAAATTAAGTTATTTTGACAGTTTTAAATTATACAAAATCTTTATGAGAACTGATAAAATAAAAACTATTAAAGAGTAATTTCTTTTTTAATTTAAAAAAAAAATATTTGAAATCAAAAATATTTTTTAAATAAATATTTAAATTAAAAACACGAATTGTTAAAGATTGTATATTGATTGTATGAATGATTTCAAAACTTATATGTTAATCAAATTAATAAAGAAAAACTATCTTAAGTTGTTCATTATTATTTAGATGTCAGGATATTAAGTTTAGCAACTTACTACTTTAAAACAAACTGCTAAATCATTTTTCATAAAAAAAAAAAAAAAAAAAAAAAAATTATTTATTCATTAAATAAGTTCACTTGAAAAAATAAACATTGGCATATTATATGCATACTCTAACAGAAAGCTTTCAAATGATAATTTCCCATGTATAACAATTGCCATAATGATGGTGAATAAGATAACTTTTTTTTTTTAGCATTAAAAAGGAACTTTTCCATTACTACTAATCTTATACTTAGAGAAAGCTCATACTTAGATGCATTTTATATATAAAGTGTATAAGTTTATTTTTAAAACTTTTTGTTAAAAAAAAAAAAAAAAAGCTTAATATTTTATTAGTTTTAAAATGTAAAATAAATAAAAAATATAAATTTTATAGATTTACTGATTTGAAATAAATTTAAATAGAATTAAGTTTTCACATAATAATAATAAAAAAGTCAATGTATGGTAATTTCCAATAATTATTGACAGCATAATTTTGGGCAGTACATCCACAGACAATTTGTGGCAATACAATTATGGCTATGTTTGCATTTCTATAATTGGAGTAAGATATTAGAGTGGCATAAAAATCTTTCAAATTTTAAAAACATTTTCAATTTCAAATTAATATTAAAAAATAATAGAATCCAGAAAGACGTAGAAAATCCAATTGAAATTATACAGATAGATAATATGATTGTTAATGCATATGTAAAATTACGATAAACTATGATAATAACAAAATATTTACATGAAATATTTCTTGTAAATATAAGCAATAATGGTAAAATAAATAAAAGGTATCATTTGAGAATGCCATCAATTTAAAAAAAAAAATTGCAATTGGAAAGTTTTAAATAATTCTGACATCATGTATCACATTTCTCATGCAGAAGAAAATCTTCATTAATAACACAATCAATGAATCAAAGTAAATATTTTAAGTCCCAAAAAATAAGTAAAATACAAATAAAAGCATAATTTTATGCCTATTTAGGTCACACATTTTTAAGAATTATTCTTTTACTGATACTTCTACGAGGGGAAAAATTGTACACATCATCACAATAATCTGTATCTAAGAGTTTTAATATATAAAGCACAGAATATAAGCATGAAATTATGATAATAGTATAACGTCATGCTAATTTAACAAAAATACATCAAAAAATGTAAAAAATTATAATCAGCTGTACAAATATTAAATATTTTGATACAAAATTAGACTTACATTGCAAAACGTATATGCCCAGACCAATAAGAACCAATTGAAATTGTAATCATTGCAATGACCCATATAACTAACAAACTGAAGTCGAAACTTAGATTATGAGGTGCAAATAACTTGACACTAACACTTTGGCCCATTCCCTAAAAAAAGAATTATACAAATAAATTCAGAAAATATTAACTAAATTATAATGTTAAGATTTTAAATGAAAGTATAACATACTTTTAATCGTTCAGCGGAATTCTCTGATATTAATCCAACAGTAATATTAATAGATTCAGCAGCTGTATCATTCACATCAATATCAGCCTGTTATACAAATATAAAACTTTTACAATTTATATTTATAAAAAAACATAGAATATTAAAATTAAATTATTAAAAATATCATCAAATATATATGTGTGCGTGTGTGTTTCTGTACATTATGATGTTAAATACATATGTTTATCACAGAAATTGTCCTTTTCAAATAAGTTTTAAAATCTTCTATGAAATTAGAAACATTTTATAACACTCCTATTTATTAGAATTTAATTAATTTTTAGAACATAAAATTAAGGTAAAAGTTTTTTTAAAAATATTCTTAATGTTATGAGAAAGTTGCTTTTTATATTGCACTATTTCTTGGTCTGCCAATATTAACAACATAAAAAAGGGCAAGAGCACTTTGAATTTTAATATATATGTTTAAATCATTTGTAGAAAGGTTTACTACATAATACAGTAAACATAAATTTTAATGTAATATATTTTTGTTTTCTAACAGAATAATATTTTATTTGATCATTGAAATAATAAAATTCTCTCCAACATCTACAGTGAGATTGTTACCCTTTTCCTTTCTTATATCGGTGTATGAATGTTAGTTTCAAGCAATACATACTTTATGTGTCAAATATGTCAAAATATAATACTTTAATAAATAATACAAAAAATAATACTTTACTTGTCAAATATAACTTTAACCACATATATTATAACAATACTATGATTTTATATATTAATTTATAAAAAATAATATATTCTACCGAATTCTATAATTGGAATGGATCATTATTTAATGCAATATGTTTACTTGTCGCAATTTATGAATGAGAGCGAAAACTTCAATGTACGTGAAAGTTTTTCTTAAACATACATATAGAGAAATGCAGTTTTATTACTATGAACATTTGATAAGTATACACATACCACTTTTCCACTATGAGTGATGAAAAATACTCCTCTCCCTCCTCTATCTTGAATATTTAGTGCTTGAACAGATATACTGCAGTTACCTTTTATTAATAAGATAACTTTATTTTTTGGATCACTTTCTGGATGATCCTCACACCAATCCAATTTACTATCATCTTGTAAAACATGGAATTGCTACATAAAAGCAAATTTTATTATCAAAATCATTTTTTAATTAAAATTATTATATTTCATCTAAATAATAGTTGTGACAATTATATATTTGAAAAATTTATAAAGCTGAAAGAATGTTTTTAAAAATTGTCTATAAGCAATTAGCAAACTATTATCATAACAAGTTATAATTAGTTAGAGTTGCCCTTGCTTTGCTTGAACAAAGTCAGCCAGATCCTATCAAGTGTGATTGAAGAAAATTAATATTTAAATACAGAAATTATAAATCTAGACTAATCCTTCTCAATACAATTGTATTTAATGCGAACAAAAAATATGCTTTTTATTTAATTTTGCTTTCACTTTATTTCATATTTATTCTATTACAATACTTGGTTATGTATGAATTACATTTATCATCTTATTATTTCACAAGTAGATGTATAATTTTTGGGGGTTTCCATCGACTTTTTTTAAATGAGTGAAACATGTTGGCACACAAACTTCATTTAGTATCAATTTCAAAGGTAGGAACACTCAGCACTTTTTGAATGTACAGTGTAAACTTGCCTAAATGCTTCACTTATGAAGATTCCTTTGTGGCCTTCGACTGAAATAACTTGCTTTATTTGAAAGATTAGTTTTGTTGCATTTTATGTATAACATGATGGTACATTGGCATATAGCAACTTTCCCTTTGACAAAGTTGGGAAAAAGCAGTTAATGTCATATTCACACGTGGATCATTGCCTATTCTCTCTTAGCAATTTTTCTTGTAAAATATACTTAATAGCCATTTTCTAAATGACAACCAACAGTTGTTCATTTGGCAGTGCAATCGTGTATAAGGAAATTCAATATTTACCAAGCCACAATCATTTCTATAAAATTATCAGCCCATTTGATATTGAAGTATTTTATCTTTCAGGTGTTGTTTTCCATTTTCTCTGCTTATTGTGAATACAGTTATATCTTTGGAAACATACTTAACAGATTTCACTCAATTGAAGTCCTCCATATTTATATGTACTTGAAACATTTTTGAGAGATGGCACCATCTATTAATTATTTAATTCTATGCCTTGCATTTATATTTTGGCAAAGGAATCACTATTTTCCAGAGATCTTCTGTACCTAAGATATACATGTTCTCCTTTTTTGTGTCTTTTAAATATGGGTTTGGATATCTCTTTGTATACTTAAACATGGTATATACATTTTCCACATGGATCATGAAACATGTTTTACACTATTATATTATATAATTGTAGATTTGGATGGATTTTATCATGTAACAAAATTAAATTGTGTGAATGAAGTTTCTGCTATTTGATTGTGTACATCCAGTATCTAATGTTTCCAAAAATGATACTTTTCAATAACATTCATGAATCTCATTTGTTTCTATCGAAAAATTTGAACTATTATGCCATGCCGGTCCATGGGAGTTTGTCTATAAATCCTATTTTCTTTTATCTTAGGCCATGATGAATTGCAAGTGAATGCTATGAATAAATCAGGGCGACCTGAAATAAATCATCGCATTTTGTGTGTACTCATGCATGTGTTGTGGACTTCCCATATATGTTGATGATAAAAATCACCAGTATTCCAATGTTATTAACATTATATTTATTCATGATTGTGTCTCTCAACTGAATGTACTCTTTTGTATACAAATTTTTTGCTTCTGACATATGAATTTCATGCGTTCTGTTTCTATTTTTTCGAAACATATCAACTAAATCAGTTGAAATAAATGAAGGGTATTGGTAATATGATTGTACATTTTGTTGTGTCTGATCTTTAAACAATAGACGTAAAATTCCTACAGAGATACTTTTCTTACTGTTTTAGCACTTGAATTTCGGTTCATATGCTTCAAATTGAAACAGTACCGATCTCCTTTTATAATGGATAATAAAGTGCATTCTAAGAATGATACGTTTCTGCGATAAGTTATAATCGTGTGCTTTTCATTGAATAACTATACCATGGCTTGTGTACTCAATATTAACAATTTTATCGACTTGAGGTGCATTGAATTGACATTCACATTTTCCAACTTTGCCATTTCAAATCACAACTTCATCATACCATTCAATTCAATGCTAGTTTGAATAAGCAAACCACTTGATTGTTCTTGTGTAAATTCATGCAACATATTTCTGGTGTTTCTTTCAGAACTAGCACACTTGATTGTACACTTTAGTAGGGTCTTAACAGAATACCTCTTCTTCCAAACTGCAATGTCTATTTCTTCTGTTTCCCATTTTCTCGTACACTAATATTTTGTTCATGTGCTGATGGTTGTTGCCATTCATGAACTTTACTCATTGTAACTCTACTTAGTTCATTTCTTACTCTTGTTTCTTCAGCAGTTTTTTTATGTCTACTAGCTCAGTGTCTTACTCAATGCTCTTCTCTAATTTCTTCTCATTTATTTTTTTTTTATCTATTAAAATTCCAATCAATCTATTCCTTCTCTTCCATCATGAAGTCAAACATGCTTCTTGGCCATCATTTGTTAAATTTTGCTGTTTTCTTCTTTCACCACTGGCAAGATCTCCTCCTCTTTTACGTTTTGGCATTCTGTTAGATGTCAGTTAATACATTAAAGTTCCTTTTAAAGATGATGGCTATAAATTACGAGAATAGAATAAAAAATTTCACAATACACTCTAATAAATCATATGTCAAAATATTTCATATACTCTGGAGCTCATATACATAGCAGTCAATTTTTGTAATAGAGATAATTAAAGGCAATTATAAATAGATTATTTCATTTTATTTTAAAAATAAAATTTAAAAATCCGAAAAAGTAATATCTAATTTTGCAAAATCTTATGGTCTCCAAAATAAACACACATAAATATAATAGATTGTGCAAGTTTACATCATGAAACTGAAACACAGCACATTAATTAAATAAACAAAATATATGCAATTGATAAAACATGAGTTCTGGCACACAATTTTAATATTTTCATGAAAACCATGCTAAATGGAACCTTGGTTTGTACATGCGTGTCCATATATCTGAAAAATTTAACCTCTATAGATCCAAACAAAAATCTTCATAGATGGGAGACAAGGGCTAGACATGATATAACCCCAATGAGGCTGCGGAGTAATAGCATTATGCAGGGACAAATCATGCTACATTTATTTAGAATAAACGCACACTCAAAAAAGAAAGTTATGCTTCATGATGATTAATTAAACATAAAATTTAAAATGTTTCTATACAAAGATTTACTATGTTCTTAGAGGAATTAATAAATATCATTATTACTAATATTTAAAATAATTAAAAATTTTAACACAATAACTTTCTAGGCTGTTTATTTTAAATATTTTTAAGTAATTTATTGCAGAAAAAAATAAAATGTTAAAACAAAGCACATTTTATAAGTTGTAGATTAAATACAGAAATTTTTTTAATTGAATGAACTATAGTAGTCAGGTAGCAAATTTTTCTAGAAAAAAAATGACTTCCCCCCCATTATTTTCTTTACTTCACTTGATTTAGCAAATATTAACTTCTACCAATATGCAGCAAACTTTTCTAAATTTTGTAAATTGTTTTCTGTATATCAAGATAAAAAAAAAAAGTTTTATATTTAAAATTAAGATCTGTTCTTTTATGCTTTGTTTAATTAAATTTGATGACATTATAAAGAAACTATAAATTTAACCATTTAAATTTTTACAGAAACCATTTTATCATGCATGTCATATATGATACAAGACAAGATGCATTACATTTTAAAAGTAATATAATAGATGATTTTATCATAGCCAATATTAGTTAAATTTTTAATAATGGTAATTTGTAATTATAAAACGTGAAATTGGAAAATGAGACATTTTTAATTAATAAAATTGCAAACGTAGAAATCTCAACTCTCTCCTATATATTAATTTCAACATATTCTAAGAACTAAAGCAAAAACCTTAGAGTTCTGTTTATATGAGAAAAAAAAATTCTAAAAAATATGCAAGAGATATCTATTGTGTGCTATAACAATACACAATGTAACAAAGGGTATGCAACACTGGCAATTTATTATTATGGTATGTACAATGTAACAATAGTTACTATACCTTACATATAATTATAAATAAATAAAATATAATTTTGAATAAACATAATATTGTTTTGATACTATACTATGTCTACAAAAAATTGTGGGAAAAAGTAATAAGTAAAATTTTTACTTAACACATTTAGTAACCTCCCTATATTCATAAAAATATAACAAGAATTGCATAGATATGCATAAATTTATATTACATGGGATTTTTAATGTCAAAAAAAGATGAAGTCAAAATTTTTTATATCAATTGTAAACTAAAAATATACATAAGTTATCAGTTTATATTAAACTCATTTTGTATCTTAATCTCAAAATTTTGTGACTAAAAGTGAGCAACAGTATAGAATTCCAAAAACACATTGCTACACATTTAATTTTAAAAAAAAAAAAAACTATTTCTGTTTTAAAATAATTTTTAACATACAAAGGGATGTTATCAGAAATCATTTTGAAACTTTGATATAGATATTTATAATATGCAAAGAAATTAAAATTATAAAACAACATTATGGCTTACAGCATTTGATTTTTCTTCTGGCAAAGTAGTAAATTCTTTAAAATAAATAATACAAAAGTTTTCTTTTTCTGATGATGATTCTGCAGCAAGCACACCATATTCATTTGCGGCTCCCTATTTAATTGAAAATGAAAAAAAAATTAATCATTTTCAAATTGTCAATTTGAGATTTCTTGATAAATAATGCATTTAAAAAGGATAATAAATGAAATATTGCAGTTTTATTTTTTTTAATTAATTCACTAGATTTTTAACACAAAAAATTAAAATTGTGATTTTAATTTTTAAAATATTTTAAAAAGAAATTCATTTGAATAAAAAAACTTATTTCATTAGTAGCATCATATTATTCTGCCTACACCTAAAAATGCATGCCCCAAAATTATTTAAGCATTTTTAAAATAATAGTTTGCATTACATAAATGAGTAATTAAAATTCAAAACACATATTTTAAACAATACACTCACATGGCTAAACTTGAACAATGCGAATATATAAATGACAAATATTACGATTCGGCCACAAATCGATCTGGTTGAACTTGCCATTTTTCTCCTATAGAACAATAAGCTTAAAAATAAAGAAAACTTTTATCAACGCTTTACATCCTAGAATTCAAAGAACTGACTGCTAGTACCAGAATAAGCCTATCACATTTCTGAAAGCAGAACAGAAAATTGTAAATAAAATAGTATGACGACATCAGCTCGATGCCAAAATTCAATAAGAAATTTGTTGTATAAATGACGTTTGAGTTTCCTGCGAGCCTAATTAGTTGAGTCGGGATTTAGCAAAGAAGCTTTAGATTTTAGTGGCAACAATATAAATAATTTCCGTTCATATTTGTCTTGTCATTTAACTGGCTGGTAGCATTTATTATCGGTGAATTTGTTTATAATTAGTAAATTATCAAAATGCCGATTGAAAATTTGGAAGCTGAAAGCTTAGAAAAGAATCCTAACTTAGAACTTGCTCAATTGAAATTTTTACTATCATCTGTGGAGCATCAAAAAGATGAAAATTTGAAATGCCGTCTTCTAGATGCTATCAAAGAGAATAGTAAATAAAATTACTTTGTATTGGTTTCGTTTTAAAACATAGTTATTCTTTACTTAAAACATCGCTGCTTAATATATATATTGCTACTCTTTTATAATTATTTATTTATTTATCATTAATAATATGCATTTCATTGTTATTTCTAGGAATTTATCAACTTATCTTTCACACAACTTTTTACAAATGTGGAATATTTTTTGTTTAGTATTAGATGCATTGTTTCTATCTTTTAAAAACAAATATGATGTATCTATAATATTCAAAGACAACTCATCAATTTTACTTATTTTTTATTTATAATAAAGACAAACTTATGTACTATATTTGGAAAAAAAAATAAGCATAACTCATGCAATTAAGTTATTCTTGAATTTTTAAAATACTAATTCTTTGAATTAATTTTAGTATAATAAAAAAAATGTATCAAGATAGATTCATTTAAAAAAAATGTCTTAGCAATATTCCATCAGTTGTATTTAAATAAAATTTTATAATAATTAAATAAACTTTTAATTCTGTACTTGAATTTAAGTTTATATGTGAAAATGATATAACTTTATAAAGGGAGATTATATTTTCAGAAAATTTGAAAGTATGCTAAATACTGTTGATAAGTAAACTTCATCGAATCTATAATGCAGTGGAATTCACAAACTCTCTTTTACTAAGTGATAGTCTTATTGACTGGTAGAATACAAGCAATTAAAATGTTAATTTTGGTCAGAAAAATAACTCTTTAAAATTATGAATATAATCAAAGTATTGATAGACAACATTTTTTTGTACTGAAAAATTTTCTGGAAATAATAGTCTCAAAATAGGAAGAAAAAAAAATTATAATTTTTATCATTAATGATTAAAGTAAAAATAGTTTGAAAAAGTGCTGCAGTTACATTCAGTGATTTTTAAATTTTGTGAGGGACAATAAATAAACTATTCCTAGAATAATAAGATTTAAGTATCAAAGCTTAATTTTAAAATTCATTCATAAAAAAATTAACAATAATAAGTAATAAAAAAATACACCCCAGGAAAAAATAATCTATTACAGCATATACAAAGCCAAGATTCTCACATGGCCAGTAGAGATTGAATGTGCACCAGTTAAATGCATCATTAGAAGTATTTTTGAAGAATCTAGTTAACTTGAGAATAAATTAAAAAATTATGGAGATTAATAACAAGGGTTATCAATATATAATCATAAATTTAAAACAGTTATACATCCCGGATGATTTTTATTGTTACATAAAAAAAATATCTCATTTATTTATCGAGAGATTATATAGTATGTGTTCAAATTTTCTACTAAGAAATTTTTAAGCTGAGTAAAACTATTCATATTTGTTAAATATTAGACAGTTTTCTTTTTAATGAAAAATTAATTGATGGATTTAGATTAAAATCAATTAAATAATATTTTACTTTCTTGACTGTAATTTTAGAATTAACCTCTTTTTAAGTAAAATAAAATTTTGGCATCTGTGCTAGTTATCTTTTTATGTTTCTAATCATTCATATAAGAAGCATATGTTTTTTCATAGCTGATTTAAAACTAAACTTTAACTATTTTAGATATGGCTCCATTCTATGAAGAAGTATGCAGAGATTTAACTTGGCCTATTGATAATGCATTGTTAGAATCGATGAAAAAGGCCAATGAAGAGGCTTTAAAGAAGCTAGATGATGCTATTGAAGACGCAGAGAAAAATTTAGGGGAAATGGAAGTCAGGGAAGCTTTCCTTAATAAAGCTGAATATTTAAGTAGAATTGGATCCAAGGTAAAAATTTAAAATGTGTAATAATTTGAGATATTGTGATTTTTTTTCACATGTTTAGAATTAATATATGATAACGTATTTCAATAATCAATGGAATTTTATGAACACCTGTTCATTTAAGACAAATTTCATAAATTGTTCTTATAATCAATTTTATGTTTTAGGAAGCAGCTTTGACTGTTTTTAGAAAGACCCAGGAAAAAACTGTATCTCTTGGACATCGTTTGGATCTGCTTTTTCATATCATAAGAATTGGTTTGTTTTATGTGGATCATGATCTTATAACACGTAATATTGAAAAAGCTAAAAGGTAAAACATATTTTTTTAAATTTACTAGTTATCATAAAAAAGCATTTTTTAAAAAATATATTGATTTAAATGTTTTTAATTTTCAGCTTAATTGAGGAAGGGGGAGATTGGGATCGACGAAATCGACTCAAAGTTTATCAAGGTGTTTATTGTATGGCCATACGAGATTTTAAAAATGCTGCTACTTTTTTCCTTGATACAGTTTCTACATTTACCAGCTATGAACTGATGGACTATAAAACTTTTGTGACTTATACTGTTATATGCAGCATGATTTCTTTACCTCGAGTAGATTTACGTGAAAAGGTATTTTACTTTTTTAATTATTTTAATAATTAATTATTTTTTTATAATTAAAAATTTGAATGTACATCATTTATTTTTTACCTGAAGGTTGTCAAAGGATCTGAAATTCTGGAAGTTTTACATAGTGCATCTGATATAAGAGAGTATCTGTTCTCTTTGTACAACTGCCATTATGGTGAATTTTTTCAGAAACTTGGTATGCTTATTGTAATATTGTTCTTAGTATAATTATTTTAAGAAACATATTTATCATTTTTTAATATTTATTAAAATTAGTTTTGTGTTGATGGGGCATCATTCATTAGTTGTGCATAAAATTACCAAATGTAATAGCCTGCAATAGCTATTGGCTGTTTATTTATAAGCTTAGTTCTAAAGATTAAAATTATTCATAGATTTTTACAGCATGGGTCAATTGCTTCAATTGTTCTAAATTTTTTTCCATTTGTGGTCTTGTTATTTTAACATCAATTTATGCAATTTTGTAAAATCTTAATTCTTTGAAAAAGTATAAAGGGGATTATATGATTTGGTAATTGCCAAATAAATGATGGTGAATTTCCAATAAAATATTTTGAAATAAAATTTTCCAATCATAGTGAATTATTATTTTTAAGTAAATGTACAATTTTTTTTTTTCTTTCTTTTTCTATTGTTAATGCTGTCACAAAATGTTGTGCTGAGATGAAAATAAGGGGATTTTGTAAAAGAAATTGATTTGAAAGCTTTCATATTTCTTACTTGACTATTATGCACTTGATTTCTTATGTCAAAAGTTTTTGTCTATCAACAACTGTAAATTGGAGAGTTACTTGTGAGAGGTATGCTCCAATGCATTACTTTTTTGTCATCATTTAAAATCTGTTGTTCAAATAAAATAGGGTAGTTGAAAAATTGTGGAAATCAAAGTAAGTTTTACTCGTTGGAACAGTTTAGTTTAACTCCAATCAAGTTTTACTCGTTGGAATTGCTATGTTAAATCTACTGTATTATACTCCCTGTTTGATATCAGACTCAAAATGTTTTTTAAATTTTCATTGCTTGTCTATTATGTTTAAAATATTTTTTTCATTATCTTTAATTTCATGTTTTTCTATTTTTTGTATTATTTTGATCTGATGGCCAATTGGCTAGTGTTCTGGTCTTTGGTACCAGGCTTCAGATTCGAGTCCTGAAGGTGGTATGGATGTTTGTTAGAATCCATGTTAAACTGTAAGTTCCAATCTAATTAGCCTAAAGTGTGCAAAAATGACCAGAGAGCAACAAACTAAACCAATCTTCTATTACTAATATCTGGTTGTTATCATTATCTGAAGTTACATTTTACATCAAAAAGGGCACATCTTAAACTGAAAGGACTTTAAAAGTCATGATTTTTTTCTGAATTATTTTTTATAATTAAACTATCTTTTGGCATTGTTTTCTTTTTTAACTGAATGCTGTCATTTAGAAAAAATAAATCATGAAATAATAATAAAAATGTACTTTTTGTACCCTTTAATTTTGAATAATTTTTCGTTAAATTGTAAATGTTTATGTACATTAACATTTAAGATACTAAGGATCAAAATACTGTTTAAAAAATTAAAGAATGAATATATCTTAACCTTGACTACTGCCATTAATTATTTGGTGCACTAAGAAAGGAACTAAACATTGCAAATATAACAAGATGAGTAAGAAAACTTGGAGCCAAACTTTTCATTTTTTTTCTTCAGTAAATCAATTTTAGAATAAAATATCAGAGATATTTGTATGCAACAAATCCTCTGTGCTCAAATAGTAAAATTTCAAAGATTTTCTGCTGAAAGAGGAAACAAACCATGCTCTTTAAAAAAATCAAGAAATAAATACCTATTTATTTTTATAACCAAAACATTGTAGTATCTTATTAAATTAGTTTCTTTTAGACAAAACTATAATAATTTTAATGAAATACATACATAGAAGTGTTTTGCTTTAGATATTTTGTTTATATTCACTTTTAATTTTATATAGTTTTTAATTTATTATTTTAATTCACCTTTTCGTTGCAGTATAAAAATACATATTCTGTGTCAGTTTTATGAAAATAACGGCTTCTAATGAAAATTAAATTCTTCTCTTATCAAAATATAATTTTGAATAATCTAACATAATAATATCTTGTTCTTAACTAATGAAGCATATTTTTTAAATTTAAATCATTGTAAAGCGATAAATGAATTTTCTTTATCAACATTCTACCGAGTATTAATGATATTTTTTTTTTTTTTACAGCATTAGTTGAACGAATGCTTAAGCAAGATCGTCTTTTGGCTGCTCACTTTCGTTATTATGTTCGAGAAATGAGAATCTTGGCTTACACACAATTACTTGAATCTTACCGAAGTTTAACATTGCAGTACATGGCAGATGCTTTTGGAGTCACTACAGAATTTATTGATAGGTAATATAGCAAACAATATAATATTACTTAATTATTAACTTTAAGCATAAATTTAAATATGAATATTAAATTTTTAGAGAATTGGCCAGATTTATAGCTGCAGGAAGACTTCACTGCAAAATTGATAAAGTTGGCGGAATCGTAGAAACCAATAGACCTGACAGCAAAAATTATCAATATCAGGTAAGGTATAAATTTTAATGTTTTGATATACTTCATTTGCCATTTATTCTAAGTTAAAAAAAAAACTCAAAATTTGCTTACAAAGGCAACATTTTAATTGTAAATGATGTTCTGGTGTAAAATGTATGTTATTAAAAACTAAGCATATATATAAAACAATTTAAATAATGTTTGCTAATTGTAGCGGCTACTTTTTTTTTTTTTGTCCTTAATTTTGTTGAACACAAAATTTTTTAATGTGTTAACAATGTAAATAACACAGTTTGATGTGGAAATTTATATATTTTTTTAATTTCTTGTTTAAAAATTATAGTAAAGGCTTTTAGGAAATTTTGGACAAAATTCTGCACAGTTTCTATAGAATTTTAACAGTTGTTTATAAAGGACTTCTTTTTAAAAGTCACAGAAAAGTTTCATAATACTAGAAAAAAAATTAAAATGACTTCATTGCAGAACTTGCCTGTATTTCAAATATTTCACTTTTTAAAAATAAGTTCTTATAGAATATAATCTTATAGCATTATTGTTACTTAAAAATTAGAGAAAAAATTCATTAAAATAAAATGGCTGCAATGAACCATAATGATACGTTTATGATGATATATTTAGCAATGAAAATAGAAAGTAAAAACACTCATAACATAATTCTATTAATATCCATAAAAAAAATAATAAGTAGTATTCAGCAAGGTGGAATTTTTGGACCAATGGATTATGTTCATAATTGGATAGTTCATTCAACAATGTGGATGAAATTTTGTTATGTAAAAGTTAACAAGATTAATCTATTTTGTTTAACTTTTCTCTTTATAATTTAATGAATTTTTATTGAAATTGCCACATAAAAACACTTCAATTTTTATTCATAATTATACTATGTGGAATTTTTAGTTCAGTTTTGTTTCTAATTTTTAAAATAGGCTGCACTGTGTTAACATTAAATTATTAATCTGCTATTACTTTATAATCCATGCCCTTGTGTTCATATAGAATATTAATTAATACAATTTTATGAATTGAGCTTAATGAAATAATGTGGTAAAGTAAATTTCTTAATTATAGGTTTTTCGTGAAGAAAATTTGTTTTAAAAAGAAGTTTTGTTAAATGCTCATTTATTTTGTTTTATAAATATGAAGTCATGCACATATTTGATTTGCAATATAGCTTCTAAATACATAACCAAAAAAAATTCAATCATTAAAAAGAAGAATGCTGAAGGAACTGAAAATTGTGTATTTTTAAAAACTACTTATACTACAGCTTATTACATTATTTTTTTTATTTTATCCACGATTACAAAGAATTAAAATATCACGAATCTCTCATTACATCGTCTTCTTTACATAAACAGTTAATTTCTATCAATCTTACATGAAGAAACAGCATCTCAGATATGTTAATAATTATTAATATTATTAGCTAAATATAATTATTAGAATTTATTCTGTTTTGTAGCTCTAATAAAGGCTCTTGAAAATATGTTATAAAATTTAAAAAAAAAAAATGTATCATACAAAATTGTAAATGCAGAAAATATACTTCTAATTTTTGTTTCATATTCTATTGCGACAAATTGTTTTATATCTTTGTGGGATGTGATCACTGTAATAATTATATATGTAGTATTTTGATTTTTTTTTTTCTTTTTCAGGCTTGCATCAAACAGGGCGATATACTTTTAAATAGAGTTCAAAAGCTCAGTCGTGTAATAAACATCTAATTTTTTTTATGTTTGTGTTTTGTATTGGAGCTTAATAAATTTTATGTCATTAAATATGTATTAAGCTTTAATTTTTTTCATTGTATACATTAGATTTCTTAGATATTTTTGTTCTCATCATGTTTATAAGAATATTTATTTGCATCATACTTTTCTTTTTAAGTAAAGAAGTTCTTTTATTTGACATTATTTAGACAAAGGTTTTGTTATGCATTTTCAAATTTATTATGAAAAGTTTAATATTTAATAAAAAAACATATTCTGATTGTATGTGCCTATGTTACTCATAATAGAATTTAATCATCAATAAAAAAAAAAAAAAAATAGATATATATTTTCATATGTGATATTTATTATCTATCTGGTATAATGATAAAGATTTGGTATTTTAAAAAAGAATCCTAAAATATTTGTATAAAATATGTCTGGTTATTATATTCTAACCTGTTTTTCAGTATTATTAAGCTCTTAAGAAAGATATTTATTAAAGTTAAATCTAAATTAAAATGGATAAGAACTTATTGAAATTTAAAAAGTGAAGTAAATATTTCTTTAATAAAATTGCATAATGTTGAAGCAGTTACATGAACAGGAAATGAAAAATAATGCTACGGATGCATACATATATAAAATATTATGCATTTTTTAGAGTTTTATCAATTTTTAGAAATGATATAAAAGTAAATTGAAGAAACAATATGATGGTATATTGATATATATCATTCACTATTTGTAAAGCTTTTTGAATTAACAATTAAAAAAAATAATTACAGTCATTGAAGATTAATATAAACATTTATACCTTATTAGATATTAAAATCAGAAACATTTCCAAGATTTTTGACTAGAAGCATTATATTTAAAAAATATCAAATTCAAAATACTAATGTATAATAAAAAAAATTAAATTGAAATGTAATACATAAAAAAGCAGACCAAGAATTATTAATTTACCATAAAAGATAACCATCTTATATTATTCAGATATTAGCTTGGGTAACTTTTTAACTTGTATACATTTATTTTCTGCTACAATTATTTTTGTTTTATTCTGACTTAAAAGATAAAAAACATGTTAAAGATACAGTCCGTAATTTTAAAGTTCTGGAAAATAAAAACCGTTACTGTTATTTAATTTCATAGAAAATTTTTCCTTTTGAACTGTCAAATCATTTGGGCAGTTTAAGATAATGTTTATGAATTGTGAAAATAATTTTTATCACTGAATAATAAGTGTAAAAAGGTTTTTATTTTCTAATAAAAACCCTTCAGTACTTATAAGTGCCTTTAAGAAAATACATAAATGACCATCATAAATAACAGTTTAGCTCAGTGCTTCCTCCCCCCACAAACAATTAAATAAACTTGTATTAAAAAAATCAATTATTTTTGTTTAATTCACATAATCCAAACATATATTTCTTGGGCTTTAATAAGAATTAAATTAGTGTCAACAACAAAAAAAAAAAAAGGTTTTTCTAATTTACTGTAAAGTTCAAAGTCTTTTCTATTTACTAATAAGAATAATATAATAAATTTTTGGATTTGCATGAAATATATAATGTATTTAATTAAGAATACTATAATAAATTCTGTAGTACTTTCACAATGCATAGTAAATTTTATTTTAATTTACATTAGATCTCAATTTTTTTTACATTATACATAGTTATATAAAATGAATTAATGTTCCTGGATGCCAACAGTATGCAATAGCAAGACTGAAATATACTTTGTTGATAAAAGAAATGGTAGCTGCAAAAACATATCACACAAGAATTCATAAATCCATTGATTATTTTATATTTACTATATCTGAAAATAATATATTATTTATTAATTTCCATTTTTTGCTGTTACAATTTGAGTTAATTTTGTTCTTATATACTTTAAAGTAGTACATAATAAAACACTTTAGTATATCATTGTAAAGAAAAATATGCAACATAACAGTTTTCACTCGGCTTGTTCAAGGTGATTGGTATAATCCAAGATGAACTGATTAAGGATATTGCTTCACTAGTAAATACTTAATAATAAAACTCCATTTAAATATAAAATCGACAGTATGCTTCATTTCCACACTAAATATTTAAATGCATTTACTCTCATGATAATTATTTAACAAACAATAAAAATACTCCAAAAAATTAACTTTCAAATACATATTTAGAAATTAGCATTCTTCTTTTCTTTCAAATTACTGTCTGTTTCAAATGGATACATATTTAGAAGTCTTGCAATGCCTGTATATCCCAAACCTGTAAATAAAATTAGATTTTATTTCTTGTTATAAAAATCAACAAAATGATATAATATATGATCTATATTTTATATTTTTACAACAATTGCTCTCAAAATCATGACTTGTTCATTTATCTAGCTTTCCAGGAAGTATTTTACTATAATAATGAGTACATACTTGCCTGTTACAAATCACTGCCACTTTGGAAGCTGGATTGTGTTTTGTGGTTATGTAATTAACTTTTAAGGATTATAGATAGTGCAACAGTAGACTTTTGATAGTAGTTTATTCAATTGTAATTTTTTGTTAATTACTACCTTCACAATTAAATTTGCAGCAATAAAAAGAAAATTATCAAGTTTAATTCATGGGTGTTTTGTACTTACACTTCCCTTCTGAATATTTCAATGCCAATTTAACCATGGCCTCCATTGTGTTCAATTTTAATATGAATTGATGCTTATTTGAAGAATATATATTATTTTTAGATTGATTATGGGGTTTTAAATTTACAAGCTTTTTAAAATATAGGCTTTTGGATGACACATGAGGATATAAATGATTGAAATATCTCAGCTTCAAACATATAATTGTATTAAACTTCTGAGATATTTTACTTTTCATTTTTTGGAATAAAAAGTAAACAAATACAAAAATTAAGTTCTAACAAATTTCACTTAGAGATGAAAGTGTTTTAATGCTTGACAGAAAAATTTTTGATAAACACTTTTTATGTATAGGAATTTTAATTTTTCTCTAAAAAATTATTTTATTATTATTATTTACATGTAACATATTAGTAAATCTTAAATTATAATATCTTGTTTAAATCAATTTTTAAAAAAAATAAAAAAATTTTTAATCACCCACAGGATTTTTATATGGTAGATTTTTAACTAATCAAAACAATCATGGAAAAACTTTTTGTTAATATATCTTTAATCAGCAAGAAGATAAATTTTCAGTAATTATGCCCAATCGTAAGTAGATAAAACTTTAATTACACTGAAGTGACAAAAGTCATTAATAGAATATGATAAATTTTCAGTGCTTCTTTCGCAAATTTCATTTCTGTTTCAAATGGATTCATTAAGAGGTTTTGAATGATGACCTGTATATCCCAAACGGTAAATAAGAAACGCGGAATTAGTTGGAGCTAGACGCAAAGTCAAATAAATGATTATATGTTTTAACATTTTCCACAAGAGTCATGCCGTTTAATTTCAGGCATAACATCCCACCATACAGCGCAGTGGTTACCGCCTGCACTTTGGAACGATTGGCGACGTCTGAAAGAGCCGTAAATTCTAACAGACAACAGTAACACTGCGTCAAATAACCGCAGAAATCAATTTTTTTTTAATTACTACCTTCACAATAAATTTGCAGTAAAAAGAAAATTGGCTTTATTCCAGCATAAAAAACGACATACTCTCAATGGGCAATATCGGTTGGTCCCTTGATGAATGGATTGGCCTGGTCCGATGAGTTTTCTTGGTTGAAGACCTGATGGTAGGGTTCAGATTGGCACGAAGCCATGGATCCAAACTTCCTGTTCAAATGGTGGCTCTGTAATGGTGTGGGCTGTTTTTTCATGGCATGGACTTGGTCCTCTGGTGCAACTGGATTGACTGGAAATGCTTATGTTCAGCTACTTGGAGATCACTTTTAGCCATTCATGGACTTCATGTACCCAAACAACGATGGGATTTTTATGGATGACAATGTGCCATGTCACCGAACAACTTTTTGATAAACGATTTTTGAAGAACATTCTTTCCAACGAATGATCTGGCCACATCGCCCGAAAAATTTTATCGAGCATTTAAACATCATACCTCTTAAATTAATGTCCCATAAATGCTGTTCGTGCCCAAAATCCTGCACATCAACGCTTTCACAATTATGGACGTTTCGAACAGCATGTCTCAATATTCCTGAGAAGACTTCCAACGACTTTAATTAGTCCATGCCAGAAGAGTTGCTTTTCACCGGGCGAAAGGAGGGCCGACAATATTAAGAGGTATCCCATGACTTTTGTGACTTCAGTGTATATACAAGAGTTATTTTAATATATAAAGGAAAAATTATTTGGTTGAATTATCTGCATATAAGTTTTGTGAAGTAATAAATTATTACATAAAAATAAATGTGTATTTTGTGTTATCTAAATGACAATTCACCAATTAATAAATTATAAATTTTTTCAATATGAAGATGTTGTACTTTAACAATGAGTTGTGCCGAAAAATTTTAGCTTCAGTAACATGCATTAAAGAACTGATCAGAACAAGATACATTAACAAAGGAAACTATGTTTCCCTATTTGAACTATATATATATATTCATTTGTATTTGTTGAAGTTCTGATATTTATATATCATTCTGTGCAGTAATAATAAATAATAAAATGTTTATAGCTCTGAACAAAGATGGATAAACGATACACTGCAAATGCAATATAAAAATATATCTTTGCTTTTCAAAAGTATGGTTTATTGTATCTTTGTTTTTCATTGTTTTAGAAATCCTGAGTTTAAAAGAGTAGAATTTATTGTTATTATTATTTCGAGACCAATAATTTTATGGAAATGAACAATTTCATGTTTGTACTACAATCAGAGAAATCCTATCTTTCATAATAAGCACAATATATCCTTTAAAATTCTTTTTTTAAATGGTATTTTTAATTTATCCAATTCATAAAAAAGACAGCATAACAGACTTCGATTTATGCATGATTGTTCATGTACATATTAAGATATCTAAATGGTAATGAAAATAAAAAAAATTAAACATAAATACAAATAATAATAATATTAAGTAAACAAAAATCTGTGTAGAACATTCAAAAAAAAAAAAACGTAAATCTTCTTTTAAATTATCAAATTCAAAGAAGTTCTAAAAATCAAATCAAAGAAGTAATTCTTAACTTTAATGACTTGGGTAAGAAAATATTCCTTTCTGGCAAATCCATCTTCATAAATTGTATTTCTTTTACAACAAACTTTAATTTGCAATGCTTTTGATGATTCATCAGAGAATTTTATACAGATGCTTGTTATTTTATCCACTTCTTTAAGAATATATTATTTTTGATTTTGACACATTTTATAATAATTTTATGAATGAAATTTTTTTTTTCAATGAGAAATTTATTATTGTATTATATCAATATCTGGTTAAAATTTTTAATCAACATTTTAAAAGATTTCATGATTTTAAAATTAATTGATGTATATTATGCTTAATGGGAAAAAAAGGTTAGTAGTAATAATATAGATAACTTACTAATTTATTATTTTATCTTGAAAAAAATAATTGTTAAAGAAGTTGAAACTAGTAGCTCAATCCATTTTGATAGTGATTACAACTTTTTTCATGCAATCTCTGCATAATTCCAAAATTTTATCTAATTGTTTATTAAAACTTATAAATATTATTTGCAAATTTAAATACATTTATTAATAAATTAAATTATTAGGTTTTTTTTTTAATATGCAAATATTTAATATTCAAAATTAAATCTTTTTCTGAAAATTTACTTCCAATAATATAGTAGACAAAATCAATTTCTGTCGATTCAATTTGGAGACAAAATCCATCAGCACCTCCGAAGGAAATTTTTTCCAGGAAACAGACAATTAAAAATTCTGATAATTTTTATATTTATTTTTTTTAAAATTTTAATTAACCACATTTTTTATTTAACCACAGAATCCTTCTATTTATAGATATATTCTGGTGATTATTAAAAATACACCTTTTTAAAAAGAATCAAAAAGTACTCTTTTCTGGAATATTATTAAGTTAAAAAAAGCTTTTTAATAGCTATAATATTGTATCATATAGAATAAAATATTAATTCTTACTTATTCCGAAAAGACCGGAAGAAATCTTTGCAAATTTAGTGTTGTATCTCTTAACAGCAGAAAATACATATGCACTACATAATAAAAGGGAAAAGCCACCTATTAATCGACAAGAAACGCAGTCATTTTTTGTGGGACTCTCTATATTTTTATCTGCCATTATAAACTAAAATTTCATTTGAATCTCCTACCAGCAAAACTGCTTGTAAACAAACTAAATAATTTCTTGATTTCAATTCAGTTCACGTTAAAAAATATTGCATGATTCTAAAATCATCGCATTATTTCGCATTACTGTTGGTTAAAGCCAAGGTCATCTGCTGTTTTGTTCTGGTTATTTTAATATATCAGAGTAAAAATATAGGAACTTGGATGAGGACTTTTATTAGATTCAGAACAAGTTCTCAGAAACTTGTTAAAGAAAATTACATGTAAATAAGAATATGTGTTGTGTAAGAATATTACATTTCCAAACATTTATTGTTATTAATATTTTCTACAAACTTTTATTCATTTAAAACGTGGAAGTTAAATACATATATTACATCATATTATATTTGTAGAAGGTCTATTAATTAAAGAAATGAAGAATAAATCAGACATTGAAAGCATAAAACAAAATGAATTTTTAAATGATTTCTTATTAAGGTATAGTATCAAATAAGTATGTTCATTTCTCATCATGTCATTAGACACCACCAAATCCCAATTTCACTACTTCACAATATGGAAGCTATAGTTGTTCAAATTTCTATTAATAACTATCCGCCTATAAATATCATTTCGACCTAGAATTCCAAACAGTTTCTCGGTGAATGATATAGATAAACGTATTCTATTTGAAGTTAATGTGATTTTAGCTGATAACCTAAATGCGCTTTATTCTAGCTGGAACTTTGGTAGATCAAACAATTAGAGTGTTCTGTTTCCTCCATATCCAACGTGGAGTGAAAGTTGCCTCTCGTCTCATAATCTTACTAGATTTGATCCTGTAACGCATTCTCAACAATGTGTCTGAAGTTCATTCTCCATTGTCTTAAATTTTGATGCAAGTAGTAAATAGACTTAAGACAGCAAATGCTATTTTATAATCTTTTTATGAGACATCCATCTGGACATGAAATTAATCTGTTCATTTAATTTACGGTAAAGATATACAGATTTCACATCCAGTTTACATTGTACCAGGGCAACAAGTATACCAATAATATAAAAAGTAATTTAAAAACTGTCAAATTAACTAAAAATTTTACGAGGTGAAAATATCTCTGCAAAACGACTCCCTGCCTTTGCCTAAAACCTTTTTGTGCTACTAATCTAGCTTTACATTTCTTCGATATCTTTATCTCTCTTTATACAAAATACCTCCTTACTGCCAATTATAGTAATAGTATTTGTAGGATCAACCATCCCATACATCCCCTTCATTACTTCTTGCATTGCATTGTTCCATTTCGATTTATGGGAACTAAGTTGAGTTTATTCGAACGATTTAGGAATTTCAACTCCACAGCATTCATACTGAAGTATGTCATGCAATTGATCATTTGAAGGATATTCAGTACTTTGAAAACTAATAACGTAGGTACAATCTACACTTTATGGATTTAAAATATTACACAGGTTTAAAGTTAAATTTATACCAGATAAATTCTTTTTCATTTTCATCATAATATTTCTTGACTTCCTTTAAAAATCTTAATAGTATTTTAGTATCTGGGAGATAATAATAAATGTCAATGCATTCACTAATATTAAGAGGTCTTTTTCTTTCCCAATCACTAAAATTAAGTTGGTAAGAAAGTTATGTCGTTTTTCTGCTGTTCTTATTGAAATGTACGCCATTTTGTTGTTCTTTGAGAAATTTAAATAATTTATCGCATTACGTTTTGATTTTTGATATTACGAGTGTTTTTTAATCATTAAGGTTTCTGAAATAGGAGTATATGATGGATCTAGAAAAACTTCATTTCAGACACTCCGTGCTTTACGAGTTCAAACATGGTCATAATGCGAAGGAAACTTATAAAATTTTGTGTTTCGTCTTTGGACTACATAAAAGGTAAAGTGCGTACTGTCCAAAGATGATTTGAAAAATTCAGGTAAGTCGACATGGATTTTCAAGATGAACGTTGCACAGAGAGATCAAAAGATCTTGATGACGACGCGGTTTTCTGAGAGCATCAGTGATAATTAACGCTACCGACTACGAGGGAGATCGAGAAGTTAAGCGTTATATAAGTAACAATTGAAAGTTCTTGGCTTTATCTACAACTAGCGTCGTTGGATTCTCCTTGAATTAACAAAAAAATATGGCATATCGAGCTTCTATTACTTCTTTGTTTGCTTGATAACAATATAAGCCTATCATATCCTTATTAAAACCAATTTGCACCCAAAATCTGATTCTTTGTATTTGGTGGGATTGTTGAGGTTTTATCCAACTGTTGCAACCAAATCAAATTGTCACAGCAGACCTATTTTGCGAACAGCTAATTAGACTGGATACAAAAACACCTGAACTTCGTCCAGTACTGCATAAGCGAAAAGGCGTTGTCTTTCAACATCACAATGCCAGGCCGCACGAGCCTTAAGGACAAAAAAGGTTGTCTCCAGGCTGTTGGTTATGAAGTTTATTCCCATTCACCATACTCACCCGACCTCGCACCATCTCACTAATAAGAAATACTAATATAATTGAGGAGAAATCCTTTTTTCCACGTAAAATGTCCACGATTGAACCTAATAAGGTCTCCACAAATATATATATACTCATTTTAATACTATAGTTTCAAGGGTTTTTTTATACAATTCTTCTTTAAAGATACTTTCGTTGATTTCGCGGTTTTACAAACATTGGAATTTATCATTGACTTAGAAGATAACTTATCTAGACCTTTAACAATATTATTTCTGCTCATATGATCTATCAGAGGAATATTAATGACCAAATCTTCGGTGTGTCGTATTTATATTTATTTAAAGTTACATTTAAAGACTCTTTGTATTATAATCTTGGGATTTTAGGGTAACTTTTAAAATATACAATTTATCTAGCAGAGATACAGTAATATATATACATACTTATTATTTTTACGATATACAATCATCTCACTTGATTATTTTCTCTATTTAATCAATATTCGACCCTCCTATAAAATTTCTATGCAGGTTTGGTGTATACAAAACGTTTTTAACGTTATTTGAACATTACTTACTACATCTTTGATTACGTCATTGTCACCAACTCCCAGAATTTTGAAGTTTAGTTCTGCTAACCTGTTAGTAAAGATGCTGTATTTTCTTTAAATTTGTAGAACCTGTCTATTTTTACAATAGTGTAATGTGGCAGCTAAATAAATCAGAACGAGTAAGAATAACTTGTAAGTTCAGCTGTTAGAAAGGCGGTATTTGTGTCAGCCAAGAATACTTATCTTCTGCATACTATGAACATTACTTATTACATCTTTTCGAATCTTTCTGAAGCATTCGTCTTCGGTAAGCCCCAATCTTCTGCAATATTTCGGGGTTCCAGATGAGAAGCTTCATCGCTTAATTTATGAGTTCTTTGTTTTGGGTCTAACACGTACTCTGATATCTTAATTCATTGTTTTTTCCTGCGATTCGACAGGTTACTTTTCAGAACATAGGCATCTCCAACACTAGTGAAGACTTTACATTTATCTTTTATTTTTAGTTCTCCCAGATTCTGTCTATAATTGTTAATATAAAATAGTCATCTTCAAGACGGAAGAGAATCTTTACCAAATTCTAGAATTCTGGCTGAGTTTACGAATGGGCTGGAAACATATGAGTAGTACTTGAATAGCAAAGCCAAAATCTTTAATCTGAATTCTTTTTTCAACTATTCTCTTGCTAAATATCCAAATAGTTTCTTGGAGGTTGTATTTCATATCAAAGAATTCATTGATCAGGCAGGCTAGTCTTGCAAACGAACTTAATTCAAAATGCAGTTTCAACGTGTCCTATGCAATGTTTTCGTCCTCAGTGCCTGCTATCAAAGTTTGAAACTTTATTTCGATACCTTGGTAAATAGTCGTATATGCTCGCTAATCCAAGGTTAGGCTGCTACAGTTCCCAAGATATATAATATATAGGAAGATAAATGGATACAAAATCCAAAGTGGAGAAATACTATTCTGAAGACCTTATTATTTTTTATTATTCTAGACTAACTTTAAAATCTGCCGTTTCTGTAAGTTATTTCACTTTGAAATAACAAACAAATTTTCTTTGTCTGTGTATTTTGTTACATTACCTGAATTAAAATGTATTCATGAATTATAGCGAGTATCATTTACAAGCACGATTTAAGCCAACAAAACAACATACAAAAAAAAAAAAGCTGAAAGAGACAATAGACAGCATTTAGGTTGCTAAATTAACATTGTTATTTAAAGCAAAAAATCAAACTAACAGCATTGTAGAAAGTATAGCAGAGACTTTAAAGAATGTTTAGTTGATTTATTTTGTTCTAATAAAACAACATAGCTCAAATACATTCATTTCACATTAGAATAATTATTACATATATCTATTTCTCTAATAAGACTCAAAACTCGAGATTTTTTTTAATAAAAATCAAGGACCCTTTGAGTAAAAACTCAAGTACTGGCAGCCTTACATAAATTAGCTTTATTTTGTTTCCCTCATTAAATGCGATTTCCTACATGATGTATATTAAATCAACATCAATATTCCATAGTTAATTATTTTTTCTCTTAACATATCTAAATTTTCTTGTAACTATTATAAAATACCAAATAAAAATTCTGTAATTTTACAAATAATAATAATAATTAAAAAATGCTCTCAATTGGCATTAATTTGAGAACAACCTTCATGTCAATGTTAATTAAAGATCCTTGTCCTTGTAATTAAAGATCCTTAAGACAGTATATAAACACTTAAGATGAAATAATCTGATTTTAACATAATTTTTAAAGAAGATTACCATTTAGAATGTAGAATTCCATCTTGCATATGATAAATAAGATTTCACAAATATTCTGAAGGATTAAAAATATTCTGTATTCCAAACTATTACTACTATTTAAAACAATATTACCAATAATGCAGAAAATCTATCTTGCATACATATTAAGATTTGCATGTTAGTATCTCAATTAAATGAATAATAATAAAAAAAAATGTGAGAAAATGTGAAATGTTTCTTCGCATTATAAGAAATGAAAAATATATACTTTACTTTTAATAAAATATAATACTTTTCACACAAATTATAATGAAAAAATTCTATAAATATTAATCAAGCATTTCTTTAATGATTAATTTTATTTCTAAGTTAATCATTAAAAAACAAAACAATCTAACTTAAAAAAATGATTTTACACATTTTTAAAAAGAAAAACAGAGTATTCCCAAATATAAAATTTTTTTTTTTAAATTACACCGCTAAAATTATCTTATTTAAAAGTAACTTCAAATGAAGCACTCAAATTGTGTTTTTGAATTGTGTATTAAATAGCAGAAATGGGTTCAACCCTTTTTTAACAATATTTTAAATGCTAGTTAAGCATATCAATTTTTTAAAATTGAGTAACTATACTTACAGCATTAATCAGCCTTTCAGGATTAATTTCCTCTATTTTAAGCAGGGAAGCATTTATTTAATCATTAATCATAAATAAAATATATTAATAAAAAAAATTTAAAAACAAACATTTAATAAGGAATCATATGAGTCACTTTATTTATAAACACAACATTTTTCACTGTTTTTAAAACACAATAAATGACAGAAGTAATTTTAAGAATAAACATCTCTAACAGTGATGAACTAGAAAACTACTACAGATAGTCTGTTAATAAAAATCAATTTAGCATGGAAAGCTTATTTTATATCAGACATCCATCTCATTATCTAAATTTTATTCAAGAACAATAGATAAACTGACACATATATTAGATTCCAACTACTTTTGAAAGATTTAAAAGCAAATATCACTATGGTATAGAATAACAAAGAATAGTTATAACAAATTTAATGAAATGCTTATAACTTGGAGCATACCTATTGACTGTCAAATTTTATTGAAAGCAAAGAAATTTTTAAAAAAAAAAAATATCTATTGAAAATATTAAATTTTATATTTAGATCATCATCTTCAAGAAATAACATAGTTGTTTAAAATTTTCAAATAGAAATGTACACATTATGAAACAACATAAGTTGCTAAAACATAATCATTATATAGATAAACTGTTTAATATTAATATAAATTTATGAGCTTTTATTGAGAACTTTATTATATTCTTAAAGAGAAAAGTAAGGTCAAATCTAATTTTTTGATGAAATCTTTCAATCAAAATTTTCGAATTCTCATTTCCAACTTAATCCAGATGCTTTCTTTACTCCATTGAATTATAATCCACTTTAGCAGCATTATAAGCTCGATGGACTGAGAAACCCACCAGTATGAAAAGGGTTATTAAAGCTAAGGTGCATCCAACTGCAAGGGGCACTGTTTCATCTTGAACAAATGGAGTTTCCTCAAGTCCATCAATAATGACTTTACTGCAACGATGAGCTAGAAAAGAAGGTAAATACATAAAATTGATTACTAAAATATAAAAAAGCATGTCAAAAATAATAAATACTATATATATTAAAAGCACATACAAAGAAAAGATATATGCTCATTAAGGAGAAAATCAAAATTTCATTGGGCTTTTTAATAAAATTTCTACCCGATTAAAAATATTCAACCGAATTAATAAAAACTATTCAATAATATACTGATCTACTGCTGATCTGATATAAAAAGTTCAATAAAATTTTAAATGAAGCATCAAAATAAAGGAAAAGTTTCATTTCATTGACGAAGTAAAATTTATTATGTGAATTTGCTATGTACTTTAATGTAATGACTAAGCCTTTATAGAACAAAAAACAAACATTTTAAGCCCTCCACATAGGGTGATTTAATTTTTTTAATTTTTTGTTATTAATACAGTTTTTTTACAGTGTTGTAAGTAATATGGTCACTTTTATACAATTTTTTTGTTCAAAGATATTTTATTATATTAGTATTATAAAATATAAACTTCAGATAATATTGTTTTCAACATTTCTTATGCATCCAAGATGGGGGGACGGGGAATTGGAAACTTTAAAATTTAGTCGTGAGTCAAAGTTTAAGAGACACTAATTTAGGGCATCAGAATATAATTTGCCTCTAAAATTGCATTTCCTGTCCCCATACTTTTCCCATGGAAAATAGGGAAGTACTTTTTCATTGGAAAATAGGGATGGACAAGGAGAAATACTCTATTAGGAAATATATAGCTCAAACAGACAAAGGCAGATGTAATGAAATTAGTTAGTTGATTACTGCTGCAAACTAATACAGAGAACATCAAACGCATAATGCAAGAGACAAAAGTCAACAAAATGAATTTTCATGAGAGACTATTATTTTATAAATAAGATAACGAAAACCCTGTGCCTAAAGTAACTCAAAATCCAACCTGCACACTACAATATTTATATTGTTCACATTTTCTCTCACTTTAACAGGACATAAAAATTAATTTTTTTGCCAACCAATATAATTAAATTAACATCAATTTTAATATTTTTAAATTTTTAAATTTGCTTTTCTATTTTCATTATCACATTTTTTAGATTTTACAAAAAATTGTAAACTTTTACATTTAAAATAATTTTATTACTAATATAATTAAAAAAAATTAAATCAAACATTTTCTATTAATGTGGTTTTTTTTTTTTTTTTTTTCTTTTCAAATGGAAATTACAATTTTTGTTGAGTTAAAAAAGGATCAGATCTTTTAATAATGTTTCTTATGTGCAAGATAAAAATAAAAAAATTCCTAGGAAAAAATGCTTTTGTAGTTTATAAAAAAAATGTAATTAACTATTATTTTAGGTTTAATTTAAATCAAGAAAAACAAAAGCAATTTTTTCAAACTGTTTTTCCACGTTTCCCTACAATGAGATAACTTTATAACAAAAGATAAGCAGTCTAATTGAGGAAAATTTACATTTCCTTATGGACAACTAACAATAACTTATTACATACCTGGAGAAAATTGCCCGTTTTCCACTTCGAATGGTTGTAAACGCAATTCTTTTATTCTTGCAGTGACAGTTGGTTTGTTCGCAACATACAGCGTAACAACTTCTTGGGCAGGACAAAAATAGGATTTCCCTAATGGAGTCTCAAATGAATTTACATTCCTACTTCTGGCAGTTTTTTTACCAGCTAAAAAATTAAATAAAATATAAATTAAGATAAAAGCATCAACATTTGATTGTATATGTATACATGCAAAATATTTTTTAATAATTATTTCCTTAATCTATAATTATATAAATACTATATTTATATATTATTTCAGATAAGTACCATTTCATTTCAGAACACAATTTACTTTTTCAATTTGTCGATAAATGCAGGTTAAAAAAAATTACAACTAATTCAATTTTACAACCAAAATAAATCAAGAAATTCAAAAATATAGAATTTTATTACATTAGTTACTTTTCTACATATTACAACACATAATATGAGCTATAGGGAGTCACTAAAATTGAAATACATATCAACATATATTTCGTTTATATGCCATTAATTACATAACATCAGACATAATAATCCATATAAAAATCTCTGAATATCAATTAATTTACTTTTAATAAAATATATGTACATGTATCTTATAAATGTATATCTTTGAATGTTTTCAATGAAAAAAGCATTAATAACATTGATATTTATAATTTAGAATAATTAAATAAAAATAAAGTACTAATTTAATCTCAAAAAGCTGATGAATAAATTTTTAAATTATACTTTATCACTACAAAAATTTGATTTTTGAACCTATTTTTGTTTCTGCAATAAATTATTTAATCCTTTTATTTGTTATTAAATATCTCAAAATGCATAACATCAAGAAGTATTTGCACATTTAAAAGAAATTTTTAAAAATTCATATCTTAACATGCAATTAACATTCTTAAAAAATAAAGTATGTAAAAAGGAATCAATAAATGTAGTAAATTAAAAATAAATACAAAAATTTATTGTTGTAATTCAATATTTTAGTAATTGTAGAAAAAGGAAAATAATTTAATCAAAAATGTATATTTAAATATTGTGCATCATTTAAATTTTTTTAAATCATTACAAACCTTTCAATGTTTTTTTTAAAAATAGCTATATTCAGTATATTGTAATAACCTATAGAAAGTTGAATAAAAAAACCCAGAAAATTACATGATTAAATTCAAAATTTCTTTAACAGTTTAGTTACTTATGAAATATTGTAAAATAAAATGAACTAAGCAGAAGATTAAAAAAAGTTTAATATCATACAGAAATGAAAAAAATAAGAATATACCTTTTATTTGATTAAGTGTATTCAAGTAGATAAATTCAATAAACAAAAATCTAAAAAGAAGTGAAATAAAATGATAAATTAAAAAAAATTCATGCAAAAGTAATCAAATTGTGCAATACCTTAACAAAAGATAAAATGTTAAAAATGAAACTTATAACAGATTTTTTTATAAATTAATATATTTATTTGAATTTATTCTGATTTTATAGGATTTAAATTAAAACCATGTTAACAATAAAATATATATAATTTAAGTATATATATTTAATATTGTTGAAAATGTAATTATGAATATAATAAATATAAATGATAAATTATTAAAATTACCATAAGTTGCTCCATCAAATAAAGGTTCAGATGTATCATAACTTAATTCCATTGATGTAACTGCCCAGTTGTCTTCAGTCTATAAGTAACAAAATTTTTCGAATCACATTTGAAAATTTAAATGTACATTAATTTATTTTTCCAATAATTAAAATTTATATCTATAAATGATAAATGACACTGTTTTGTGATATTTATTTCATAATTGCTTAACTTTTTTGCTAAAAGAATAGTTTATTTGAAAAACATTGATTATATATAGGGTGCCCATAAAGTCTCTTTACAATTTCAAAAATTTATTACAAAGGCAAATGAAAAAATACACAAGTGAAAATTATTACAAAATGAGATGTATATATAAGTTTTTGTCTTTTTTAATTTAATTTATCCCTATATGGGTACAATCAGTTGCATGAATTGCATCATGATGGTACTCAATTTCTTGTCATGTCGTTTGAAGAAGCATACCCTCATCAATGGCGACAATGCTATCAGTATTAGATTAGTCATATCCTGTACCTCTGTTTGATAAATAACTTTAACACAACTTCATACTAAGAAGTCAAGCATAGTGATATCTGGTGTATATAGGGTTAATGTTACAGATTGCAAAATAATTATTTAAATTTAACAACAGTTCCACCTATAATTTTCTAATGTTTTCGTGCTACTACTTTTTTTTTTTTTTATTGTTTGATAACATGAAGTTTTAGCCTATAAATATATTTTTAAAGAAATTGTAAGAATAAATTGTATTCCATCATTGTTCTGCAGATGCATGACCCTTTATGCATCGGTGATATCTTGATTAAAAGCTTCACAGATTAGTTGTCTGTTTACATCATATACTTGACTATAACTGATAAAAAGAAAACCTGTAGGCGCTGTGAACCATGTAAGTTTTAAGTTTTTTTGAATTTCCTAGCCAATTCAATTTCTAATTTATTAAAAAATTTTTTAATCATTTCTACATGTTAAATTTCTTTATAGTGAATCCAACTCTTTACCAGCACCACCTTTAAATTATAATTTTAATAAAAACAATAAAAAATCATTACAAATACATATTGAAAAAAAAAGAAAATTAGATACTTTTATTTCATTGATAATTAACTTTTTCTATCAATATGTTTTAGTTAATTATTATTTATAGAATATATGTAATTTTTATGCTATTTATTTTCAAAAATAAATAGCATAAAAATTGGATGATATAAAAATTCCTAATATATAAGATACATATAAAAAAAAAAGTTTTGAAATTACCTTGTTAAACATCATTGTGAAAGCATATTTTCCCCAAGAAACTTGCAACAGTGGTAACTTATCATTTGAATCACACTTTCCTTTTGAATATGCATCTTTAGGAACTGTAATTTCTGCCTTCTAAAAATATATAAAGCAAAAACTTTTTTAATTTGTTGTATAAACAAATAATACTTCATGTTATGCTTATTTACTTTAGATTTTTTAAAAATAGAATGCTTAAGCATATTTTGCTATTATAAAATAATACTGGAAGTTGGAAAAATAAGACATATACTTTTCAATAAATAGAGTGCTAGTCAGAAACTTTTACTAAAATTTGAAATATAACTTTGATCATTAAAATCCATGCTGTTTTTATTAAAGTCAAAATTATTATTTCTGTCTCTAGTTAGATTTTGTGGCAGTATTTACATTCATGACATAATATAATCATTCATATATAATTCATATAATCAAATATATGATATATTTTCAAATTTTGTTAGGATCTCTCTCTCTCCTTTTGACCTAAGAAATCTTGAATGTAAAAATGTCATTTTTTTTAAATAATATTTTTGCTTCAAAAATGTTACAGTTAAAAAAAAAACCATAAGTGATATAAAAATGGAACTTTATTGGCATAATGAAAGTAAAAGAAAGCATTTATACAAAAAAAAAAATTCTTCATGTATTACACCTATTGTGGATAATATCAGATTGTTTTATTTTATCATCAAAAATTATAACAGCAGATTGTTGACAGTAAAATAGTTTGTATTTGTTTAAATTTATATTGTGAATAGACATAAAGGAAATTAAGAAGTAATAAATAAATGAAATAAACACATATTTAACAAACAAAAAAAAAAGAATGTTGTCAAACTGTATAATAATATAATTTCTGAATACAGTAATAATAATATAATTTATATATATATATATATATATATATACATAATACAAATATAATTTCTGAATAAAACATTTTACAATTAGAAGTAATATAAATTTACAAGGCAATTAAAATATTCAAAGTAGAAACATTATGACTCCTCAAACTACAAACTAATAAAATTGAAATATACAATTATTTCATAACCAATATGAAAAAGTAATTCTCTAATAGAGATTTCTCTTGTTTAGATTTTTCTTAGATAAAATTTTCAAATTTAAAATTAAACTTCACATTGATGTGACAATTATTTTACTTTTAGCTTAAAAATAATTTTATTCTAAGTTTTCAAATTAGAAGCAGAAAAAAAAATACCTGATCTCCTCCTTTACTCAAATATGAAATTGAAAATACAGCTTTAAATTTAGCCAAAAGACAAATTTTTCCCTTAGAGCTCCACACTAGGAAAGTATCTTTAGGTGTTTGTCCTTTTTCTGTGCTAGTCTCTGAATAAAAATATTTCACATGCTTAAATATTTAAGAATCATATGAAAGTAATAAATAAAATTATATAACTAAGTTATATATGAAGACAGAAAACAAAATGTTTACGTTTTAATTAAGATTATTATTTTAAAAATAGAGTTATTTATCCAAGAAAATAGAAATCTTTCTCTAGTCAATTTTTTTAATGTTTTATTTTGTAAGTATATGTTAGCAAAAAATTTTCTGTTCACTTAATAATGATCAGCAACACATGCACAGTTAAAGTTAGAGGAAATTTAAAGTAACTAATTTATCAGTTCAATGTTCACAAAGAATGAATCTTTAGAACTAATAATATATAGAAATTATTGAATATGAACATAAAATTAAAGAAAATCATAAAACATTTTATTTACATTATTAACAAATATTTACATTATTAATAATAATATATGTTATATTACATAAAAACAAATATCTATATAAGCCTGAATGTTATGTTCATTATTAAAGAAAGAAAGTACTAATGTTAGAAGCTTGCTAAATATATATGGTTAACTGCATGTTAGCATTACAATAGACCATCAACATATATAGACTGTAGTATCTTTATCTATATATAGATAACATTTACTTGCAAAAAAAAGGTTAAAAAATCTTTATAAAGCTGCTCACTATGCAGAACACATATGATATGACAAATTATTACCAAATGTATTTAAACTAAATCTAAAAAAACAGTTTTAGTTGCAAAGTATATAATATATATATTGATTTAAAATCAAAATTAATACATTAGAAACATGGAAATGATTTTTTTTTTTTTCAAAAATTATAAATTGGTCAACTGATTTATATAAGTTATATTATATGCTGGTTTCCATATATTAACAAAAAGTAAAATAGCAATAACTCTAAAATTTTTATTTTAACAATGTGACAAAGAATAAAACATGTTGTAAGATAACATGAAAATAAATTATCAGACAACTACTATCAAAAATTCACACATGAATAAAATTGACCGATGAGATGTGCCACTTTGGAATATTAAAAGTATCTGGAGTGTGATCATTCTGAGCAGCAAAACAAGAACCATTTTTTTTTCAAATCTGTTCTAGGCATGACAAAATTTTAAGGACGAAGCAATATACCTTATATATAAGAAAGCAATATACCTCTTTACAACAATCTAAACATGCTCAACAATATTTAAATCAAGTTGGCAATTCATGTGTGGAATCCTTTGCTGCTGAAGATAATTTTCCACGAAATGAATCACATTTGCCCAGCCAGCATGATGAATTTATCATCTAATGCAATACTTAAAGGCAAAAAGCATTTTCCATAGACTTCTGCAGTCACAACTTCATGTGAAAAGTCATGAAGATCTGTACATCCACCCCACACAGATATAATCCCTTCCCTATCAATTTTATTTTGCAAATCTTTGAAGTATGATAATAGGTTTTATATTTTACTCAAATCAAATCATATATCTATTTGTAAATTAAATCTAGACTTCATGAAAAGAATAGCCCTCTACAATCGTGGAAATATTCTGGATATTCCAGCATATCTACAGTCAATGGAAATATTGATGTGATCACCTCAAATTCTCACTTTGTCAAAATTAAAATTTATTGGCACACAAATGACCAATAAATTTGCATGCAGACTTCTTATAACGCCTTCTGCATATGCATATTAATATCATCCCTCCTATGATTGCATCAAGCCAAGACTTGTTAGATTGTGCTGAAGTCCTTCATGCAGGTAATTACAAATTATGGAAATATTTGCCCTCCTTCTTCAAATTTATTACTTGGTTAAATCTTATGAATGCTAAAATTAAGAATTAAAATTGTTGCCAAAATTTTATGTATCAAAGAAGGCCACCCATTTAATCATCTGGATAGATTTGTTTGATTTTTATATGTTTGTAAACCCATTATTGCTCTACATCATAGTTTTTCCAGCAAATGATGTTTTCAAGTCAACTTAACTAATTTATTATTTCAGATTTCTTTTTATTACAGAGACATCTAGTCTCTTCTCAAACTTTCATTACATCTTATTTGCAGATGATGTAGCATTACTTGCTATAATATAATGTTACTATTAGTTGCAGATTAACATCATATTCAAATTTTGTATTGATAGATTTACTAAAGGAGTTAATGTGAATTTGATGAAAGAGGAGTTATTAAACCTTTACAGATGATACAGAGGACACGTCATATTCTTAACTGCAGGCACACTGCCTCTTCATAATTATAAGGTAGTAACACAAGACATTTTTGTTTCACACAGGTATTGTGTATAAAGATAGGTAAATGCAAGGATGTGACAGAGTGGCAAAAAAAGAGCAATTATGTTTGGCTGTAGCCTTCGCCACATGATGAGTGAAGTTGCTGGATTTGCTGTTGTTTCACAGCTGATTACTCAATGTGTCTACAAGTGCTGGTATAATACATGTGCCATGACACATTCTGTCTCAAGAACTGACTAACCTTGGTAGAGATCTAAAACTGCCTAAGACTAAGGCAGTTACTTGTATTGAAATGAGAAAAAAAATTACTTCAGGGAGATGTCCAAATGACTTCATTTGCAATCGTCATAAGCAATTTCTGCCTTATTTTATACAGGAAAAAAAAACTTGTTTTTAGTTCTGACTTCAATGGATAAATGAAGACTGTTAAATTAGAACATGTACAGTAAGTTGCCATTAATAAAGGCAAAAATAAAAAATAATCCCAGTATCACCCTTGAATATAATAAAAAAAATTGTGAAGAGTGAAATGGATCAGTCTTCAAGTACTTAAATAAAAAAATTTCTGCAATCTCAAAGCTAAATTGATACATGGAATTTTCTTAGGTGATGAATCTCTTTAAGGATTTTGATAATATTCTCTCCAACAAGACTTTGTCCAGGAATACTTTTTGCCTTCTGTCAACAAATTTCTTAGGAAATGTAAGTCAAAGTATTATAAGAAATCCTACTATCACCCTTGGACATATCTGAATACAAGCAATTTGGTTTAACTACATCTCTAAAAATGCAATTCCTGCAGAATCATTTGAACTTCTTTCCTGAACATAGTGACCACCAGAACATTTTGGAAAAAACAAGGGAAAAAGGTCAACATATGATTAGTAATAAATAGGTATTTTAATTTTAAATAAAAAAAATTTCATCAAAATTTCTTGTTTTGTGTAATGGAAGTAAAAAAAATTGGATTGCCTTATTGTAATGATTTTTTTTTAAACAACCCAATGTTTGCAAAACATACTTAAATATTTAGGAAAGTTAAAACACCTAGCACACATGAATAACATTAACTTATTTACAGCCTTCATATTTAATTTTCATTGTCAATAAAACATTAAATACATTTTTTTTTTAAATCTTGTATAATATCAGTTTTCTTATATAGCAAATCAAAAATCATTATTAAATGATTCAAAATGTATTGAACGAAGACTGCTATAATGACATAACAAAATAGTAATTTAAAAAAGGCTTTTTTTTTTCTATTTCAAAAACTTGTTAAGAAAAATCATGTTTCAGGAAATTTCTGAAATATATTGACAGGTTCATGATAAATTCATTATACAAACAGATTCATGAAATATGTACCATGATTCTATTTTTGTGAAAACCTTAAAAATTATATTCTTGGAGAAAATATTTAAGTTACAATTAAAAAAATTCGCCATTAAAATATTATTTTAATGAATAATTATCATTCAATTACATTGATGCACTGCATTTGATGTATACAACTACATTTTTGCAGTAATTACAAAAGATCTGTTTTTATATAAGAATTTTAAATTTAGTTAGCATCTTGAAAAATATAGATAAAATTTCTTGTAAATAAACCATATCTAACAGAATATATATATATATATATATATATATATATATATAAGAGTATGAAGAAAATTGAAGATGCAGTTTTTTTTTTTTTTTTTTTTTTTTTACAAAATGCTGGGGAATAATAATAATCTATAAATTGAAATTATTTCTCTATATTTAAGAATTAGTAATTAATTTAATTAGTCTCTATTTTTTTGTAATATTTTAGTATAATATTCATTTTTGTGCAACAATATTGCAAGCAACATAATTTGATAAAATTTCATTAATATTTCTTTATAAATGACTGTTGAGTAATTAAATCATAAAAAAAATAACTAACAATTCATTTGTTGAAAACATCTGTCACCCCTTAACTATCCTAAAATGACTAGGATTCAGTATTACTCACTAAGTTAAAATTTGAAGCTTAGATTTTGTCACATTTTCAAATGTGAATTTAAAACCCTGAGAATATTTCCCCTGGTTATTATTATTTTGTTTTACAATAAAGATATTGTTGGAGAAATGTTACTAATTAACCACACACAATAAAAATTATTTATATACAATTAGATAATTACAATGATAGTTTGTTTTCTCTTCAGCACATACCATAGAATAGTTCAATAAAAATTTTTAGATTTCAATACAACACATCAAAGCTCTGCTAACTGCCAAGTCTATAATAACATACATATAAAGGCAATTTGATATTAATAATGCTTAAATATATTCAGAACATTGAATACTTTTTATTCTACGCAATTCCTTAGCATTGTTATTCTCTAAAAGTAACAATGCTAAGGAATTCTAAGTTCCTGGATAACAAAATAAAAACTATTTATCTGTCCAACCACTTAGCATGATATAATTCTGAATAGCATATAATTTCTCTTTCAAAGCATTTTTCCATACATATTTAAGACGAATAATATAAAGAACAAACAGAAAAAGCAACTGAAATTGAAACACAAAACATTAAACTTTTGCAGTTGCGAATTTGAGATTGAAAAAAAAATTATAAAAAAAGCAGCAAATGACAAATGGCTAAGAGGCATTCAAAGACTTATATACAGTAACATTGAAAAACATAATTCTGTCATTTCAATAGTATTATTGAAACCTATATAAACTATATATTTTTATGTTCAGAAAAATATGCTTTATTTTTCGATCATAAAATAGAAAATTTGAAAGTTTATAATGTACATCTCCCAGAAATTTTACATAATATCTAAAAATTGAATATAACATTTTTAAAAATTCAAGCAAGATAATTATTACATTAGAGATCCACATATGTTTATAAATTGTTTTAAGTCATAACATTAACAGAATAAATTACTTCTTTGCACCTTACCTGTATTTGGGGTAGCTGAAGCAGAAGTAGTTTCTGGATTTTGATCAGATGGCTGAAATACAACAATAAATTTTATTTTTTTATGTCAGAGATTTAAAATAAAAGTTTAGAAAATATTTGGCCAAATTGTATAAGGTAGTAGAGAAAACTAAAATAAATTTTTAACATAGAATTTAGGCTTGGAAATACTGCATTTAAGTGGCAGAGTGCTTGTTCAGATCAGTGGATATTGCAAAGCAAGAGAACTTGATGAAACTTCTGCTTAATATTCTGAAGTCCGTCCATTCAAAGAAGACTCTGGCTACAACATGACTCTAGCATTGCTATCAAAACTTATTTGGAAGTTCATTATGGAAACTACTGGCTAATTCAAGTTAATGCTAATTACACCCAATTCATGGTACTATTCTAGAAAGAACAAATACCATTTTCTGATACAGACAGGCCTGCAAATATTTAATGGCTAAAAGTATACTTCATTAGTATACTTCATTCACACAGACATTTAGTGGCTAGCTCCTTACACCTAATAGTGATATATAAAAGATGTATATCAGCCAACTCTGCAATGGTGTATCCATCCTACTACTTCAGTTAAGTGACTCCGAATTGTGTTAATGCACCTTACCCCTTCTAGAAGTAAGTAAGCTTGGTGTTAAAATCCATAAATATATTTTGAATAAAATATTAATTAAAAATGTATAAATATATTTATTTAACATTATCTGTAACTACTAAGCAATAATGCGTATAAATAATCCCTCAAACAATAATTTCAATCTATCTAATATTTCTCATAATTGATTTTATTAATTATAACTGGAAAAATGAGTTAATTTTACAGAAACTCCATAAGGTTTTTAAGAAAATCTTAGAATTTCATGCTGATGTGTACAATCAGTAGACATAAAAATCACTTTTGTAAAAACCTCCTCTAAAAATATTTTTTTGGGAAAAAAATTGACAGAATTTTGCATGAAAGAAAAGAAAACAACTTAACTTAAAAAAAGAAATTGTATATGAAAAGGGAGCCAGAGTTTTATTCAAGACAAAATGGCCTGAAGTGAAATATTTAACTTATTATCTTTGAAGTAAAGAAGATGCGTGTGGTTAATATTACTTACAGAAGCTTTGGAAGTAGAAAATTCTTCAGTTTCCTTTCCTTTTTCTTCCTTAACTTCCGCTGACTCTTTTTCCTCTTCTTCAAGCTTATTTTCTTCCTCTTCTATTTCTTTTTTTTCCTCTTCTTCAGACTTTTCTTTATTTTCCTCCTCTGCCTTTTCTTGTTTTTCCTCTTCTTCCAATTCCTTTTCCTAAATCATATGTATATAATGTATCTGCATTTATATATATTATATACCTATGTGTTTATCATATTATATATATAAATAGAAACTTACACACATGTGTGTGTGTGTTTTTGCAAAATAAGTTTAATATTATTTTAATAATTATAAAGTAAATACTTATTAGCATTTATTACTAAGTATATTTAGACAAAGTAATAAGCATTGTAAATTTAATAAGCCTAAATAATTTTTATTAAAAAATAATTCATCATAAAGGCATTTTGATATTTTTTTAATCAATTGAACTAAATTATTTTTTAAGAAACAAAATGACACTCAAGCATTTTACAACAAAATATGATTAATAAAAGTATTGATATAAAATTTTATAAAATTCAAAACTTAGTATGCATGCTCCTACATAAACAAATATATAATAACATTTACAATCGACTTTTAACATATATTTGTTTGTTCTATTGTTTTATAAAGAACAATAAATAAATAAATTATATATATATAATGTTTTATAAAGAACGATATATATATTACTGACAGTGAAAAGTAAACAATATGTCCAATAGATTTATTTTATTGATTTGAAATTTCAAAATTTACAATTACACATATTGCAAAAGGCAAAGTTTAGTGACAATAACAAATCATTTTCAGGAGTTAACGCAATATAAAATACATTTTATTCTAAACCCTCCCACAAAAAATTAAAATAGTTAAGGTATTTACTTCAGATGAAATAAAAATAGTTTGTGTATTTATTACAAATTTAATACAATTTAAAATGAAATAGAAGTAATTCTTTTCTCATTCATTCAAAATATGAACCATATTTAAATTTTGATTAGTATTTCTTTTAGCAAATAAGTTTTTTTATTTATTAATATGTGTACATTAGATCAATGGTTACATATTTTTGTATAACATATATACATTAGGGGACTAGAAAGTAATATTGTTTCTGTGCCTGTTAATTTTGTTTATCATTTATCAGCTCATTGTGCAATTCAAAATCATATAAAAAGACATTTTAAGGTTTAAGTGACTTGTTAGCTTGTAAATAATTCAATTTTAATTATTATTATTTTTTTATTCTTTTTGTAATTTGGAGTGAAATGGCCAGCCAAATACTGAAGGTGTACATATCTGGCATCATATGATGTTTGAGTTTCACAAGGGTAGTATGAGTAATGTAACAATTGCTACCTAAAATCTTTACGATGTTCATTTAAGTGCATTAAACCTTCGTAAGTAAAAAAGATGGTTTTCTGTGTTCAAATCCGGTAATTTTGATCTTTCCTATGCATATCGAACAGGAAAATTAATTACTTTAGACAATGACTTGTTAAAGGCAGAAGGGGAAACAAATCTGTGTCAAACAACTGAGGAATTGTTAAACACTTATAATCTACCAGAAGAAAACAAAATTAATCAATCCGCCACAAGCAACTAATTATTTCAATGGTACAATACAAAAACGTTTTTTGATCAGTTTATTAATAAATATGAAAAATGGGTCCTTCACAATAATTCAAAAAGCAAAAGGCAATATCTCTCTCTAAATAAATCATGATAACAACCCCAAAAGGAGCTTTTGAGTGTTTGGTGGAGTATTCTTAGAATCATTCATTTTGAAGAACTGAAACTGGACAAAATGTGAATGCAGATCTTTACTGTGAACAATTGGATGGAGTAAATCAATCTTGAATTGGAAAGTGTCCAGTGATTGTCAATAGAAAAGGTGTTATTCTGAACACGATAATGCAAGATCAAACTGTGCAGGGCAAACCTTGGAAAAGATAATGAATATGGGTGGAAGTTGTTGTCTTACTTACCATTGTTCCATCATGTATTCTGAGTGCTACAATACTTTCTGTTACAAAATTTTTGAAAATTTGGATGATATCTAAAATGACATCTCCAGATATTTTACTCAAATACCAATCAATTATTATCAATCTGGCATTAAAAATTTACAAACTTGATGGCAAAAGATTGTTGATAACGAGAGTGATTACATCATTGATTAAAAATAAAAACTTGAAAAAATTTATTCGTTTGAATTTAATGTAAAAAAAAAAAAAAAAACGACATTACTCTTTGTTTACGTAAGACATTACACCTAATACTTGCAGCATTAAGCCCTTCATTTAGAAAAAATAAGAAAATATAATATTTAACATCAAGTTAATAAATGAGGATGCTAAAACTATAGATTTTGAGGAAAAAATTTAGAAACATACAAATTTATAAAATTATTACAATGCTCATATCATGCAAGACTGAGATGAGAAATCAAATATTAAAAAAATATAAGAGGAATTTATTCTGATAAGAACAGAATTTATATAAGGAGTTTTGGATTGTTATAATTTTATAATACAATGAAAAAAATTGCAAAATAATAATGCATTTTAAAAATTCTGTAGAAAAAAAAAAATTGCAGCCTGAAATAGAATTTGAATACAAAGTTCAACATTTTTTTTCATATTATCTTCTTGTAATTCTAAATAAAACTGTATAATTTTTTAAAAACCAGGGATGTTTTTTTGGAAAATTAAAAATTTTTTTTTAAAAAAAAGCAGAGAATGAATACAATGTACAAGTAATTGTGTACCAAAACATTTTCAACTAAATTCATAAAAAAATATTGTCTAAAGCTTTTTTACATTTTAGGGACTTTTAAAGAACTGTTTTGTTTTAATACTTGATTGCTTACTTTATTACATTCTATTTATTATTTAAAAATGACCAGCAGTAGGCAAGGAAGGAAACAAACCATATTCCAAAATTGATTAGTTTTCATCATAATAGAGGTAAATCAGTTCAGAATATTACTAAATTAATAAATTTATCTCATTCTATGTTGCAGTATGTGATAAAATGCTATACAGAAGAAAATCTGTTCAAAAACAAACTAAAAAATGCCTGCCAACAAAGTTAGCTCAATATGATGATAAACTCATAGTCTGAAAGTTTTTTTTTTTAAATCTGTAATTGAGTGTTGTATAAAAATTCTGTAAAATTACTGAAAAATATTCTTCTTCGATTTTATCTGGAACTGTTTGACGAACTCATATCAGCAAGATTACATGAGCATTCTACCTAACAAAAAATTTTTTTAAGTGCCAAAAATAGAAAGCTTAGGCTTTCCTTTGCAAAATAAATAATAAATAATTCCAAAAGATATTGGAATCATGTTTTATTTTCAGATGAAGGCAAATTTAACAATTTTGGTTTTGATCAGCATAAAATTTTATGAAGAAGAAAAATGAAGAACTTAATCCCAAGAACTTGGTTGGAAAAGTTCCTCATATTTCATAGACAGCCTTCATTGCCAGTTAAGCATGGCAGTTTATTGTCATTGTAAGAGGGTACATATCAGCACTAGTAATTTGGTATATATTTATAGCATAATAAATCATGCTCTTTATTTAAATATTTAAAAAAAACTACTTGAAATTATCATCCTAAAATTTACATATTGGAAACAATTTTATTTTTTATCAAGATAACAAATCTAACCACTTAATTTTGGACAAGTTCAAACACACCCCAGTCACAGGATTTAAACACAGTAGAACATATTTAGAAGGAACTGAAGGTTATACCAATGTATGACATTAAAATGAAGACAGAACTAAAAATACTAATGGTCGGAGAATTGAGAAACTTTGATGCAGACATAAAAAAAAAACTTGTACATTCTATGACCAAATATTTAAAAGCTGTTGTAGGTGTTGCAGAATATCCTACTAAGTACTAATTGATTCAAATATTACAATATTTACTAATATGAAGAGACTTCTTCTAAGCATATAAAGACTTTTGTGAGGTAACATATTTGTTACTTGTTAATTAAAAATTTTAAATGTAGTTTTGTTAACAGAAAGTTTTAGATAGAAAAAATTTTCATCCTGAAATATTCATTTTTAATTATGGATAGAGCAGTATTTCATTGAAATCCATAAGTGTATGAACATTTTTAACAGTTCTCTATATATTTAAATAGCCAATGTATCTTAAGTAAGAGTAAATAAACGTTATAGAAGTAATTATAAAATTACAGTTGAATGAAAACTGAATTTGGGTATGTTAAATGGAAAATACAAATAATAAACAATAAAATAATTATTAAATACCTCATTTTTGACAATTACAGGTACTATTTCTGAAATTGCTTCTTCTTCCATTTTTTCAAGTGATTCCTGAATAGTTTCAGTAGTATGTTCTTCTTTAGCAGGATCTTTTTCTTCTTCTGGAATATTTTCATTTGAAGGTTTCTTTTTTGTTTCATTAGATTCATCACTTTCATTAGTCTCTTCTGCTCTTGTAACTAAATATAAAATCAAGCTCAATCACTTATTGTTGATAATAAACTTTATTTTTAAACAAATACCAAGCTATATCATATTTAAAAGAAAAAAATTAGCTTACACATTAAGGTTTTAGTTCTCTTTACATATCTATTCAATATCTGTTCATAAATAGTTAGCAAATTTACAATTTTTCAAATTAAAATATCCTTATTACATTCTCTTTAACATTATCAATAAACTGACATAACACCAACTTTATCTTTGGAAAACCATTTGAAGTAGTTTCTCACTTTCTGATAAATATTAGATATTTTAGGAAGCAAAAGCAATAAAAATGGCAACAAAAGAATAATAAGACTGATATCAATGGAGAGAACACTTCATTAAATGCTATTCCCATCAAAAATTGAAGTCTTTTTATTATTTCAGAACTTTTTAACTGAATTATATTTTTTCACATATCTATATGTATCATAACAATTAAGAAATGTAGAATAGGTTATAATATTTAATTATAATAAAATAAGAATTTTTATCCTATACACTAATGGTAATGATATCATAAACTCACAAATGCTTTCATTTTCTCTTTTACTACATATCTCAGAAATGAAAACTTAGTAATAGTATTCGAAAGTTATTATCTTATCATGAAGAGTATATTTTGAACAAAATAACATTAAAATTAAATATTAAAAAACAATATGTTTTTAGTGATTGAAATTAAAAAGTAAACAATACGTCTAAAAGATAATTTTTTGACTAATTTAACATTTCTAAATTATTTATGGCAATTTATAAACATATTAATTATATTTTTATAGCTGGAAAAAAAACATGACTTTTCTCATACTTAAACTATGTCAAACTCTCGAAAAAAATTTTTTTTTTACCAATTTGAATTCTCTGATGAAAGTAATTATTTAAGGCAATTTTTAACCTTTTTTTTTTTTTATTAGCGTATTTAACAGCACAGCATTTTTGCTTTATAATTCACAATTCAATATATTCCTAAAAGAGAGATTCAAATCAAAAAATGGGATTAAGAAGGTTGTAGAGAGCAAAACAATTTTAACATGGACACATATCATAGGTTGATTTCAGAAATGAAAAAAAATAAAATCACCATGACAAGTTTTAAGTAGAGTAATATTAAAATCACTTGGCACTAGATAAACTACTTTTTATACAATAATACTATTTTAAACTGTTTAAAAATTCATATCATACAACTACAATAAATTAATTAAAAATATTCATATTAAGTATTAAAAAATGCCCAATTTTTTTTTCCTTCAATAAGTAACTGAAAACTTCTTATCACATTTATAAAAAAATAAATTATTTAAAACACTATCCTTAAATTTATAATTATTTAATGAATATATGCATTCACTAAACAATATTGCAACAAATAGGCAAAATATTATAATCTTCGAACAGAAATTTTTGATGAATATATGTATATTCAGGTAGAGGAATGTTTATGTATATATATATATATATATATACACATAAAGATCCCTATGAACTAGTTAATTAATTTAATAAAAAAAATAAAGATTATATTTAATTAAAATGAAGATTAATATTAAGTTGATTCTAAAGCTATCTTTTAAATAAGTTTACAACAAAAAAATAATTTATTTCAATAAAAGATTTTCATTCCAAAATTAAATATTTTTTATATTAAATTATACAGCTATTTTATATATTATTATGAATATTTCCACTGCCGTTTTTAAGGTCCTGGTTTATAAAATAAAATTCAAGGACTTATAAGGACATTTTATATCTTTACCACCTTTTCTCCCAGTCTTACATTAGTAAACATAAATAATAATTAAAATTATTAATTTATGACAAATATAAATGAATTAAACATTTTTTTAATGAATTGAAAACATGTTTTAACAGCTAAACCACAAAACAAGTACTGTAATATAATTTTCCCATATTTTAATTTCAGAAACGTCTAAACAAATTGAATACATACATTGCGAAAAAAAAATTGCTCATTTTAAATGATATTTTTATGAATTATTAGCTAAACAATAAAAAAACCTACAAAATTACACTTTAGCTAGACTTCAAATACAAAATGCCCATGAAGATGATCCGATTTTTATTTTTTGAAAAAGATATAATAAACGATCCGATTTTGAGATTTTAAATTTTACTGAGATTTATCATTTTTCAATTTATATTTACTTACCATCAATCAAACTAAGTATGCATATCAATAAAATAATGCTACCAAAAAAATGTGAAATGCGCAAAAACATTTTAATGGTGCTGAGAATTGAATTTCTAAAATGTCCACTCTTAGATAATGACAGGCTCGCTATTTAATTTAAATCGAATATATTCAAGTTCATATAATCTATCTATAAGAAATTGAATTACTTCAAAAATTCTTTTTACTATACAATAAATGCAATTTATTTACAACTGCAACAATTTATTCCTTTGCCTGGCAAGAAAACGAAACCAACCCGCAGTTTTTAGTTCGGTTGCAGTGAAACGAATGACATTTAACACATAAAATTTTTATGATTTTTATTTTTCTTATAATTTATTTTTTATTTTTTTACTTTTTAATTTCTATTAATGTATAATGAGAATACATGAAATTTTAAAATTAAATAATCACAAAAAATTTACATTAGTATATAGGTTGATACACAAAATAAGAAAAATTGTCCCCTCGTAGAAGAATAGATTTCTACTTTATTGGTTGATAGAAGGGACCTCTGTCGTACTAGAATTCATTAGATCAAGAATTTAATTTTAAAACAGAAGAATTGATTTTATTCTCTGATTTGAAAAGATTCTATTATATAAATATATGCTATTTTAATTGATGTCAGATTAAATTCGCTCAATAAATTATTGATAAAATTTCCACAGACCCGGAAACACAACAGACGTCATCTGATACGAAATCTTGAGTTGCAAGAACAGTGACATTTCAAATAGAAAGAATAATTTAAATTGTGGAATCTACATATGTATAAAAATTTCAAGTAACGACTGTTTTCATTTATTTATTTTTTCATTATTTCTTAAGTGTGAATTATCTTGAGTACGGACTGTTACTATCAGAGGAATCACTTGAAACACACAAAAATTAGAATATAGATACAGTATTTTGATGAAGAGCATAATGATGATTAGCACAAAAAAAAAATTGAATAGCAATAGAGAATAAAATCGAAAAATATTTTATTGAAAGTGTGGTATCAGTGCAAATGATTGTTTGTCCAAAGAGAAACCCCACAACAAGCAGATGTCCTTAAGTGAGAGTTATTATCTTATTAACTGAATATTTGTGTTGCACCGTCTTTCCATACTCAATTCCTGAAACACACAATATTTGTAACAAATCTTGAAGTAAAGTTTGCTTATTACACAATGAATAGAAGAGCGACTCTCAAAAGCACAACATACTATGGGTTTCAAATGATAAGAAAAAGAAGGTAATTCCATTTAGCTGATATCCTATCATTCAAATGAATTGACTAAAAGGAAAGAAGGATTCGAAAAAATTCCTTTCCAATGCCTCCTCCATAACATGACCTCAATGTGGTCTAATGTTAAGGTCCATAAAAATAAAATCTACATCAATGACATCTTGGAACAGACAAGCATGGGGAAGGATAATTTATTGACATTAGTTATCTCATTTAACTGTTCATTGTAAGGTGGGTTATATTTCTTTTGGTTTGAGAGTCGGGACCGAAGTGAGGAGTAAATAAATTAATAGTTTAAAAAATCTAAAAAACACGCTTTTAGAGTTAATCAATCTAAAAAGTAAAAAATAATTGTTAACATAAGAATAAAATGACTGACGAGAAAATGAATGTCACTGTTCTAAAAGCGTGAGGTGTTCGATATCAATCGTTATAATTTTTCACTAGTTTCATTCCGAAATGCAGAGTTAGTTTAAAAATGTCATACAAAGCACCCCACGCTTTTAGAACAGTGACATTCATTTTCTCGTCAGTCATTTTATTCTTATGTTAACAATTTTTTATTTTTTGATTAACTCTAAAAGCGTTTTTTTAATTTTTTTAAACTATTAATTTAACTTTTACTTTTTAGTTTGATTAACTCTAAAAGCGTGTTTTTTAGTTTTTTAAACTATTAATTTATTTTTTACTTTTTAGTTTGATTCACTCAAAAAGCATGTTTTTTAGTGTTTTTATACTATACTATTTAAATGAGGTCCCGGTACGGAGGAGTGGAACTATAGTTCTTACAATAATGTAATTGTAAGTAAAACAAAGGCTAAATGCGAATAGTCCGTTGTGCCCACTGTCCCACGTAGGTTTGAATGTCTTTACTGAATACTTTCATTCTACATGGGTTAAATTGCTCTTCATAAGTTAAAATAAAATCTCTAATCCTGGCGATCCTAATCATGATGAGATAATAAATTTATCAAACTATTTTAGTGTCGTCGGTCCTTTATAAGTCTACAACGTTTAAATTAAATCTGATCGCTTAAAGTAGGGCAAAATTGAGCCCAAAGAGTCAGTTACAAACAAACAAACATATAGGTGAAACTAATATAAAAGCGTATTAAAAAGAATCAACTGTTTTCTTTCTGAAAGATGCCTGTAAATGTTTCTTTGCAGCTTAAATACTGTATATGAGGAGAAACAGATCTCCAGGGGAAAAGTCAGTTACATACATACAAACATACAGGTGAAGCTAATAAAAGCGTATTAAAAAGAGAGATCTTCCTTCCACTCACTCGACAGGAAACGAAAATAAAAATAAAAAAGAATGTAAGAGTGGGGAATAAGTGTTTTTTGTTAATAATGAAGAATAAGGAATGGATTAACGCGTATTCTGATTGTATCTGTCAATCTGAGAAATTAATTACCCTCGGCGCTGAGACCGATAATTTAATAGAAAATAGACAGGATTCCATCGATGCTGAGAATCTATCGTTTGATGAACGGTGCTGTAAGAAATGGTCAATGGGGATTGTAAATGTTACAAATTTAAATATCAGTAAATAAAGAAAGTGTGCAAATTATTTAATACCTGTATCGATTATTTCAAACCACTACATTGTCGCAACCAAGCAGGATAATCACTGTGCGTTGGAGAAGCGATATAACTGAGGTAAACAAATTTCGCTTGTGTCTGGACAATTTTTTAGTTTATTTATTACTGGAATCGATATTTTTGAGAAATAGGAGTTAAGAGGTAAAAAAAAAGAATTTCTCAGAATCAATTTCAAAGAAAATAGTTGGAAATGTCACTGATTCAATGACGCTTGTTAAATTTTAAAAACTAACTTTGAATAGCGGTAGCTATAAAAACGACAAGGTTTTGTAGAAGAATATATAGTTTCTTTCATTAAGGAGAGAAAGTTAAAGAAAAATATTAATTAAAAAAAAGTGATATTAGAGAAAAAAAAAAAAAAAAAAAAAAAAAACATGCCATACCTTAGGGCGGTAAAAGGTCATATCATGGTAAGGGGGTCCACTACGCACACATGATTGAAGTATTACACAGATGGGCAGTCAGACAAATTAAGTAAAGTGTATGCCACTTTTCTAATACAACATAAAATACAAAAAGAAATAAAAAGTAAATTGCTACTATAGTTGATTAAAACAAAATAATAATAATAATATTAACATATAACGAAATATTGTTCGCCGAATTATGTTAGGAAAGATGGAAAAAGAAAAATTAATCAAATAGCACCTATTCGCACCTAAAAATAAATGTGCTTCGTAAGTGGTTCGGAAAGCCATTTTGTGAAGGATTTTGGAGAAAAGTTTTCTTAAAGTAATAGCAAAAGTTCATTCTGAATTCTTTAATAATCCAACAGTAGTTAACCTTCCATCTCTCGGTGGAAGGAAAAATAATTGAATGTATCATTGATTCGGTGTTCAGTTATTTGTAACAATCTAGTATTCCCTCATTAGCCGATGAATATGGAAAAATCGATTTATCGCCTATCTTTGGTTTGGTTTGTCGCTCTACGGTCCTCTTGTATACACGAGGGCTAAACAGACCGGGACCTACAGTTCAAAGTGGATTTCGAACTACTAACAGACATCCATGCCACTGCCAGGATTCGAACCTGAAGCCTGTGATACCAAAGGCCAGAGAGGTAGCCACTTGGCCACCAGATCGCTACTCATCTTTGGGGCGATAGTTGAGGCAAAAATTTTTAGGGTTACTATTATTTTAAATAACGGAAAATTAATCAACCTTCCTATTGAGTGCGCGATTGGTGTTACAGATAAATTATCTGCAGCACCAGCTTTACTACTTTTGAATATTTATGAAATATTATGCATCGTAAATGAGGAAGAAATAAAAAAACATTTGGAAGAATGTGCTACTTTTCCATGCAAGATGAAAATTTTATATCTTTAATTCAGTGGGAGGATGCGATAAACGATGCGACTTTTACTTCAAAAGAGCGGGGTATACTAGTAAATAATGCGAATTCAAACGATTTTAATCATGGGCCTGAATGGCCGAGTGGCTAGCGCTCTGGCGCTCGATACAACAGGTTTCGGGTTCGAGTCCCGGCGGTGCCATGGATGTTTGTAGTGGTTCGGAATCCACTTTAAATCGTAGGTCCCGGTCCTAATAGGATCGTAGAGCGTTGCGGGGGCATTGTTACTGCACGTCCGTGTCTTATCTTCAAGTTACACGAGCCCTCTGGGTAATGCAAAGTGAGTAACGTCTGTGCAGCGCTTGCCTTAGGGCATCTAAGACCAAGCTGTCTATGTTTTTGCCAGCTGCTTTAGAACAAACAAACAAAAAAAAAAAACGATTTTAATAATTTGCGATAAAACTAAGAGTGGAAAAAGAAGCAATGCGAATCATTAAGCAAAGTGTATGATTTGTTATAGGACAATAAAGGAACTTTAATGCTGATTGAAGGATTAATTTATCCTAAGGATAAATTATTATGGTAGATAGTAAATTAATCTGTATTATCAAAATATCGGCGTGCAAAAATGTTAAGTATTTTAAGGCACATGGGAGTTAGAAAAACAAAAGAGAGCGTAAGATGTAGCTTTTTGGGGTCGAATATAAGAAAGAAAATATATGAATTTGTTCAGACATGTACGGATCCCAAACTTCGGAAGAGAGAAAAATTAGGGATAGAGCATTGATTACATTTGTTAAGCCAAACATTTCCTTTGATATACTGAACATTGACATTATTGGTGAAATTCAACCACCTTCTGGGCGTGACCATAAGTGCAGCCTGTGTTTGGTATCAGCATACAATCCCTATCAAATCGTTATCTGTTAAAACTGCCTGTTATTCTCTTTTTGAAATTTTCTCGAGGAACTGTATACCAAATGTTGTGGCCAGAAATCAGGGAACAAATTTCACATCTTCATCAGTACAATTTTTGAAGAAAATTGGATCGATTCTGAGATTCTCTTTCCCAGAATACATCAGTAACGGATTACAGTGAAATAAAATTTTGAAAGGCAGTCTGCATTATGCCAATCGTGAAGATCCAAGAAATTGGGATAAGCAATTATCAGACCTGTTATCTAACAGGTGGGTAGAAAAGTTCGTAGGCTGACACATAGATGGCGCTACTAGTATTAAATCCATATGATTTTTAGTTAGCTCTAACCTTCAAAAGACACGTGCATAAACGGTTTTTGTTAGCAGACGAGAACGAGGATTCGATCTACGCACTGATCGGATTGCATCTATTCGTCTAAGCAACTAAATTACAGTCGATGCTAAGACTTACCGCTGAATAAAACTGCTGTAAGCCCTGTAAGACCCCATTAACTGTCTCTTTCCTCGACTTAATTGCGAAAAATCTGGTCTTTGGTACTACAGGTTTCAGGTTCGAATCCATGAGGTGGCATGGATGTTTTGTTAGTGGTTCGGAATCCTCGTTAAACTGTAGGTCCCGGTCTAATTAGCCTACAGTGTGCATAAATGATCGTAGAGAGATCAAACCAACCTAAATCAGCTGGAATACAAAATCATTCGGGACACAGAACAACTCTCTTCTATTAAAGACGATGCGACTTAATGATGAGATATCCAGTCCTTTTGCTCTTTACGCCATTGTAAACTTTGCAGCTGATAGACTCCCGTCAATGGAATGCAGTTTTCAGGATGACGGGCGAATAGACTACCTTTAAAAAGGCGCCTGGTCACCGTAAAGCATCATATTAGACGCTCTTCTGCCTCATATAACTGTTGGAAATTGTTCTTATTGATTGGTTTCGGTCTTTTTAATACGCTTTTATTAGCTTCACCTGTATGTTTGTATGTATGTATGTTTGTATGTATGTAACTCATACTTTGGGCTCGATTTTGGGACAGATGGCACCATCTACTGGCGAGTCTGTCAACTGATCAAATCCTACCTATTTTATATAATTATTTTGCTTAATCTTAATTTCTTTTGTTTTATTTTACTTTTATCTTAAAATTATCATTTGAACTTTAACCTTTTTTTTATTTTTGGGCATCGTCAACGGACTCCTAATTGTACCAATAGCTTTAGCTGTTTCGATCTTCTGCTTTAATCGTTCTCAAGCAGGAGATGTTTTTCCTAAATTTCCTAAACTATAATTTAAAAAAACTAAAAAAACATGCTTTTAGAGTTAATCAAACTAAAAAGTAAAAAATAATTGTTAACATAAGAATAAAATGAATGTCACTGTTCTAAAAGCGTGGGATGCTTCGTATGACATTTGTAAACTAACTGTGCATTTCGGAATGAAACTAGTGAAAAATTATAACGATTGATATTGGGCACCCCACGCTTTTGGAACAGTGACATTCATTTTCTCGTCAGTCATTTTATTGTTATGTTAACAATTATTTTTTACTTTTTAGATAGATTAACTCTAAAAGCGTGTTTTTTAGTTTTTTTAAACTATTAATTTATTTTATCTGTAGAATGATATACCAGTCATCCAGGTCTTGGGCAATTTTTATCAAACTTTTTTCGCGCCTGTAGTTGGGTAGATGTGCTAATGATGTTACTAATGCCTCTGGTGCAGGAAAGCTTACACCAGGTCCAATAGACCCCGTCGCACGCGATTGGTCCATGGCTAAGGGTAATATGCAGCTTCGCTTTAGCGAGGAACCACGAGGGCTAAAGACTGACTGAAACTCAAGGCAATGTTCTTCGATCATATCAAACCTGAACTAAGTTTTAAAGTGGACCACTACAAACATCCATGGCTCCACCGGGACTTGAACCCGAAACCTGTGGTACCGAACGCCAGAGCGCTAGCCATTCGGCCACCAGGCCCCATAGAGATGATAGATTTAAATAAACACAACAATCCTAATACAATTAGGAACACCTATATTATTTCACATTATCCAACATAATCAAATTTAACAATTTAGTAAAAATTTTGACTGAAAAAACCCAAAATTTATCAAACGATAAACTATAATAATTTAAGTATTATTAAGTTAAATAATAAACAATCTTTATAGGATTATATAATAAATTAAATAAAACAAATAAAGGATGTTTATATTGAAAATATAATAAATATATACTAACTACTATGCCGCAAAAGTAAGACCAATTATTTATTTTTTTCAAAAACTCTTTATTTATTCTTCCAAATTTATTTCATCGCCTCCGGACACACTTATGCCAACTTTTTTTCCAATCCTCAATGCATGCTAAAAAGTCAGCGGCAGGGATGATCTTCAAAGGGCGTAGCGATTCACGTTGAATCTCTTCAATCGGTGTCTCTTCAATCAAAACGGTGTCCCCGGAGTGGTCTTTTGAGTTTAGGGAATAGCCAGAAGTCGCATGGTGTGAATACGGTGGTTGTGGAACGATATAGGTTTCATTTTTGGCGAAAAAGTCACGAAGAATCAATGCAGTGTGAGCTGGCGCATTCAGTGTTTTCGGTAAAAATCGAGATTTGACGCGTTTGAGGACAAAAATGGAATGAAAATGCCGATCCTTTTAAAATTCCAACATCAGCAGCAAGGTCTTTAATTGTAAATCGATGGTTTGCAAGCACCAAATCTTTAATTTTTTGGACGTGAGCTTCGTCGGTTGAGATTGATGGTCGACCGGAGGACTCTTCGTTTCAACGCATTCTCTGCAAATTTTGAACTGTTTATACCACTTGTAAAAAAAAATTTTCTGATATAGGAATGCTCACCGAATGCCTTCTGCAACATTCTATACATTTCCGCAAACAAAATTTAATGAAAGTTCTTTGCTGAATTAATTCAGACATTTCAGAAATCGCCGAAATCACTTTTAGCGTCTCACAAACCCAAGCGTAACTCAAACGCTAATGAATATTTTGACGTCGAATTTCACACACATGGCAAGGACAGTACCAGCAACTTAAAAAAAAAACAAGTAATATAAAAAAAAAAAAAAAAAAAATTTAAGTCAATTCCTACTTTTTTCACACTATATTGCAGAAATTCCTTTATAAATAATTTTCATTCATTTTTTTAAGTTTATCTGGCGCCATCTATTGATAGATACATGCAACTTAAATCTAAAAAAAAACCAAAAATAAATTAATTAAATTTAATTAATGAATTAATATTTGAATAAACTGTATTAACATCAAGTGTCATCCACTACAAGTTTTAAAAAATGTATTTGAACTTGAGTGGATGAACAAAAAGTGTTTTATTAACGATTGAAAATTCGAACAAGATATATATATAGGGAGAGTGTGAGCTAATAGAAGGAATTTAATAAAAAGAAAAAAAAATTGAAATTTGAAATTCCATAAGCCCGGGAGTTTTAAATTGAAAATCGGTCTTACTTTTTGGACACAGTAGTATATATATATATATAAATATTCACGTATAATATAAATCCATACAAAAGAAAAAGTGGTTAATATTTTTCTTTGGGAGAATAAAACTGCAGCCTCAAACTCGCTCTTTGCATTTCAATAAGTGCTCACTGTTGGCGCCTCAGGTCTCTAAAATACGTGTCTGCATTCCGCAAAGTCCACAATTCTTTAAAAAAAAGCGAGGGGGGAAAAAAAGACAAAAAAATTTAGATAAGAGGGAAAAAGAAAAACTTGAACGGGAGTCAGAAATTAAACAGGAGTTGAAAACAAACACAAGGCCTTGCTGCACGTAATTTCCCCTGGGAAATTATTTCCACATAACGACATAACACTCTGTTTAAATCTCGCGGGAGCTCGGGGACTACAGTTTTGACAAGAAGAAAAAATATAAAAACTAGTTTCACTTACCCTTAGGCGATGACCGAGGGAAAATGAAAGGGGAAAAAAAAAAAAAAAAAAAAAAAAAAGAGACAGAAGGTAGCACGGGGTGAAAAAAAAAGTTGGAAGAAAATTTCACATATTTTTAGTTTGTTTTTCAAAAATTTATATTCAGTATGAGAAATGCGATGGCAAAAATAATAAAATAGTTGAAGGCTTACTTAGTTCTTTCCAATTAGTTAAGAAAACAATGTTGATACAGATTAAATATTACATTGAAATTATTCGTTTGATTTTTTTTTTTTTTTAACCTTCTCCAAGAGTTTATGGGATAAAATACTGTAGAAATTGAGCATGAAATCGTGATAAAAATATAGATAGCAATAAAGATTTTATACAATATTTTCTTCCACTGTCTTTCGTTTTATTGCGCAAGTCGAAAAGACGTTAAAGGATATATATATATACTATATATTGAGTAAGCACGTTATATAAGGGACTCATATACATTAGATTAATGATTATCTGATACTTAAGGGACCGTAGATTGGATAATTACTATTGGATGACAGGAAAAAAATATTTTAAGAGCATTTTTAAATGGAGAAACATTAAGTTGTTTTGAATGGCAGGCATTTTGAGCAGTGGTAATTTGCTACTGGAATGGTAGATCTGTCATGGGTCCTGAATGTCCGAGCGTCTGGTGCTCGGTACCACACGCACAAGTTTCAAACATTAACCAAAATCACAAGTTTTCGGGTTCGAGTTCCGGGGATGCCATGGATGTTTGTAGTGTAGCCGTAGGTCCCGGTCTGATATGACTGTAGAGCGTCAAGGAGCCAAGTCAGACAGTACCGAGTCGGACGGAGCCAAGTCAGTCTACCTACGGGTGCTCCATCACAACAGAAGCTGTCCCCTTTCCCTTCAACCATGAGTCCATACGAGTTCATGGGCTTGGTCTAGATGGCTACCAAATGGTATAAGAAACAACAACAGATCTGTGATAGATTATTGTGTATCCTGGGGCCTGAATGGCCGAGTGGCTAGCGCTCTGGCGCTCGGTACCACAGATTTCGGGTTCGAGTCCCGGCGGTACCATGGTTGTTTGCAGTGGTTCGGAATCCACTTTGAAAAGTAGGTCTTGGTCTAATAGGATCGTAGAGCGTTGCGGGAGCATTGTTACTCCGCGTCCGTGACTTATCTTCAAGTTACACGCGCCCCCTGGGTAATGCAAAAGTGAGTAACGTCTGTGCAGCGCTTGCTTTAAGGCATCCAAGACCAAGCTGTCTAAGTGATTTCCAGCTGCATTAGAACAAAAAAAAACAGGGCCTCAATGGCCGAGTGGCTAGCGCTCTGGCACTCGGTACCCCCGGTTTCGGGTTCGAGTCCCGGCGGTGCCATGGTTGTTTGTAGTGGTTCGGAATCCACTTTAAAAAGTAGGTCCCGGTCTAATAGGATCGTAGAGCGTCGCAGGGTCATTGTTACTCCGCGTCCGTGGCTTCTCTTCAAGTTACACGCGCCCCCTGGGTAATGCAAAGTGAGTACGTCTGTGCAGCACTTGCCTTAAGACATCTAAGACCAAGCTGTCTGTGTTTGCCAGCTGCATTAGGAAAAAAAAAAAAATTGTGTATCCTTTACTCAGGATACACAATGAAGGTCTTGCTACTCTGTACCCACATTGTGTCTCCACAATTAAATATCTCCATGAATAACATGTAATTAGTTTCATCTCTTCGAGCTGAACAGAAATACTTATGAAATTATGTGCATATTTCTGGCAAAGTTACGAAAACTTTGTTTGTCGGGTTTCAAACCGACCCCTCTTAGCTCTACAACCGTCTGCTACTATCAGATTTCTTCGGTTAGTTTGCAATTATGGAACGTATGTGCACATTTTATGACTAAAAATCTTTAGCTTTGGCGTTTGTTAGTGTATAACTGAATTTTATTTTAGTAAAATGGGATCATATTATTTTTGATGAAAAAGATGTACGCAAATTTGATACTTTTCGAGTTTTACTTAATATTTTACTATTTTTAACTTTAGATTCGGAAAAAATAAGACAGTCTTATTTAATTCTTATTTTTTGTTATTAAAATAAGCCATTTTTTTTTAACAGTAACGTAGATATCATAATTTATAATCATCCAAAAATATTAAGTAAACAGAAGTAAATGTTTTTAAATTTTGTAAGTCAATTTTAATTAAATATATTTATTAAATTTGTGGTTAATAATGATAGACGGGAATAATATTTTTGTTGTTGTAGATGGTTAATAACAGCAACAAAATAATCCAAAGCAAAAAAAGAATTTTAATATTTTACTTTAACGGCTTAATAATAAGTTTGATATTTTAAAGAAATTGAAATATTCCAGTTGTTATGTCCTTAAAATATAATAAAACTTAAATAAGTAAAAAAAATAATTAAGATTTGGCCTAAATCTATGGAAAAATTATATTTGTATTAAAAAGATAAAATTCCAAAACATACATTATCCAAGTTAAAAAATTCTATTGGTTTGAAAATTTTATTCATTTACAAATATTATATTATCTTAATGAATTGTATATGATTAAAATAATTATTAGATATATCACAAAATATATTAATTGTTTCTTTTGTTTATTATTATACATTATGTGAGAGATATTTATTATTCTTCATTAATGGACAACTTGATTACACTGTTGTTATTGATTTGTTTTCAACCTCGATTTAAATTCTTTATCAACAAGTATAAATGTTAATTTTATGAGAAATATTTGACTAAAAAATTTTTATCATTACAATTTGACTGTAACGATTAGCACTGATCTTTTATTAATAAATTAAGGGCTTAATAATAATAATATTAATAATAAAAAACTAAGAATCAAAGTGTAGTCATTATTAACGATTGTAATGTAACAAAAGTCTATTTTTGTGACTACAAACCTTATCAACCGAATACATGTTTTGTAAAAATGAATGTGAATAGCATTAAAAAAGAAAAAAGATTACTATGGAAGTATGTGTATTTATACTGTAATATCATAAAAAATAAATATTTTTTAAATGAAACTAAAAAAATAGGAGAGAAGTAGAACAACTAGAGCAAACCGATAGACTGGTGACCTTAGGTCATTTATTCGAATCGAGGTTCCTCATACTAATCTAATGGATCCGGCCATCAATTTTGAGAAGTCCAGCATAGAGGTTTGGACATCTCTCTATAACACATTGTAAATTCTGATATCTGTCGTTCGTAGGGTTGCCTGATAGTTGGATTAAAAGCAGCGACGACCGTGAGGGGACATTCTAGACTTGGCGATAAAAAGAAATCGCCAACATGAAATTTGACGTTTGGATTTATTTTAAAAAGCGAAAAACCATGCATTTGAATTTTTGAAAAAAATTTAATTAATTAATAAAGGATAATTAAATTAATGTTTTATCTTTTTCAGAAATAAAAAACTGATTACATTACTTTTTTTTTCTATATCTTAGATAATTTAGTGAAATAATAAACACATTTAAACTCTGCTGTCGTTTGGTAGCTTATATCAAGATCAAGAACATATCATATCTATTATCAACATATTTGATGTTTTTTCTTTCTTCTTTTTTTCAAATTTCAGATTTAAAATATTTAGATTTTTATTACATACTTGATTTTTTATGACCATTTTACATAGTTTGGAATGTCTATAATTTTATTAATTTTTTTATATTTTACGATGGATATTTTATTGTTTTTTTTTTATAAATATAATTGCCATAACTAGTAATATTTCTGAATTTAAGCAGTTTATCTTAATTGCGATTAAGCAGTTAATCTTAATTAAATTATTCACTGAAGCCAAGAAATAGCAAATTGAAAAAGTAAATAAAAAGGAAGATCCCCCCCCTTTAATTAAAGGGAATCTTTTTTAGAGATTAATTATCTAACTTAAAATGACCTTTGCATATTATTAATAGTTTAAAGTAAACAATAAGTTGTAAGAATTTAATAATCTCTATAGATATTATTTAGAGATGTTTATAGTCTGTCTATTTAGAGATTAATTATCTCTCTTAAAATGAAAATCCACCTTTACATATTAATTAATAGTTTAAAGTAAACATCCATAGAAATAAGCTGTAGGAATTTTTTAATCTCTATAGAGATTAATAACTTTATATTGACCATAGACATCTCTAGAATTTATTAATATTATTATAGATATTATTTAGAGATGTCTATTGACTATAGACAGATATATAGATCGATCGACTATAGACAAATATATAATTGGTTGACTATAGACAGAATAATAATGTCTATAAAGATTATTTAGAGATATCTATAATCTGTCTATTTAGATATTAATTATCATGCTTAAAATAAAAATTCACCTTTGCATATTTGATTAATAGTTTAAAGTAAACATCCATAGAAATAAACGGTAAGAATTTATCTAGATATTTCTATTGACTTTAGACATCTCTAGAATTTATTAATATCATTATAGATATTATTTAGAGATGTCTATTGACTATAGACAGATATATAGATCGATCGACTATAGACAGATATATAAATGGTTGACTATAAATAGAATCATAACGTCTATAGAGATTATTTAGATATATCTGTAGTCTGTCTATTTAGAGATTAATTATCTCGCTTAAAATGAAAATCCACCTTTACATATTAGTTAATAGTTTAAAGTAAACATCCATAAAAATCAGTAATACTATTTAATAGTCCAAATAATAAATTGCGTTATAATTTATTACGTTTTTGTTTTTACATTAACAATATAATTCAAACTATTGAATTTATATATAATTAAAAAAAAATTCCCAACTTTATAGTGAATCGTTATAATCCATTTTAAAATAGCCTGAAATTTATAAAACTTTCTACTTTTCTTTATTCGTGGCACTTTGGTGTTTTATATACATACATTTACTTACATAAATATTAATTTAACAGTCCAAATAATAAATTGCATCATAAATTATCACGTTTTTGTTTTTACATTAACAATATAGTTTAGTCAATTGAATTCATATATATTTAAAAATTTCTTTTCCCAACTTTTCGTTTTAACCCTTTTTAAAATGGTCTAAAATTTATAAAACTTTCTAATCCTCTTTGTTTCTGTGAACCTTAGTGTTTTATATACATATATTTATTTACAAATATTAATTTAACAGTCCAAATAATAAATTGCGTTATAAATTATCACGCTTTTGTTTTTACATTAGCAATATAGTTCAGTCAATTGAATTCATATATATTTAAAAATTTCTTTTCCCAACTTTGTAGCGAATTGTTGTAACCCTTTTTAAAATGGTCTAAAATATATAAAACTTTCTACTCCTCTTTGTTTGTGTGCACCTTAGTGTTTTAGATACAAGCATTTTTAAACTAAAATATTAAGAGTAACATTTTTCTCATCTTTTCAATTTTTGTCTGCATCTTACAATAATAGCAAGAAAGGCAAATGTAATCAGTCCTTGATTAGTGTTGAAATTTGATTTATAGCTCCAGAATGACAAGGGATCATCAGGGAAAGGATCGTTGGAAGTGGGTAGAAGTGGTTCTAGGACAGCTGGCCAAACTTAACGAAGGGGATGGCACTGCCGAATTCCTGAGGTCAGCTGCTCCGAGAACTTGCTTGAGTCAGTGGTTTTAGTGAAAGGAATAATTTAAGATAGCGGCAGGATAAGGATCTTACGTTATCTCTTTAGCTTGAGCTTAGAAAGTCAAATTAGCGTGCATAAAAGCGAACTGTAGAAGACTGTGAATATGCTATGGATTGCAAAATATCTTCAGCGGGAAACAATAATTGTTACTGTAAAAGAGAATAATCATATCAGAAGTTAATTTGTATGACATAAATAATTTAATACAGCATAAGCTTTAAATACAGCAAATTTGTACTTCAATTGCTTTTAGAAATATATTCCATAAGAATAATTTCCTAATTTAACTATTATTAATTAATTGAATAAAATTTAATTTTTTTTTCTGTTTGACAACAATATTTTATTAGAAAAAACAAATTAATATTGTAAAAAATGTTGAGTAGTAAAATTAATTTATAGAGTGAACTGTAAAATTCAAACTGATAAAAATGCTATAAAAAATTGTGGTATATAAATATGAAGAAATCTAAAAATTAAAAATAATTTTCAGTTATGTTTTATTGTAATTCAATTATAATGAATAACTATAGTTGAATAACAATAAAACAATAACTGAAAAAATGTAATTTTTATAAAGCAAATTCAGGAAATCAAATATAAATTATAATTACTTGGTTTAATAGGTAATTATTTAGTTTAATTATATAGTTAAACGTTCCTATACTTTTTTTTTAAATATTAAAAAAAAATGCTTATTTTTGAACTTCAGAACTATATAATATCCTACACAACTTTGATTCATCTACAAACATGATACTATTGTAATTTATTAAAGTGGCAAATGTTTAAATATGAATATAATACAGATTGAAACTTACAGATATGAACTGACGCTTTAAATTAAATGCACGAAGATATGCAGTTTGTTTTAGTAATTCCGGGAAAATTGAATACTTTAATTCTTACAAAAGTAAGGCAGAAGTGATCTAATAGGATTGGGATTCTTAATCAAATTCTTGACCTTTGGGATTCTTAATCAAATTCTTGACCTTTGGGATTCTTAACCAAATTCGCAAATAAATTCGTAATCTTCGTTCAAAATTCGTAAAGAAATACTGAATGGAAAATTCTCGTGACTATGTTGGGAAGAGACTCATAAATGTATAGGCTGAAATGTCCTACTGTTGATCTCGAGTAAAAGAGTATGAACCACCAGTAGCCATTCCCAGGAGTGCTTGTTCAAAATTGTGGTGACAAATTGTGAATTTCCTGCATTTCTATTGTTCCAGTAGCAAATTTCTGAATCCAAAGGGTTAGGCTTTCAAGCGATATTTCGCCAAATTCGAATTGCTTTTTCTGAAAATACAAACTTATTTGTGTAAGTAAAAAAATATTAAAAATTTCGATAAATATTATTAAAGGAAAATAACAGAATAGTTTACTTTTCTGTCGTGAATTAATTGGTTAGAATAAAAAAGTATGTAAGTAAAAAAATATTAGAAATTTCTATAAATATTATTAAACGAAAATAACAGAATAGCTTAATTTTCTGTTACGCATTAATTGGTGAGAATAATTACTTATGTAATTTATTCGCATTTTCGTTACCCTCAATAACAGATATCAATGAGGATTTGGCATGGAAGGGAAGTATTTTAAACTTTAAAAGGGAAAAGCGATATTTCGCCAAATTCGAGTTGCTTGAGGATTTTCTGTCACTTACTTATGTTGTCCACAAGATAGATGGACATTAGAAGATGGCTGTGGGTAAGCGGAGGATGGAATCGAATCGGTGTCTTAAGGTTCATATACACTTCTGAAAGCTGTCTGTATGTGTGTGTGGGGTGGGCGGGGGAGGATTTCGGGTAGCGGGGATGGAGAGTATAAACGGATAAACTGAGACAGGACATTGCGATTGGGGGTAGAGAGAAGAAATGCATTTATCACCCTGTTGTCGCCTCCATTGGAGATGACATTGATGTACTAGGCGCTTTTAACTTTAGTTTGTATTTTATATCCTTCTCCTTTTAAAGTGAGAGCGAATATGAGACCGACTGTACCGTTGCCTTTAAACTAATTTTGTCCGTGATGCTGAAGTTAATATGGATTTTAAAACTTAAACTTACGAACTCTGTATTTGAAAAGCATTAAAGTAATGCGACTGGAACTAAGTGTTAGTCATCCTGTCATATCACACACACCCTCCATATAGATTTTAACACCCTCCATATAGATTTGCTTAAAAGAACTACTATTTCTAAGGCATTTTTTTTTTTTGTATTAATTTTATAGAAATGTTAGTAATGTAAGACTAAACATTTTTATAAAAACATTTTTAAACATAATTTTTGAACATTTTTTAAAATTAAACATTTTTCTCTTCAATGTCCAGTTAATTAGATTTCAATATGTTATTTTTCATTTTAAGGAAACAGTAGGATTAGTAAGTTGAGGTTCAAATCGCTTTTTTAGAAGAAAAATAAAATGCAATTTTAGGTAATCAGCTAGATCTAAATCAATTATGTTTTACAATTTATCTGGGATAAAGTGTTAAAGGTATATTAAAAAGGAACGGCAATTTGCCAGATTTACGGAGAACCTTGGTTGCATAGCAACCTCTATCTCCTGCTTTGTGAATGAGAAAAGTTTCTTAAGCTTTAAGCCCATTCATTAGACAGAAAAAAAGTTTTATACATAATATATATAAAATTAATTTATTAAAAAAATTATGCATGTATAATTTTTTTTACATTGTTATTATAATTTTTAAGAAGATAATAATAATAAAAAAAAAATAAACGAAGAGACAAAACCGATTGGTGGGGAAATTGTGACTCAGCGGAGAAACTGCATGGTAATTCGGAAATGAGGATATCGAAACGTTAATGAATAATATTCAGAACAGCGCGAGGTTTTTTGACATTTTTGAAATCAGAAATGTTGTAATCATAATTACTTAGATCATTCAAAACAAAATCTGTAATATTTGGAATGGAGTTATAAAATTTTTGTGCAATTTTATAAGCAAATTGTTTAAAACTTGGGAGGGAAAGAACATGTCTGATATCCTCATTTCGGAAAAATCAGGGCGAATTTGTAATCATACGTAGGATTTTATTTTCAAGTCTTTGTATGATCTCGAAATTCAATGGAGCAGTAGATCCCCAAATAGGACTCGCATATGCAAGTATTGGACGCAAGTAATCAAGATAAATGAGGTTTTTATTTTCCAAGAACATAGTAGAGTTTTTACAAATAAATGAATACAGTACGCGAATGCATCTATTACATTTATCCGGAAGATAGTTAATGTCAGGAACGTAATTAAATTTACGATATAATATTACACCCAAATATTTAGTCTGCCCGGCCCAATTAATAGGATTATTATAAATTTTGATAGAAGGAATATTAAGAATCCTTTTACACGTGAATAGTATTACTTCATTTTTCTAAACGTTTAATTGAATTTTCCATTTTATAAGCCAGATTAAAAAGGAAGTAATTCCTGGCAGCTTTTATAATAAGCAACTTTTTTTTTTTTTTTAACGAATCATAATCGTTAAATTGTGTGACGCATTTAAATATCAATTAATGTTATGACTTACAATACAAATGACTTACATTTGATTCAGTAAATTTCCATTTTGCTATACTTCCGTTATGACCTCATTTCAATCATTAGCGTACAATTCTCAAAGATTAAGTATACGTAAATTAGGACTTTAGTAAACTAATCTCGATCTCTAACGTAATAATTGGAATTTAATAGTTAGTTAACACAAATTATTTGCAAAACTATTCCTTAAATTATTTAATTAATTACGTACATAAAAAAAAATTTATAATTCTCTAAATAATTCCTTAAATTATTTAATTAATACTGTAATTTTTTTAACTTTAACAACTCTGCTTTTTCTGAAAATATAAATTTATTTACATAGTATGTTAAAAAATTATTGTAAATTTCAACAACAACTATTTAAACAAAAATTGAAAATAATTTAAATTTAATTTTGCACAGGAATTAACTAATTATAATTGCGCATGTAATATATTCACATTTTGGTACATTAAAAATTAAACTATTCTATCAACGAATTTTTTATATCGTAATAAATTAATAGATAATACTTAGTGCAATTAAAAAAGAAATAAAATCCTTAGTCAAAAATTGGCCAATTGGTTAACGCTCTTGTCTTTGGTACTTCAGGTTCGAATCCTGGCGGTGGAATGGATGTTTGTTAGTGGTTCGAAACCCACGTTAAAATGTAGGTCCCGGTCTAATTAGCCTAAAGTGTGCACAAAATGACCGTACAGCGACAAATCAAAGAGAAATTGTAACAAGATTTTAAAAAGATCATTTTTATTTTTTCAATAAACTTTTCGGTACGACAGATATTTTATGCGTCGGTTTCATATAAAATCTTTGGCTTTATTTATTTCTATCCTATCAAAACAATTAAAAAAAAAATCCATCTGTATCATTTTTTAAGAAAACTAAATCTATTACCTTTAAATGTTTCCGGAAGAAAAAAATTGTCAGTCGCTTAATTTTTTTAAAATTATTTATAATCAGAAAATTAAATTACGGTGTATTACGAATACAAATATAATTAATGTCAAAATAAATAAATAAATAAAGACGACGTTTTAGAAATTCTGCGTATTCTTGACCTCAATAGCATTCATTTCCGTTTCGAATCACCAAAGCTGATTCATCTAATAGCCCTCAGTGGTCATCATACATCCGTTCTCTAAATATGGCCGCATAACTGGAGAGTCAGATGGCGCGTCACTGCCATGACAGTCTCTTAATTTGACCGGGAATTAAGGTCAAACCACATCCTACGCGGAGTGTCCACTTTGACCTGGGTCTCTCCTTCGTGGGGGGCTCCGCACCCTGCACCAAAATACGTGGTCTGGGTGGGTACGGAGCTAGGCCGTGGGCGTAGTCAGAAACACAACGCCTCTGCACACAGGGTGAGGTGGTAAAAAACACAAAGAAAGGAAACTCATCCTAATTGTACTGGCAAATGCGTAATCTTCGTTTGGGAGTACTGTATGCAACATTTTTATTGAAGGAAATCTTGTGTTCAAGTAAATTTCAAGTCTTGGAAAGCAAGCATAATCATATGTTGACATGAGGACAAAGAGGGATTCAAGAATACATTATAAAATACAGATGGAAAAATTGATTGATAAGAGACAGTAATCAAATTACAGTAGGATATGAAGGATATGAACATGAAGAGAAAGAAGAAGTTGAGCTTTTTTAGAAGTTAGAGTATGTACTAGTTAATTCTAAATTTTAATTAACGAAATTAAATTAACTTCAATTTTGTTTAATTGTATTTAATTAATGATTTTAAAATATGAATAAATAGTAAAAAAGTTGGGTTTAAAATATGAACAGAACATTTTCTTTGGTTCTAATGCAGCTGGCAAACACTTAGCCAGTAGTCTTTTATGCCTTAAGGCAAGGGCCGCACAGACGTTACTCACTTACCACTCATTACCCAGAGGGTGTGTGTAGCTTGAAGTTAAGCTACGGACGGGGAGTAACACTACTATCGCAACGCTCTACGATCCTATTTGACCGAAACATACGGTTTTAAAGTGGATTCTGAACCACTACAAACATCTATGGCACCGCCGGGACTCGAACAAGAAACCTGTGGTTCTGAGCGCCAGAGTGCTAGCCATTCCGCCATTAGGACTCATGAATAGAACATAATAAATAATAGAAAAAATAGATTTAAAATATGAATAGAATGTAATAAATAATAAAAAAAATTAGATTTAAAACATGAGTTGAACATAATAAATAAAATATTAAAAGAGTAAGTAAAGATTCTAAGTAATCAAATACCTCGTGCACCACAGAAGTATAACATGTTATAGACATAATTGCGTGAGATTTAATAATAAAGTGCCAACCATTTAGCCTGGGGTCATGCGTTACTGATATTTTAGACCATATAGAATATTCAGCTTCATATTCAAAAACATAATTCACTCTAAAATAGAGATAAAATTTAAAAAATTATTTAAAAATTATAATAGTTTTAAAAATACAAAAGTAAATACACCATAGATAAAATAATTGAATAGAAGCAATTAGAAAATTACAAAATGATTCGTATAAATTTTTGCTGAATAAAAATTTGAAGAGCAGGTGGAAATTAAAGGTAAGTTCCCACTGGATACTAAAATCTTACGTTGGAAAAAGGCAGACAATCAAAAACCTGATCTCTATCTCACTCAGAATTCCGATTGGTTGATGTTCTACGACGGTGGAAACTCACCTTAAATATTCAGAGCGTTTTTTTTAAGTTTAAAACAATTTCATTCTTCATTTAAACTTGATCGTCTTAGAGTACGTGATTGAAATTTTCTATTGTTTCCCAATACGGAACAATTGATTCTAAGAGTTTAAAGCATTATACCAGGATTAATATTAAAATATATCATCGAAACTTGAGTTATTAAATGATTAAAAAAAATATTTACAATCTTGGAACAAGAGAAAAAATATGTTTTGCATACCATTGGCATTGTAAGAATGGTAATTGTCTTCAATTATATATAGCCCAATTAAAAAAAAACTGCAGTAAAAAATCTAGTAGTAATCCGACTCACGAGGCAAGATGCTGAACATCCCAAACGCCATCGAGTCTCCTCGTTTGTTTGAAACAGTGTTTACAGCAAAGACGCCGACGGATTGAACTTCCGCCCTAATGTTCATCAGCGGAGCGTACTGAGCCATAAGTCGGAAATAAAACATAGATAAAATTATTAATGAGAAACAATTAGAAAATTACAGAACGATTCGAATAAATTTTTTGCTGAATAAATATTTGAAGAGGAGGAGGAAATTAAAGATACTAAAATATCACATCTATGAAAGTCAGACGATTAAAATCCTGATCTCCAGATCTCTCAGAATTCCGATTGGGTGGTGTTCTGAGACGTAAGATTTTAGAATCTGGTGAAAATCCACCTTAAATATTCAGAGGGTTTTTTAAGTACAAAAATTTTTTCTTCAATTAAACTTAATTGTCTTGGAGTACGTGATTGAAGTTTTCTATTGTTTCCCAGTATGGAGCAATTGCTACTAAAAGTAATACCGAAAAACATTTTATCAGGATTAACATTACAATATATTAACAAAATTTGAGTCACTAAATGATTTAAAAAATATTTGTAAGCTTGGAACAAGAGAAGAAATATGTTTTACATACCATTTGCATTGCAAAAATGCTAAATAGCTTCAATTATGTAATGTCCAATTAAAAAACTGCAGAAAAAAAATCTTTACTCTATACTTTACTCTTAAACCTTTAACCATTAAAGAAGTTTTTCTTGAACAGGACATATTTTATTTCACTTTCCTTTTTTTTCTCTTTTTCTTGTAAACAAAAGAAGAAAATCAATGAAATCAATTTAGGATCATATTTTGTAAAACTGTGTTACTGTGAAAGGTAAAGATTCCTTTTTCCAGTTTTAAAATTAGAAAATTTTCAACTGGGCAAAATAGTTTCAATCTTTACTTGGATATTGTGATTATCTATCTCGCATTACTTATTAATTCTTTAATAAAAATTTGTTATTAATAAGAATATAAAAATAGTATATAATATATAATATATAATAGTATAAGTAAGTATAAAATACTATAAAATAGTATATATAATATATAATAATATAATAAAATATTATATATACTATAAAAATAGTATAAGTAACTTGTTTGATACTTGACTGTAAAATTTGTGTTTCATTAAAGAAAAATGACCTAATAAAAAACTACTAATTTGCATTTAGGTACTTTAATAAGAATTATTTTTCCTATTTCACGACTTTATTTTGTTTTACTCATCAAAAGTTTATTTTATACAATCATAAAAAAAAGTTGTTTAAAATTTCATTTTTTTGTTTTGTAAATGCAATATTTATATTTGACATAATTTAATTGTGTTTTTTTTAATGAAATCGAACTTTTAATTAATAAATATGGCAAATAAATTTAATTTAACAAAGTTCATGAAATATGTATGATTCAGTATGTATTTTGTTAAAAATGCTCCTTCCCTTCTTCTAAGAAAAAAAAAAGAACAAGGTAGACTTTAAAAAAATATATTTGTTTCCCTTCATAAGGAATTTAAAGTAATTAATAAATATTTGCTTAATTATTTACATTCATTTTCGTTTTCAATATCTCCGTTTATTAATGAGACATTTTTTATAACAAGCAAAAAATTTACTGCTTGAAATTTTTTTTTTTATTAATTTATTTTAAAATTACTTTTAATATTTTTAGAATTAAAAATTTGCAATAATGAGTATGGGGAAGTAAAAAATTGTAACTTAATTATGTCGTCGAAGAAATTTATTTTCAACCTGTATTTAACAATGTCTTTTCTAAATTTTTTTTATGCCGTACAATACGCAGAATACATTAATTAAAATTGCCAACAAGAAAAAAAAAGGAGTAACATTTCTTATTTGTTAAAAGATAAATGCTAAAAAAAAAAAAAAGGTATGGAAAAAAATAAATAAAGTTTCTTTAAAAGAAAATTTTAATGATTAAAAACCGTATTTTGTATCAATTAAAAACATGCATCATTATTTCTAACTTATTTAACTTTTTCTTTAATCAAAATTCAAGTTTCTGTAACTTTTTTTAATTGCATCGAGGTAGAAATTGACAAAGGAATCAGTAGATGGCGCTGCAATTGGAACACGGAAATATCAACTACACGGAACAATTATTTATTATTTTAATACATACATATATTCCTTTTCTTAAATATCATTAGTAAATTAATGAAGAATTGCTTTCATAAAGTTCTTTAATTTTACGAGACTATATGAGCACCAAAAAAGATGTTTAACAACTATTAAATGCTATCTAAAATAAGCGATGGAAAATATTAAAATTTTCACATAAATTTGAAAGTTTGTTATATAAAGTTAAAATTAAAGTATTACTCATAAAAATCAAACATATTATATATATATTCCTTTTTTAATAAAAAAAATGTTTTACTAAACCTCGTTAATAACAATATTACAGAATTACAATTTGGAGATGAATACTTCACAGTGGCCGAACGACTAATTTGTTCCTAGTATCAAAAAATATAAATTATCATGAGTGGAATGGCTTTAAATTACAAGATGTATCTAATTTTTTTTCAAAAAAGATTTTATTGTTGTAAGTATTAAGTTATTTCTAATAACTTCTGAACTTTTTTTTCACTCATTTTTGCTGTGATTCTGAAACTTTTTATTTTACCTCAGCCTTGACAAGGTAGAATACTGTCGCTTCTAAACTAATTTTTTTTTATTAAAGTAAAAGTTATTAGAGATGGATAAAACTGTTAATTTTCGTTAACGGTGTTAACTATTAAAGCTAAGATAAATTAAGCATTAAATTTAACAATCATTAATTCTTTAATGTGGGGTTAAGTTATGTACATGAATATACGACCAACAGCATTAATTTGAATTGTAGCATAGAATATATTTATAGAGAAACCCACTATAACAAATGCTACATTTTTGGGTTATATTTTTTGTGTCAAACAGTTGCACTAAATTTTTTTTTTCTTTCATCTAAAAAAACTTACAATTTCTATTTCATTATATTAGACCCAAAATAATTTAAAAAAATGCTTTTTATTAAGTTTCTTTTCGTAAAATATTTTATTAAAAGGGATATTATTTTTAGAAAAAGATTTGTAGTTAGAAATTTTTAATCTGAATGAATATGTTGATTAATAAAATAAAATAAAATATCCATTTATAATTATAAAAATTCTTTAAATAAAGTTTGATAAAACAAATATTGTTTTGAATATATGAATTTTTCTAATTTAAATATTAATAACTTTTTCTGAAATGCATTTCTGAAAAGATGACATTAATTTATTCTTAAAAAAGTATTTGTTGATCCATCGATAATGCATTGATCCATCTGTGAAATATATTTTTGGTTAAAAATAATACTCTTTTAGAATAATTTTTTTGTCCAATATTTTTTAATATATTACAAACAAAGACGACTCTCCATTGCTCTGTTTTAATTAATATTTTTTTATTTTAACAAGTTTAGTTGATAAAAAAATTTAATAAAAGTCATGAAATAGAATTAAGAAAAATGTCTTATATGTATTTTATGATATCATCGCAACCTATCATATCTGTAAGCGGTTAGAGCAATCTCATCTGCAAAATATTTGCTGTTTTTTTTTTATTTTTATAATTTAATCATAAAAAGCAATTAAAAATAATAAAATACAAAAAAGCCTCAAAATCGAGGAATAAATAGTAACTTCCAAAACGATAGAAATGTTAAATGAGAATGTTTTAAGTTTTAAATAAGATAAACTTATGTGGGTTAAAAAATAACGTAATTCCGAGTGCGAGAGTTGTATTTGACTGGAGTTAAATTTAAAACAATTCTGAGTGATACGCTAAATAATTGTCAAGAGTTGAATTTTTTAACAGGCGTTAAAATTAACTGCTAATATCGAATTCTAGTTATCCCACGAGTTGAATTGCCACGAAAAGTTGGTCTAGATCAGGGGTGGCCTACCGCTTTGAACAGGGTAGACAGCGGCCCGCGTTGAACATTTTTCCAGTGCGTGAGATTTATCACACTTTTGCAAAATATATTTATTTTGTAATGGCTAAAGTAGTGAAAACCAATGTATTAAAAAAATACATTATGTATGCATCCGTAGATTCAAAAATTAACTGTCGAAATTATGAAAAGAAAAAATTAACTTTGATTTTAAAATAATATGCTTGCGAATCTATGATAGATATTGCCTGTTTCATTTATGAGTTCGCAGAATAATTAAATTATATCCTGCAAACTCATGATGCGCGTGCATCTTGAGTAACTCTAGTTAAATACAACTCTTGCACTCGCAACTACGTTATTTTTTTAACCCCTTTAAGTTTATCATATTTAAAACTTAAAACATTCTAATATAACAGGTTGTATTATGAATATAAAAATGTCCATAGTGGGCCTAAATCTTGTTGTTGTTGTTTCTTATCCCACTTGGCTGGCCAAGCTCACGAGCCCATACGTGCTCATGATTAAAGGGGAAGGAAGCAGCTTCTGTTGTGATGGAGCACCCGTAGGTAGAAGCCTGACTTTTGCTCCGTGACGCTCTTACAGTCATGGGAGACCGGGACCTACGGCTTAAAGTGGATTCCGAACCACTACAAACATCCATGGCACCGCCGGGATTCGAACCCGAAACCTGTGGCACCGAGCGCCACAGCGCCAGACACTCGGCCATTCAGGTCCCAAATTTGCCAACGGCACGCGGTGTTCCCAGGTGGTCACCCACCCAAGTACTGATCTAAATCTTTTAAGGGGATATATAATTTTATATGCGGCACGTGGAGATATGATGCATTTCCAAAGGGATCTGCAAGTTCAAACGGATTGGCCACCCCTGATCTAGTGGCGAAGTTGTGAAGCACTGTTAAATAAATGTTGAAATCAACCTTAAAAAACCTTCCCTATCCAAAGATCTTATCCCTATTTAACTACGTCGACAAAAAAAAAAAAAAAAAAAAAAAAAATAGCCAACTTCTAATGCCTCCAACTCCAACGCCGATGTCAAATATTACAGCTAAAAGTAATTATTAATTTTTCGTTTAATCAACTGGAATTAACCATTTACTTCACTTAACCACTTTTTCAAATTCAACAGTGTTACATTTCGTTGATATTTGCAGAAGCCTAGAAGTTATAGCAATTTTTGTATTTTATTCTGTTTATTTGGTAACAATAATATACGAATAACAGGGAGGCTGGAAGCAATCAAATTAGTTTTCAGAATGTAAAGTACCTTCAAAAACTTAAGCATTCATAATCAATCATTACATATACATTGATATGAATAAATAATTAATTAAAAAAAATTCTGTAGAAAAAATTAATGTGATGGATAAAACTTTTCAAGCCGAATATTAATTAAGACTAGCTGATCCGGCAATGTTTCGCTATTGTTAAATCTGAGTATATTTAAAAAATTAAACGAATACAATTGAAGTTCTACATTAATACATTTATTTAATAGAAATGACAGGAATTGAATTGTGTGTGATAATTGATTTCTTTCTTCTGTTTCATAGCTGTTTTTTATTTTATTTTATTTATTTTTTCCCCCAGCTTCTACAACTTGTTAAATTACTTGGTTGCTCATGGGAATCCAATTTTGTAGTATTACGCTCATTAACTTTTTGTATTCAATGTCTCGAGAAAGAATCCTTTTTTTGAACATCTATTGAAATGTGAAAAAAAAAAAAAAAAGAAATCAAATTCTCAATTAACACTAAAAACAACAGCGCTACCTATCGGATTTCGTTCAAACTACTTTTTAAACTCCTTGCATCAATGAGAACAAACTATGAAATTTCAGCGGAATCGGTCGAGTAGTTTTTGAGTTTACAGTGCTCACACATACGAACGTTACCTTTTATTTATATAGATGTTATACAGTATCCAAAGTACCAAATTCTTTAGGAAAGATACTATTATTGCTAATGAAAGCATACTCGCATGATCCTGAAAAAGCATATATAGTGTGACTTAAATAGCAAGAATTTCGTTGGTTCTTTTCTTCACAACTATAAGAAAGTTGGTTATATAGTTTACATTTTATCGTATGGTAAACTGTTTGCACAAAACAGTGAGCTAGAGGAATAGTTTATCATTAAAAGAGTTGCAGGTTCAATTTCTACAAAGGATTTTTTTTAATGTTTATTTAAGTCAAATAAAGCATATTTTTAACATTTTGTTTCTTATCCCACTTGGTAGACAGCAGCATATAAACCTAGTCCCAGAACCTATGTGATCTCATGGAAGGACACAAGGGGGGGGGGACAACTTCTGTTGTGATGGAGCACCCATAGGTAGAAGTCTGACTTGGCACCGTAACGACTTTTTACGGCGTAGGGTTGTCAGCCCTACTCACAACAGTCATATTAAACCGGGTCCTTCGGCTTAAATTGGATTCCGAATTACTACAAACATCCATAGCACCGAGCGCTAGTCACTCGGCCATATAATTTTGATTAGGTAATTTTAAAGTAATGTACTCAATTTCTTGTACATCTGTTGCTGAATAAGCATTGCTATTTTTGAAATCCACAATAATCAGCTAATCAAATAAATTTGTATATTTGATAAGAATATATTTTATATTTAAATTATCATGTACTATCTTTGACCCATTGTTTTGGATAATTTTTGTTTATAAGTACTGCACTTCTGAATATTTGGGAAATGAATTAAAATTGAATTCTTAGGAAACCTCCTCTATCAAATACTAATGATAATTAGTGATTGATTCCTGTTTCCGTTAAAGTTGACTTTCCATATTGGATATGATTCCTCTTAAATTTGGAGTACCTCATTCTGAATTATAAAATACTAACAGTACAGAAAATGGGATCATATATCTCAGTATTCTTGAGACTTGGCAAGATTACCAATTCACAGCAATGAGTGTAGCCCCTCAACATAAGATATTTATTGAGGATTATAGTTCTGAATTCGAAGCTATTTAATTAATGCTACTTTAAATAATGTAAAAGTAATTTAGTTGTAATTTTAGATACATTTTTCTTTCTCCGTACGTCTGACATAAATGCAATACATTTTTTTTTTTTTTAGAAATTCTTCTTATCCCTTTATGTTACATAAGACGTATCTTGCAACTAATATATAAATAGCATTTTATCTAGTTATTATCAGTTGGTATTAAATATATGAAATGTAGTCATATGGGAAAAAATGATCTCATTTAATAAAATTAATATTCCAGTTGATGTTAAAAACAAATATGTTCATCATTGATTAGAAAATAAAATAAAAACAATATCTTCGAAGAAGAAATTATAGAATTTAATTGAAGGTCAATTATATTTCAATTTCTTATTTTATACCAATCCAAAATCCATTAGCCGTGATTTTATTTCGTTAAAATATCGTAATATGGATTGTTAATATCATAATAATTGTAACTAATGTAATGAAATAATTGTTAATATCGTAATAATTGTAAATTCATTAATATGAATTGTTAATATTATAATAATTGTAAATACCCTAATATGAATTGTTAATATCATAATAATTGTAAATACCATACTATGAATTATTAATATCATAATAATTGTAAATAATGTAATGAAATAATTGTTAATATCGTAATAATTGTAAATAATGTAATGAAATAATTGTTAATATCGTAATAATTGTAAATTCATTAATATGAATTGTTAATATCATAATAATTGTAAATAATGTAATGAAATAATTGTTAATATCGTAATAATTGTAAATTATGTAATGAAATAATTTTTAATATTGTAATAATTGTAAATACCCTAATTTGAATTGTTAATATCATAGTAATTGTAAATAATGTAATGAAATAATTGTTAATATCATAGCAATTGTAAATAATGTAATGAAATAATTGTTAATATCATAATAATTGTAAATAATGTAATGAAATAATTATTAATATCATAATAATTGTAAATAATGTAATGAAATAATTCTTAATATCGTAATAATTGTAAATAATGTAATGAAATAATTGTTAATATCGTAATAATTGTAAATACCGTAATATGAATTGTTAATATCATAGTAATTGTAAATAATGTAATGAAATAATTATTAATATCATAGTAATTGTAAATACCATACTATGAATTGTTAATATCATAATTGTAAATAATGTAAGGAAATAATTGTTAATATCGTAATAATTGTAAATAATGTAATGAAATAATTGTTAATATCATAATAATTGTAAATGCCATAATATGAATTGTTAATATCAATTGTAAAGAATGTAATAAATTGAATAATTGTTTAAATAATTGTAAATAATTAAAAAATTGTTAATATCGTAATAATTGTAAATACCATAATAAGAATTGTTTATATATGTCAGAAGAAAGTTTGAAAATAAAAACAGGGAACAAGAGGCTTTTGTTTTACAAGCATTTTAATTTATAAATCTCCATCCATAAATAAAATCTGTTTTCACAACATATCAATATACACAATCAATGCATGTGTGAGTTTAAAGGAAAGAAAATTGTATGCTAATACTGGCAAAGAATAGCTGGAAATAAAAATTTAAAAAAAAGAAAAAGAAAGAAAAATTGAAACTTGCTAAGAAAAATCTAGAGTTACAAAACTTTGCCGGCTAAATTAAACACAAAAAGATAAAGGCAAACAATGTAATTAGTGCAATTTAAAAACAATCAACATCTAACGGTACTTAGTAAATTCAAGGAGATAGTCCACATAACAGGCAACGGTATCTGCAAGAGATTGGAAATAACTCGCCGTAAATTATCTTAATTAAATCAACAGTTACTATTAAAGATAATATGAATAATAAAGTCTGACATTTTACAAAATAAGTGGCATTATCTTTTTTAATAGAAAATTGCCATGCATAATAACTGAAAGCTCTTATTTTTAATGACTGATAATGATTTACAGTATGTGTCTAAATTTTCGATAATGATCAAAATGTAAACAAATTACTCAAACGTTAAAAAATAATGAAATAAAATAAAAATATGAAAAATGATTATTTATTGCAAAGCTTCCGTGATATGATTTAATTTTATGCATTGTAATTTTAATTATTAACCTATCAGAATGTTTACTTAGAATTGCTACTTGCTGCACAATGTTTATTGTAGCATAAAGTAATTTCTACAGTACAATGATTACTTTAATATAAATAATAATTTATTACTATTTAATCAACAGCAAATACCATGAAAACATCCGAGTTGTTATTTATAAAAAAATAGATGATCATCGAGGTATGAAATGCTGCATCGTCATAACACATAGGATTTTAAACCAAAATTAAATTCAATAGGTTATCTTACATTAATTTTTTTTAATAAGTAGCAACGAATATTGTTTGATTTTAACTATTTCCATGTTTATAATCAAATGTATACCATAACTACCCTCAAGAGCCAAAACATTATGACCACCCCTACATTTTGCAATGAACTCGCCTGGGTGACGTGGAAGGCACGTGAACAGGTGGAAGTGGTATTTAACTGGTATTAAGTGGTGGTATTAATCCATGCCAAGGCGGGATTTAGCAACTGTTATCTTAATTCCTTTATCCTATCATATTCTTAGCTTTTAAAAATTTTTAATTTTAACTTTAATATTGCATTTTTTTTTTTTTTTGGCATCGTCAACGGACTCCTAATTGTACCTATAGCTTTAGCTTTTTCGATCTCTTGCTTTAATTGTTCTCAAGCAAGAGATGTTTTTCCTAAATTTTAAATTATTTTATTTTTATTTATTAACATTTTATAATTTAAGCAACTTCATTTCATGCTGATTTTCTGACTAATTTAAGATGTGGAGGTTTTGTGGTTCTTAAAACCACCAAGGAACTCAGTAACCGGTACGCCCGTTGCCCATACCAAGGCGGGTTGAAGCTGTGTTGCGCGCCAAAGGTGGGCCAACTCGTTATTGACAGCTGGTCATAATGTTTTTGGCTCTTGAGTGTATATCAGTTTAATTGTCAAAAGTTAAAAGAATTATTGTTGTATAATGGTATTGAGCAAAACCAAGGATGTTAAGACAATCACAATAGCTAAGAACATTATAATCTCTTGCAGATAAAAATATTTCAAATTTTGTCAAAAATCAACCTCAAAACGGTAAGCAAGTTTCGGCATAAACAAATAAACCCGATCTTGACGTACCTTTGAGGTATATATATATATATATGCTACACTGTACAATGACGCACCACATACATACAATACATACATACAAATACTAAAAAAGTTGACAAACACATTCAAAAGAAATGAATTCACCGGCTCTTGGCCAAGTGTATACTGGCAACTGACAGCTTGGCTGGCAATTCCTTTTCAGAAAAGGATAATATACATTAAATATCGTTTTTTTTCTTCTTGTAATATATATATATACAAAACACTAAATCGTACAGGTGGCTTCAAGATATCAAAGTATTCAAACATAGGCATTCGGTTCACAGAAAAATCAATCAAAATATGAATTAATAATATTTTATAATGGAAAACATAGGTAATCTTACTGATAAACAAAATGAAAAACAACCAGTGATGTCACAAAGGAATGAAAATCGAATTCAATGATTTCATCATATAATTAACATCAATATTAAGAAATTTTCACAATCACATGTAAATTTAAATATAAAATTAAAGTTAAAAACTTTTATTGTTAATAAAAAATATGATTTTTCAAAATATAAGAATAACGACAAAAAAATTTTATATGCCAAAAGCTCGTACAGCTTCTAATGAAAAATATCAGCAATACGTAAATAATTTTAAAACCAAAATGTAATAATTTGACAAAAAATAAAGTTTAAGACACATAAAATATGATTAAAAAAGAAATACTCAATTAATACTAAACAAGAGTACAAAGATAATGATATTGTCATAATAAAACGCTTATATAATCAATCGGCATTACATTACGCCGTGGAAAAAGCAAACGATGTTCAGAACTTTAGAAAAAATATGTTAAGTCTAGAAGCTAAACATTAGACACAATTTTATACACAGATTTTTCTTATGATTGATTTCTAGGTGGTTTTGCTAAAAATCCGAGGTAATACGTATGTGTGTGCAAATTTGCATTTTATTAAAACAGTCAGGCCACTTTGGAAGTGAGGTAAAGACTGCCTGAGGTATATACAACGATTGTTAAGACGTAGTCTTTTTCTAGAATTATTACATATCAATACACGTCTGAGGTTGTATGCTTAGCACACTCAAGTTAATAATAAAAGATGCATATTTTGAAACAGTACAGATACAAAATACTTATTTGTAAATTTAAAACACGTTAAATTGTCCGTGAAGCGTTTATAACGACCTTCACGAAACCGATGTTATGAAAAACAGAGCTATGCATTTGGGTTCGCATGAGTTACCTTCATGACATAAAGCGATTACAAACATCACTAAAATTTGCTGATAGCAATTATGTTTCTAAATCTACACCTTTAAGAGAAAACAGTTCGAAGGACAAAAACATTGAAAATGATTACGTGGCATTTTGAAACTTATTAAAATATCCCCGAAATTTTCATTGCTGTCTTTGCTTGATAGAAATTAATATCGGAAAATCAGACATTATAATTATTTCAAATAAATTTTGCTATTAATCACAGATAGATATAAAAAATATCAAAAACTTATGATGCTATTGTTCTAATATCTCATTTAATTTATGCATTTTATTATTTACAACAGGGATGATAGTTTTTGAATAGGATAGTTTTTCAACGTAAAGAAATAGTAGTGATATATAGTGCTTTAAAAATCCACACTTGAATTAATTAAAGATAAAGATTTAGTACAACACAGTGTAACATTAATATTTAGTAAGAAATTATTCTGTTTTTACAACGAAATTATTAAGAAGTTAAAATATAGTTATTAAAAAGTTAAGTTATTATTAAGAAGTCTATGCTGTCAGTTATAAAGAGTTCAGATCACAGTGTTTAATGACGACTTGATTTAAAATGAATCTTTAATACTTAAATCGTAAATACTTTTAATATACTTAAATAATACTTTTTTTCCTTTCCTTTCGTTATATGAATTAGTACATTTGAAACAATCGAAAATCGTGTTAAAATAGACTTATTGGTCATCAATGACATAAAAACTTTATAATAAATTTTCTTATCGTAAAAGTTACTTCAAAAATAAAAATGTTTTGCGTAATCGATTTAATCTTGTCTTGAGCTTGCAATGCTACTTATGCAGTTTTTCGATGCTTACAAATTTAACAATGGCTACATATTTAACGATGCTTACAAAGACAGTGGACAAATTTAAATTCCTAGTTAAGGAAAAAACAAGTAAAAATAACAATTAAAAAAAACAAGTTTCAAAATAAAAACAGGTTTCGCATTTTTATTTAACTCTTAAATTAACTGATCCACTGTGTATTTGTGCATACTAACGCAGTTTTTCGATGCTTACAAATTTAACGATGGTTACAAATGTAACGATGCTTACAAAGACAGGGGATAAATTTAAATTCCTAGCTAAGGAAAAAACAAGTAAAAATAATAATAATAAAAAAAGTTTCAAAATAAAAACAAGTCTCTCATATTATTTAACTCTTAAATTAACTTTTGCATTGTGTATTTGTAGAAATTTAAAAAAAATCTATGGTTTGTGCTTCGAACTGTTTTCAATGAAAGTGTTGGTTTTTATCATTATTTTACGAAGCAGTTAAAATCTGGTACATACAGGAAAGAAAAGTTGTGAGAAGTATTCTACTTTTGTCCTAATAATACCCGTATGCGAATTAAGAATAATATTTTTTTACTTTTCTCATGCAAAGAGGTATTTTTAGGTATTAGAATTTCCATAGAAATGTAGAGTGAATAACTGTCCAAGCCATCGGCAAAGAGAGGTAGTGAAGTTTCAGTTCTGCAATCATGAGGTTATATTTCGAAAAAACTGATGATGGCAAGAAAATTTCCTCTAACAAAAATATGGATTTAAGAGTAATAATGAGGTCAGCACAAAATATTTGCATGTATAATATTTTGTTTCATCTTTATTGTGAGTATTTATAAAAATAATTATTAAAATTTGTAATGCTATTTAAATGTATGGTAATTAATTTTGCAAACTGCTAGTATAAAGAAAGTTAAAGTAGTATTTTTTTAAATTTTATAATATTAATGCGTTATATTTCGAAGTAATAAAATTTTACACTGATTAAAGTGTTTTTTTTTTCTTACTTTTAAAATATTTACATGTCTTCCTTAACATCATCAGTTTCGCTCGAAAGTAATTAAAAGCATAGAAAGTTGCAGAATGTAAGCAATTTTTCCCTTGAGTTCAGTTGAGGTTATTGAATGAAATAACAAGCGAAAATTACACTGAGCATATCTATCCGAAATGGCAGGTTAATTTTTCACAGATATGTTTCGAATAGCAGTTCCAGAACCAACGAGCCAAAGATACAGTTTCTCCAAACAGTTTTATTTCTTTGTTTTAATTAAGTATTTTATTAAGAAATTCGTTACTTCTATTATAAAAGTTATACCTTTTTTCAATAATATCATCTGTTTCTATTTTTGAATAATAAGTTAAATTTGTATAGTTCCAAATAGAAATAAGATGAAGTATCTTTGGCTCGAGTTTTCACATGTGAACTGCTGTATTCTTAATCAGAACACATTATCATATTTGAAGATACATGACATTTATGATTGTATAGAAAAGGTTAAAGACTTCAGATGCATACATCGATGAAGTCATAATATTTTACTATTATTTTATTTTATAGCATAGCAGCAGTATATTTTTCAAAAGCTGATAGGCACAGAATAAAAAGTAGATAAAATTCTTCTAATATTAAGCATCTCTTTGACGTTGTTGTTATTATAAAAAAAAATTACTGCACATAATGCTAAAATTTTATTATTAAAATCAATTCATTGACTCGGTCAACTGGTTTCGTTTTTTGGAAACTATTCAAAATTGCCATTTCCGATCAGCTTTTGAATAAATATTCTGCTAATTTTTTTGAGGTATACAAGATAGATAAAGTTACGGTAACTAGCAACACACAGAAACTTTTTTTTACTAACAATCATACGTGTAAGAATACTGACATTCATGTGCAATACTGTCAAATTAGAATACATTGCAAATAATTTTTCAAATGCAATTTGGATAACAAATCGCATTTTTACCACATAACGCTTCTATTCAACTTTTCACAGGCACTTGGATATATACAAAACAGTAATGAATGCTCGTATGGGGAACACATTATTAAAAGTTTATTTTTTAAATTCTAAGAATGGTTATAATGATTTAATATTTAAATTGGAGTTTCATATATAAATCAAAAATTTGTTACACATACACTAAAGATAATACAATTTTATTTATACCAAAATACTTTAAAAGCAAAGATGAAAGGCAACGGAGATATGATGATATAAAATGCAAGAGGTAATACATGCACTTCGATGTCAACTAATATTGTCATAATTTGAACAAGATGTTGTTATATACCCACCGATATCAGAACCATTAGAATAGAAATGTTTGAGTTAAACTCATTTAAAAAGGAAGACCATGAGGTGTTTTTTGTTGCATGTTTTTAGCCATTTATTTCTCGCTCGATTTATAAAATATACTGAAGTTCATACTGAACAATGGTATTTCGTTTCCTTATGAGGTTGGTACTTGTAATCATGATCATGATATCAGAGGGCAGAATACTATAATTTTGTTTTAGAAAAAATGAAAGTTTTGCTCTTTCTTACAGCTTTTCTGCACTCAACTGTCTCCATACATTAACATTGTGCTTATAGCATTTTCTCTTACTGAGGTAAAAATGTTTTAAACCTTCTAGCTGCCGCCATTGTACCTAAACAATCAGCGAAGAAAAGAAAAATATTTATTTCTGTCGAGATATACCTAACATACTTCTACTTTGGCAACTAAACACCGTTTCGCATCTTGGTCAGATAATACTGCATTATACAGGTTTTTTTTGGATACCAGTCCTGGCCAGGCCAGAATTTTCCTTAAAATATTTATGGATGTAAATTTGTCATCGATTTGAGGTTAATGCGAATATCACATCTTTTGCGTTCGACTTCTAAAGCTCGCACAAAATTGATAGAGAATGAGGTTGAGAAAAGCGTTTCTTTTGAAACATCATCACATATAGACATCACAATATATTTACAGTGAATTAAAGTGCTTTAGTATCTAAAATCCATGTAAACAAACGGTTACATTTTCAATGGGAAAAAAAAATTTGAAATCCAGAGAATTATTTTCTTTAATGTTATTGCCAGTTGTGGGATATTGAAGAATGTAATGGATGAATCTAGAAGTGAAGGTTTTTGTGTCTCTTTCATATCACTAAATACTAATAGGTAATTAATACTGATGATGATGAAAAATATGCTCCAAGTCTTGGAGGCAATTTATAAATAACTTAAAAGAAACAAATTATAAATAGTTTTTGTCATTATAAAAATATGTTGCATCAAACGTATTAATATTACTCATATTTGCAATGGAATTATAATAATATATATATAAAAAAATTTAAGTCAATTCCTACTTTTTTTCCACTATATTGCAGAAAAGTCCTTTACAAATAAAGTTGAAATTTTCCTCTTTCTGGCGCCATCTATTATTAGATACATACAACATAAATCTAAAAAAACTAAAATTAATTAATTAAATTTAATTAATGAAATAACATTTGAAAAAACTGTATTAACATCAAGTGTCATCCACTACAAGTTAAAAAAAAATGTGTTTGAACTTGATTGGATAAATAAAAAGTATTTTTTTAACGACTGAAAATTTGAACAAGATATATATATATATAGCGAGTGTGTGAACTAATAGTAGGAATTGAATAAAAGGTACTCCATTTTACAATTGTGGAAATTTTACAAATTTCCCATATGTTGAATATTATTAAAAAAGAAATAATTAATTTTCTGTACACAGCAAAAAAATCACATCGTTACAAAACCTTGACTTCTAGACACATACATCTTATTTCGATGATTTGAAATGGTTGACATACTTTGATTTCTTAACTGAACCGGTCCTAAAACAGAAAATTTAAATATTTTCTAAGTACCTATATTCCTGAGGTGGGAAACAGCATACGAATAACACAAGACAAATGTAATTACATAACAGAAACACAAAAAATTATATCAGTTTTCTCATAGCAATCAATAATTAAAACATTACAAAAAAATTAAACCCTTATAAGCTAAATTTACAAAATAAATTCGTATTTCTGTGCAAAGAAAACAGAATTCAGAGTTGAGTACTTTCTTCATAAGTACACTATATCTCTAAAAACAATTTTGTGTATCATCAGTCCTATTTGATAACAAGAAACATAGATTTTTTTTTTTGGCACCACAGAATTTATAGAAATGTCCAAGCAAAATAATTTCCACAGAAATTTAATACCATAGTCTGAAACATAATACACATTATAAAGGAGGAAAATGTCTTTTTGTTTGTTTAAAATGATAAATAATAGTTTCCTACACAATTAGTGAAACAGTTGAGCGTTTAATGGTAGCAAGAAAACTTGGAAGCTAGCGTTCGGTTCTCAATATATTTGCTAACATTTTTTTAAAAAAAATATCTATACAGTTAGTGTTTCTTCAAATTCTTTATTAAAAAAATTTGAAATATATAAATGGTTATACGAAACTTTAAAAAATTTCAAATTTTTATCAATTATTTAAAAAAAAACCATTTTGATCAACATTTGCGATTAATGAAAAAGTAACCAAATAACAGATAATAAAAAAATATTATTATATGAATAAAAGCGGATTAAAATCCTATATTAATTTTGTTGTTTTAAATCCTTCCTTGAAAGTTAATTGATAAACAGTACTAATATGTAACTTGGAATAAATAAACAGTACATAGAACATCTGTCAAATAAGAGTTCTGTCAAATAAGAATTACATAACGATAAAAATATTTTTAGAAGTTTTCGCGAACAAGTGTAAATATTTTTTTTATTATTGTTAAAAATTCAAAATTTCATAAATAAAAAATTATTCGACATAAATTTCGTAAAATAAATAAAATAAAAAATAAATAAATAACTTTCTTTTTTTTTTAATCGAAATTTCTGATTATTGATACATAATTTGCAAATTAAAATAAAAGTGTCAGAACTATTGGACGTGCAAAAGTAAAGTAAGTATTCTTTAATAGCTTACAATGTAACGAAAATTAATATATTTCGATGTTGCTTGTAGTTGTCTAAGCAATACTCAATTTCATATCATGTATTGAAAACATTTAAGAAGTTATGAAATTAAATGTAATAAAAGCTGTAATAGACAGCTTCAGCTCCTGCAAATTAATACAAAGCATCTGATGGATACAATCTTCCACATGTTCTACATGGAAAACATTTGTTTATACAAAATATGAAATTGAATATTGCTTGGGCACAAGCAATCAAGGGATCTTGCATTGTATCCAATAATTCTAAGCCATTTAGTATATCATACGCTTTAAATTTCTATAACCGGGAAAAAGCAATGATTACCCTGTACTGTATTAAACTTAGAAATTTTTTTATTTTAATGCGATTGAAAGCATGCATTCCAAACTTTTCTTGCTACTATTCATTAATTTTATGACTTAGAGGAATCTCTCCTATTACGTGGTCATTTCTTTGGAGTCCGAATCCCTTTCGGACATGACGTAGGGCGATCCGCCGCTTTGGCTGACGACGCACTTTCGCATGTGTTTTTCGAGTGTGCTGGGGACCGAGAAGGGCATGTCGCAAAAGCGACATCGGTACACGTCCTTCCCGACTCTGCCGTGTGTTTTCATATGCCTGGTCAGCTTTGAGCTTTGGGCACAGGCGTAACTGCACAGTTCGCACTTGTACGGTTTCTCTCCCGTGTGCGAACGACGGTGGACAGTCAGGTTTGAGCAGTTCTTGAACACTTTCCCGCAGTACTCGCAAGTATCATTTCTGCGCTGCTGATGATGATCTTTGGATTTACCGAGACTGTTGGCGAGAGCTGAGCTCGGACCAGGTAGCGGACTCAGACTGGTCCGACCGTTGTCCCCGTGGTTAAAGGCACTTTCCGAAGATGATTTCTTGTGGTGATGGGTAGCACCATCGTCGCTATTATACAGTTCCCTCAGCCTTGCTTGTTCCATTCGTGGATACCACACACCAGCATACATTAGGTTTCCATCTCTGTCCTTATCTTTCCACTGCTCTTCCATCCTCATGCGTTTCATGCTCAACGTGTGGTCTAAGTTGTCCAACATTCCAGAAGAGAAATTGAGCGGAGACTGTCCGGCGCTGCGACTACCATCACGAGGAGGTCTCTCTAAGTGGTAAGGTAATATATCATAACTGTGGTGACTCGTAGCATCATTTGATGCACTGCCATCTGTACCCGAAGAACAGCGTTCTTGTTTAATAGAATTTCGATATGTACTCTCTTTAAGAGCTTGTTTGTAGGCTTCATTATATTGAGGTATTCGAGCAAAGCCGATTTTTTCCATGAATTCGCTAACTATAGATGATTTCACATATGATTCAGATTTCATGTTGTCTCCGTTCTTTCCAGATGAAATACCGTTATTTAGAGGTTTCTTTGTCAGGTCTTCAGCAACCATGGCATCGTCTTCATCGTTAGAATGATCAATAACTAAGTTTCCTTCGCCATTTTCCCTCGGACAATCATCATCTTCAACGCAATCTACATTGACATCCTCTTCATCCTCAACTTCTTCTTCTTCAATGTCGATTTCCTCTTCGTCTCCTTCATCCGAACCGTATTCTCCATCACCGTTCGTATGTTTGTCCCCGTTGCTTTTGGGTTTGCTGTCATTCAAAGCATTCTTCGCGCGTTTGATGATATCGTTGCAAGTATCTTTTAAAGTGATGGAGTTCGGAGTTTTGTCAGTGGGCAAGTTCTTACCTCGATGTGTCTTCATGTGTCTCTTGAGCTTGCTTGCCTGAGTGCAAGCATGATTGCAGATGTGGCACTTGAAAGGTTTCTCTCCCGTATGGGATCTCCGATGCACGATGAGATTGCTTTTGAACTGAAATGACTTGCCGCAATACTCACATAGTCTATTTTTGGCAGAGGGAGACTGTTTATGATCACTCGTGGTGGACGAAGCAGAGGAATTGAGAGTGTTACACTGCGATTTTTCTGGAGGACTGAACGATGACTCTGGCGGAGTGGAAGCGCGGGGACTCGTCTTATTGTTATTCAGGATTGCTTTCAAATCCTTCAAACTGGTTTCTTTCAAACCAATCTTCGGCTGGAGGAGCTTTCTGGGCGTTGATGAGGTATTTGGACTTGTGGCTCCAGCCAAAACCCTCAGCCTTTGCGAATAGAAATCTTGCATGGGTTCACAATTAGACATTTGGGGTGGCTCTAATAGAGGTGGAGGTGTAACAGAAGGAAGAGGACCGTTGCTGGAAGACTTTCCAATGAGATCTAGACGCAGTTCCTGACTAGAGTTGCGGGAAAAGAGGGAGGGCACAGGGTCCATTTGGCGTTCTAGAAGAGGGGCCCGAAGACCGAAAGTGTGGTTGAGGGCGGATGAAGAGTCCAGGGGCTTTTCTAAAGTTTCATCGTTTGAGTTATTTAAGTCCACACAAATGCTGAGACCATGGAGGTTTTGGACATGGAGAATCAGCAACCATGCTGATGTTAAGCTCTGCTTGCATGTCGAACATATGTAAGTGCGAGGCTCTGAAAGAAAAAAAAAGACTGATTACTACTCAAAGAATTTGAAAAGTATTTAAAAATAGCTATTTACGAAACTAATAATATAAATAAATAGCTAATATATCTTCATTCAACAATTTTTAAAATGTGAGGATATTTTACGAGCGAGTAACAAAACAATTTTTAATTTTATTTTTGTATTCATAAGTCATTTAACTTGCTCAATTGATGCAGATAAAATAACTGACTTATACGCATTTATTTTAGAAAAAAGGAATCTAATATTAAGTTCTAATCTAAATGGAAAATGATTGATAAAATTAAAATATATTATGTATAAAAAAACGAACATTCTTTTCCGATTCAAATAGAAGACCGTATTTTCAACTTAAATTTGAACTTAACAAACAATTCTTCGAATGATTTTAATGGATTATTGATTTTTAAAAAACATCATAATCAAATTTTTTATTAAAAATTATACAGCAGAATTCAAAACGTAGCAATACAACTGATAAAGATTGGTTTATTTGTATGAAATTCAAAACCTCATGTTAATTTAATGTTAATTTTTTTCAGTGAGATTATTAAGGCTATTGATTACGGTTATTGATGTTTTTTAAGTAAGGCTATTATGGTTATTGATTAAGGTTATTGATGTTAATTTTTTTTTAAAGTAATGTTATTTAAAAAATAAATCTATTCCTTTTAGAATGTGATACTAAATAAACTTAACGAAGAACAATAAATGAATTAAATTACTCATTCCTACAGAAATTACGTCACGTGGCAGTCCAAACATTAAGTAAGAGTAGTGAACCTACACTTGTCTGCGTCATCGGGCCAGGACATGAAATTTCGCCATCATCGAAAATGGATGACTCGAGTTATCGAATAAAAACGAGTAAGGATCATGAAGAAGAGATCAAAATGAAGTAAATAGGGGGAGGGAAAAAAAAGAAAAAGTTTCGGAAAATGAAAGTGTAGAGAATTCCTGGTCATCAAAACGCATCCATCACTGTCGTTCGGTGACTAGTCCATCCCCTCAGACACAAATCCCGTGCCGGCGACCCCCTATCTGGGCCTCTCGCATCTGCAAAACTGATCTTAATGAAGAAAAAACGATTTCTATTTTCATTTCCGCCTCACTGGAGGATCAGAAATCTGTGGGCTTTCCTTCGGCCACCGCACAAATACACCCGAGGCGATCCTCGTACGACCATTTTGGAACCGGTGTTTTCAAGAACTTGGAAAATGGCCTGTAGCACTTTACCACAATGCTATTTTGCAATTCATTAGATAGAAGTTTGATAGTAAAAGAAACTACGATATAAACTCTTTTGTAGTTAAATGTTCCTAATGAGTTAAAATGATGGAGTTCTAAGGCAAATATAGCAAGCTAACCTGTCAAGAATTTACTTATAGAAATTTTTTTTTTGCTTGACTACGCTTCTTTCATTTTATATCAGTAGCTATTCAGTTAGATAAAGAACTGAGCAAAAACTTAATATGTGGTTATTGGGCATTAATGGCAAATTATGAAAAAAATTCCATCTTGTACAATATTTGTCATGATTTCTTAAATTCCACATTTTTTTTAAATATGGCACTACTATGTTCTAATGTTATAATAGTTGCAGTGTTATTTCGTAGAGGACATTATCAGTATTGGACATACAATGAATTATCTTATTTTAAAAATACTTCTCTAATGGTTTATTTTTTAATTTTAATTAAAATTGGCATGTAGTATTTTATCCCAATGCTATTTTACAATTCATTAGACAGAAAAATTGGTTTGAATATGTAAAGAAACTACAATATAAATTATTTTGTAGTTAAATGTTTCTAATGAGTCAAAATAATGGAGTTCTTAAGGCAAATTTTTCACAAATACAGCGAGTTCATCCTGCACAATTGTCATTATTTCAATTTTGGTCTTGATTTCTTAGGTTCCATTTTTTTTAAAAACATGGTACTCATATGTTCTAACGTTATAATAGTTGCAGTGTTATTTCGTAGAGGACATTATCAGTAATGACATACAATGAATTATCTTATTTTAAAAATACTTCTCTAATGGTTTATTTTTTAATTTTAATTAAAATTGGCATGTGGTATTTTATCCCAATGCTATTTTACAATTCATTAGACAGAAAAATTGGTTTGAATATGTAAAGAAACTACAATATAAATTATTTTGTAGTTAAATGTTTCTAATGAGTTAAAATAATGGAGTTCTTAAGGCAAATTTTTCACAAATACAGCGAGTTCATCCTGCACAATTGTCATTATTTCAATTTTGGTCTTGATTCTTAAGTTCCATTTTTTTAAAAACATGGTACTCATATGTTCTAACGTTATAATAGTTGCAGTGTTATTTCGTAGAGGACATTATCAGTATTGACATACAATGAATTATCTTATTTTAAAAATACTTCTCTAATGGTTTATTTTTTAATTTTAATTAAAATTGGCATGTGGTATTTTATCCCAATGCTATTTTACAATTCATTAGACAGAAAAATTGGTTTGAATATGTAAAGAAACTACAATATAAATTATTTTGTAGTTAAATGTTTCTAATGAGTCAAAATAATGGAGTTCTTAAGGCAAATTTTTCACAAATACAGCGAGTTCATCCTGCACAATTGTCATTATTTCAATTTTGGTCTTGATTTCTTAGGTTCCATTTTTTTTAAAACATGGTACTCATATGTTCTAACGTTATAATAGTTGCAGTGTTATTTCGTAGAGGACATTATCAGTAATGACATACAATGAATTATCTTATTTTAAAAATACTTCTCTAATGGTTTATTTTTTAATTTTAATTAAAATTGGCATGTGGTATTTTATCCCAATGCTATTTTACAATTCATTAGACAGAAAAATTGGTTTGAATATGTAAAGAAACTACAATATAAATTATTTTGTGGTTAAATGTTTCTAATGAGTTAAAATAATGGAGTTCTTAAGGCAAATTTTTCACAAATACAGAGAGTTCATCCTGCACAATTGTCATTATTTCAATTTTGGTCTTGATTCTTAAGTTCCATTTTTTTTAAAAACATGGTACTCATATGTTCTAACGTTATAATAGTTGCAGTGTTATTTCGTAGAGGACATTATCAGTATTGACATACAATGAATTATCTTATTTTAAAAATACTTCTCTAATGGTTTATTTTTTAATTTTAATTAAAATTGGCATGTGGTATTTTATCCCAATGCTATTTTACAATTCATTAGACAGAAAAATTGGTTTGAATATGTAAAGAAACTACAATATAAATTATTTTGTAGTTAAATGTTTCTAATGAGTTAAAATAATGGAGTTCTTAAGGCAAATTTTTCACAAATACAGAGAGTTCATCCTGCACAATTGTCATTATTTCAATTTTGGTCTTGATTCTTAAGTTCCATTTTTTAAAAACATGGTACTCATATGTTCTAACGTTATAATAGTTGCAGTGTTATTTCGTAGAGGACATTATCAGTAATGACATACAATGAATTATCTTATTTTAAAAATACTTCTCTAATGGTTTATTTTTTAATTTTAATTAAAATTGGCATGTGGTATTTTATCCCAATGCTATTTTACAATTCATTAGACAGAAAATTGGTTTGAATATGTAAAGAAACTACAATATAAATTATTTTGTAGTTAAATGTTTCTAATGAGTTAAAATAATGGAGTTCTTAAGGCAAATTTTTCACAAATACAGCGAGTTCATCCTGCACAATTGTCATTATTTCAATTTTGGTCTTGATTCTTAAGTTCCATTTTTTTAAAAACATGGTACTCATATGTTCTAACGTTATAATAGTTGCAGTGTTATTTCGTAGAGGACATTATCAGTATTGACATACAATGAATTATCTTATTTTAAAAATACTTCTCTAATGGTTTATTTTTTAATTTTAATTAAAATTGGCATGTGGTATTTTATCCCAATGCTATTTTACAATTCATTAGACAGAAAAATTGGTTTGAATATGTAAAGAAACTACAATATAAATTATTTTGTAGTTAAATGTTTCTAATGAGTTAAAATAATGGAGTTCTTAAGGCAAATTTTTCACAAATACAGCGAGTTCATCCTGCACAATTGTCATTATTTCAATTTTGGTCTTGATTCTTAAGTTCCATTTTTTTTAAAAACATGGTACTCATATGTTCTAACGTTATAATAGTTGCAGTGTTATTTCGTAGAGGACATTATCAGTAATGACATACAATGAATTATCTTATTTTAAAAATACTTCTCTAATGGTTTATTTTTTTAATTTTAATTAAAATTGGCATGTGGTATTTTATCCCAATGCTATTTTACAATTCATTAGACAGAAAAATTGGTTTGAATATGTAAAGAAACTACAATATAAATTATTTTGTAGTTAAATGTTTCTAATGAGTTAAAATAATGGAGTTCTTAAGGCAAATTTTTCACAAATACAGCGAGTTCATCCTGCACAATTGTCATTATTTCAATTTTGGTCTTGATTCTTAAGTTCCATTTTTTTTAAAAACATGGTACTCATATGTTCTAACGTTATAATAGTTGCAGTGTTATTTCGTAGAGGACATTATCAGTATTGACATACAATGAATTATCTTATTTTAAAAATACTTCTCTAATGGTTTATTTTTTAATTTTAATTAAAATTGGCATGTGGTATTTTATCCCAATGCTATTTTACAATTCATTAGACAGAAAAATTGGTTTGAATATGTAAAGAAACTACAATATAAATTATTTTGTAGTTAAATGTTTCTAATGAGTTAAAATAATGGACTTCTTAAGGCAAATTTTTCACAAATACAGCGAGTTCATCCTGCACAATTGTCATTATTTCAATTTTGGTCTTGATTCTTAAGTTCCATTTTTTTAAAAACATGGTACTCATATGTTCTAATGTTATAATATTTGCAATGTTATTTCGTAGAAGACATTATTAATATTGACATACAATAATTTATCTTAATTTGAAAAATACTTCTCTAATGGTTTATTTTTTTAATTTTAATTAAAATTGGCATGTGGTATTTTATCCCAATGCTATTTTACAATTCATTAGACAGAAAAATTGGTTTGAATATGTAAAGAAACTACAATATAAATTATTTTGTAGTTAAATGTTTCTAATGAGTTAAAATAATGGAGTTCTTAAGGCAAATTTTTCACAAATACAGCGAGTTCATCCTGCACAATTGTCATTATTTCAATTTTGGTCTTGATTTCTTAGGTTCCATTTTTTTTAAAAACATGGTACTCATATGTTCTAACGTTATAATAGTTGCAGTGTTATTTCGTAGAGGACATTATCAGTAATGACATACAATGAACTATCTTATTTTGAAAACTGCTATTATTTATTTGCTATTATTTAATGGTTTATTAATTAATATAAGCCATTAAATAATAGTTTATGTTTTAAATTTTAATTAAAAATAAAATTACATGAAAGTATCAGTGTTTTTGAAGAGATTAAAAATTAAATTTAGTACGTTTACGACAAAGGTAAAGATTTGAAAATTTTTGTTAAAAAAGTATCTTAAAAATAATTGTTTAGTTATATTTTATAATTTCTTAATAATTTATGAATAGTATTTGATTTCTTGTATAAGATTTTATAATTTTCATTAAAACAATTATCTTTAATTTTCATATAAATTTAATATTTATTAATTTTTATCCACAAACAGTTTTTTTTTTCTTCTTCTTTTTTTAGAACCAAATTTTTGCTTCATAAATTTTATACAACAGCAAAAAACAAGAATGTAATAAAAATTAGACATAAATCCTTTAAAGTGCTAATTATTATGTCTCAAAATAAAATTATTTTATTATTTAAAAAATAAATAATTTTCATTAAAGAGTTTTTAATAAAAAAAAACTGTACTTATTATCTAACGGTCTTACTCATTTTGTTTCAAAACTTTCTTTTAAAAGAAATAAAAAATAAATGTTACTAACTTCTACCAACAAAATAAAATTTATATAAATAATAAAATAATTCTTACACAACAGCAAAAAATAAGAATGAAATAAAAAATTAGACATTAATCCTTTAATTTTAAAATACTAATTATTATATCTCAAAAATATAATTATTTTATGGGTAGTAAATAATTTTCATTAAATAGTTTTTAATAATCTATAACTATTAACTAATATTTTCACTCATTTTGTTTAAAAAAGTTCTTTTAAAAAAAGTAAAAATAAATGTGTCTTAACTTTTACCCACAAAATAAAATTTACATAAATAATAAAATAATCTTAAAGAATTTGGATTAAAACTTAATGAACATAATCATAGAAGAGTTGATGATTGAATATTTTACAACATGCAATACAACATCTATACAAGTGGACTCAAATGGCGATGCGCGGGGGACTCGTCTTTCCGACAAAGTTGTAAAATTAGATATTTTATCTTTTTATTTTTCTGTTTCTTCCATGTATCCCTTAAGCGTGGGCTGTATATTGAATTGTTGAATAGGAAGTTCCTGCATTGGTGGCAGAGCGCAAATAATGCATCATCTATCAAACTTCGGCCCTGAATTCAACCCCAAAGCTCCTCGGCCCCCGCACATGCGCAACGGAAGCTCCAGATGTGTTGAATCCTTGTCTTGATTCAGAAGTTTTAGTTTTTGTACATTCCTCTTTATAGCAAACTTAAACATCGTTAAACATAATAAAAGAGGAATATTTTTTCTCTTGCATTAATCATTTATGATTTTGTTAACAAATGTATGATTCTTAATAAAATAAATTAACTATCAATCATAATGTATAGCTAATAATGAAAGATTCAATTTAATTAAGTAACCTTACCGTGTGATATGATTTGGATGATTAGAAATTTCAACCCAAAATAATAAATCCAATAGTTAGAATTCATTAATTTCTGTTACAATCTGATTTCAAAATTAAAAATTGATGAAATTATTTTAAAAAATAAATTGATCATCATCATTATTATTATTATTTCTTTTAAAAAATTGAGATATTTTTAAACAACCAATATTGATATGTAAGAATTGAACCAATATTGATATGTAAGAAGTATCTCATAATTTGTTTTTAATTCCTACATTTTATGTACAATTTAGAAAATTATTTCTATTTAGTATCGATGAGTTTACACATTTGTAAGATCTTGTTTATTAGAAAATGATTATTAAGTATATTAATATAGTGTGATATTATCAAATTTTCAAAATGCTTAGAGCAAATTTTTTTTTTCTTCAATTTGTTTGCCGATAATGGTAATTACACAAAATATCTTAACATTAATACTTCAGATGCCTATTCATTACACTGAAAAAAAAAAAAAAAACACTGTTTAAGTTACAAAATTCGACTAAACATTCATAAATCCTAGAATGCGTTACTTTTAACAATATTTAAAATTTGGAGAATCATTTTTTGAATATATGCACTGAAAATTTTAACGATTAGATTAAGATAATTAGGAAGTACTACGAAAATCATCGTTAAAATTCTGATCTATTTATATTCCAACAAAGAAAAAGAAGATTTTATTAGTATGCTTCGCGCATGGGACTCACCTAGGTTATTACCATTCGTGTTGGCGGAGGTATCTTTGGCTGTTAAGTTTTTTCTGAGAAGCGAGGAAGACGAAACGAGGGAATCCTCGTTCGGATGGTCCGCCTCCTCGCTCTTGATGGCGGACGCGGTGAGGACAGCAGGATCCAGACTGTCCTCGCTGTCCTCGAACAAATTGAGGCAGTTCTCTTTGTTGCACAGGTGGATCTTGTGCTGGATGAAATGGACGATCTCCGCCAGAGGAAAGTCTTTTCGGCAACCGCCGCATGTCAGGATGTCAACAGAGTCCGCCTCACCTGAAAAACAGACGCAGTGGGATCAATACAAGTGATCATAACCTGATAGCAAAAATGCAATTGCTTAGGAATTCAGCATAATCAGTGCATACGTATATACAAATTATTATGCGGCTTTTTATAGTTTACATCAGTTTTATTAATTTCAAGAACATTTAGAAAATGTGCACACATTCTAACAAAAAAAAATTTTTTTCTACTGGTTTTAAATAAAATATTTATTATGCCAGGGTTTGTATTAACAATTAAATATTTTTTGTAAGTTCAAATAAATCTTAAAAAAAAAAAAAAAAAACTTTTAAAGTAGTATTAATACCAGGAATTAATTTAAATCTTCAAGGTATACTCATCTGAATAAGTTGATATTTTAATTCATTTATATGAATCATAAAATGTTTTAGCAGAATTTTTTTATTCATGCAATTAGTTTCAATATTTATTACAATCAAGCAACAATATTTTTATTTTATATCAAATATTAAAATGAACATAGTTTAACAGTATTAAATTTCTTTCTTCATTAAACGTTAGAAGTACCCAAATTCTTGTCTAAAAGTGCTTTTTCCGATTATTTTATTTGGTTCTGAAAGAACAAAATTTAATTTTACTATCACAACAAAAGAAAAATCCATGAACTTAAGTTTGGCAATCCAATAACGCCTCCATAAAGAAACAGGAGGCAGTAAAGAACAGGAAGCAAGGTGAAACAATATCCATTTCTTCCTGATTATCACACAGGAGACAGAGGAATTTCAGAAAATTCAGGAAGAAAAATTCAGAGAACTATTTGATTTTCTTCCTACCAGAAATTGGGAAGTATATAGATTAAAAAAAAAAAAAAAAATCCATCCAATTAAAAAAAAAAAAGTCTCCTCTAAGTTCTTAAAGTTGTTTTGTTTCTTCCCATTATAAGAATGAGGCTGCCATTTAATTGGATTCAAAAGAAACACGCAAACCTTGTTGCCTTTTCGTTAAGACAGGAATGAGATGCCCAACCGAGGTGTGACTCGAAAATACCCCACTGTTTGTTTTCGCATTTCGGTAGGGGTCTTCCTGTAGGTGTGCTCTTTTGAAATGAAACATTCGAACGCTCTAAAGAGAACGAATTGAAAGCATTCTTATACTGATGGAATTCGTCAAAAACACGTGTTTTTAATTTATTAATCCAATATTGTCGGCTGTATTATCGATATCTGTCCGTATTGTCGTTAGTATACAACGCTATAGTACAAGAATGACCAGCTACACTATTTTTGGAAACCATATTTTTAAACAGCCATTGTTTCAACTGCTCAATATTTAACTCAGTTAACTATCCTAACAAATCATCAACAGGACTTTCGGCAACTAATTGTTCAGATAGATGACATTCATAAAGCGTCTGCAAACAAATCTAATTTTATTTAGATATTGATAACACGGTTGGAAAATCGTACGATAGAATCATTTTTTTTTATAACATTTTTATTTTTTGGAATAATTTCGTTATTTTTATGTTTTTGGACGACGTTGTAACTAGAAATTAAATAAAATACATAGGTGATCAGTATTAAATAAATTTATAAACGATCAGTTGTAGCTTACTATATTTGATACATAAAATTTATTTGCAAGAACCCCATCACTGCGGAAAGCTTCGCTATGGCTACTTAGTATAAAATTATATATTTTTGATGATTCTAATATATTACTCATTCTGCAAACATAGTATTAGCTATACCCTATGAAAATATAAGAAGAAAATGCAACAGTTGGTAATGCAAAAATCTCAAACTTAAGATTGAATGCTAATTCCTAATATAAACACCGAATTTTTCAACATTTTGGTTGTTCCCAAAATGAATTTTAGTTAAACAAAAATTTCGTAAGTTAACATGTATTATAGTGCATTATTTATAATAAAATGCTACTTTTATTATGCTTTTATAAAGAACTCATTTATTCTACTAATTTGAATTAGAATAATTCATGTTTGTACAAAAAAAGTACTTATTATTATGTCATGAAATGGCAGATAAAATTTTTACACATTACCAACTAATATTAAATTTGTATATATTCATTCAATGTATGAAGATGCAGCTGCAATTAAAATTGAAATAATATTATTAAGGATAAATGATTAAATTGAAAATCAAAAATCAGAGAAGGGTTAACACAAAGTCTTATCTAAACTAATACTTTTTGGTATACATCAGGCATTCATTTAAGACTGTCTACAAAGTTCGTTCAGAACTACGACAAACTTGTATTGTAGACATTTTTTGACAATCTCTTGCAGGCAAACTTTGGGCGTGAGTCAAATAGCTTTAAGAATAATAAATAAAAAATAAGAAAACATTCATATGTATAAGTTAAAATAGTTTCAAAGAATAAATCTTCCCGAAGAATTAGAGAAAACATTAGTGTAACATTAATAAAGTAAAAATAAAGAAGAAAAATCTTTTTTTTTTTTTTTTTCTTCTTTTTGTCAAATACATTTATTTACATAAATTTATTTTTTCCAAAGCATTAAAAAAAAATCTTTCTTCATAAACGAGTGATTTAAATTAAAATATTAATGTCTATGATTTCTCACAGAATAATTTCTTCATACATAATCAATCTGAGAATCATCGGTAGATGGTACGTTAATTAAATTAGCAAGATTTTACGAAAATCTATTATAGTTTTTCAAATTACATTCAATTGCAAATCAGCAAGAGACGAAGATTTATAAGACCACTTTAAAAGATTTAATTTTGTGGAAAAATTAAACACATTTCATTGAAATTAAGCTCAATAAAGATTGAAATTGAGAAACTTTATTCTCTGGGGCATCCAATATGTGACAAAATGAATGCTAAAGTTTGAGACATGCGCCACATTAGATCAGAGCACTATGCAGTTTGCTTGCAAATGACCTCTAAAAGGACATCTCCCAGGTTTGGCAGTTGCGGAAAGATGGCTAATAAGAGTGGTCGATGGCCTCACCGGCCCCCTATGAAGGGCCCACCTGTGGTCAAGGATGGCTCTCTTTCAGCTCATTAAAAGACCCCGCGGGGTGCTTCTTCCCCCATAAGAGGGCCTCGCCTGGTTTTCTTAGCTTTGGGTCAGGCACTCAGGTATGTTAATTGCAAATTACCTCGATCGGAACGGCCTGCATCAATTATAGACCTGTAATGAAGGATCAGTTGAGCAAGACTGCATCACAGTTCTGGTGGAAGCGGCATCCACAATCATCAGTCAGAATTAAAGATGAAGTAAGGACGCAAGATTGCATCAACTTATTTTTTATTTATTTAAATTTAAAATAAGAGCTTACAAATCTTCGCAACGTGCTGAGATTTGTATGAGTTTGAAAGACACAAATGTTGGATAAATGCTTCATTCTTTTAACAATATTTCATATGTGATTATACATAAATATATCATTAACTTACAAATATACTTATATACATCAATGCTACGTCAACTCTTATTTTACTTTTTTGGTTTTATTTTTTTACTGTCTTTCAAAAATTATTTCAGTATGAAAATAATTTTATATTATATAGAAATAAAATATCTTGTCTCGATTTCATCGATCCCTTTATGAGATAAGATAAACAAATAAAAATAAATAATATACAAATTATATAGTTTCGATTCCATTTGAAATTGTAACCAATAAATTGTAAATTAAAAAAAATTTTATGGGTTTTTATTAATTTTTAAAATTTGATTATATTTATATAATTTACGATGGTCATATTTAAATTAAAAAATGTTTTAAAAAATATTCGCATGAAAAAGTTTATTTTTTAAAATAAATATCAACTTTGTTTACAAATCAATGCAAATTAAAGCTTTATACTGTTTTTAATTTCTTGTATGTCATCATTTATTTTTAAAAATTCCAAAGCATTTAGATTTGGGATGCTCCATAAATTTAATATTATGACAGAATTCATTTTTTATCTTATTGAAATTTGTCAATATTAAATTTATACACGGTAATTTTTGACAATTTGGTCGAACAATTGTCTACATGACTAGCAATCTTTTCGTTGAAAATTGGAACTAACATAATAAATAAGGAACAATTTGAAAAACTACTTTAATTACTTATTAATAAGGCCTGACAACTTTTAAAACTAAAGTAGAAGTATAACATGAAATAATTTTATTTTAATTTAAAATGAAAATATAACAAAATTCATTGAAATTGAAAATATTTAAAGGAAATAACAACACGAGTACATACATTACAATAAAAAAAAAAAAAATAAAAAAAAAAAAAAAAATAAAATAAAAAAAAAAAATAATAATAAAAAAACCCGCGATATAAATGCATAAAGTTCGCCAAAAATACTATGCTAAGCAAAATAAAGTACAAGAAAAATGTGAGAATTTCTTGACCGATACCTATTGTGTGAATGGCCAATAATAGCAGGCTAGCCAACATCGACCAATAACAGCCAAATAGCTGGCCAATGGTACATGCAGTATCTACATTCTTTGTCAAAAGACAAGACAACTTTTGTCGCATTCCTTACTGCAGGGTTTATCTTTTTTTTGTGCAATTGGCGACACCAGGAAAAATTCAAAATATGATAATTTGAAAATATACGCTAAAACATCAATTAACAAAAGGTTTGCTAATTGAAGTTTTGTGCATTGTTGACAGAATGAATAAGAAGAAAATTAAACTTAAAAGTATTTAACATATTTTTATTTACAGAAAGTTACAAAATACAGTAATTTCTTTGAATAACTAACAGGAAATATTGCCTTGCAAATAGTTAATATTATCTGTCTTTTTATAGTTAATATTATCTGTCTTTTTATAACAATATTATAATAAAAAAAATAATAGGATAGTTTTAAAAATTCTTGGAATCATGTTAATTGCAATACTGATCTTTCGATACTTAAATCAGATTTCCCCAAAACATGTTCTAACCATTAAAACCCCACTATAACAGTTACAATTAATTAAATTTTGCATAGATATAATATAAGTTGTTTATGAATTTTTAATCGTAATTTTAATTTTTTTCGTAGATCATAATTTAAATTTGTAGTGGATGTTAAATCCCAAATGCTATGTGAGATAAATAAAAATTAAAGCAATATTAGCTGCTAGTTAAAAATTAAAGCAATATTTAATGTACATACATTTTATACTTAACCACTTCGGTTGTTAAATTCGTTCACAATTCCATTTTCTTTCACATTTAATCTCTTACAGCTACTTTAAAGCTTTCTTTGATTTGAAATCAATACCTAAATTTCTCAAAACAGAAGATAACGACCTTTTTTTACTAAAAAGTTCCACTAATGAACAAGATGGAGATAAAAATATTGTTTGTTAATCTGAAATTTTTTTTAAGGTAATGATGAATTTTATCTACTACTTCAAGCAATTTTTAATTTATTTTTAAAAATTTTGTATTTTTATTTGCTGATTATTAAAAAAACAGAATGTAGTATAGTATAGGAACAACGATAAATGATTTCAATTACTGCTGATTAAATTAAATTAAATATATTACTACTGCCAGCCAAAAAACGGCTGGCAGTAGAGTATGTCTCCCATAAACTAGACAGGTTAACAGCTAGTCCAGCAATTCACCGATAATAAATATGCGAACGATTAAAAAGATGATTACACAAAACAAGTACTATTCTGAAGAACATATGTTAAGAATAATTTTAAATAATTCAGCAGAAATTTTGTCTTCATATTTTTAAAAACACCAAGTAGTTTTCAAGCAGTAGAGCACGTCACCATAAACTAGACAGGTTAACGGCTAGCCGAGCAGGTCACTGATAATAGTCGTCTAATAAGAAGAACATTAGTGACAGTCATCGAAAGGGTTACAAAGTAAGTTAAAAGAGACGAGAGGAACAGAAAAGGTCGGGGCTAAAAAAAAAAGAAAAAAAGGTGGTCAGTTTGACAAATGCCCTTGGACGTTTTAGTTTGAACTACATTTTTCACTTGATCTACGTTTTAGGACACATACGTTAAAATAGTACACAATCAATAACAGATGAACTTAAAAAACATTTTTCTTTGAATAAAAGAAATAAACCTACATGTTTACAGCGAAATTTAGAACACATACAAACTTAAATCAGTTAATCTTTTCAAGTAAACATAAAAAACAAATCAATTAAATTGATTCAACAATGAAACTTTGTCAACTTGTGCAAATGACTAAAAAACATTTTTTTTTTTCTACTTTGTTTTAATAAAAAAGAAATAAAACTGAAAAATAAATAATAACATGTTTACAACGTAATTTAGCTTCAAAACAAGTATTTTTTAAATTTTTTACTGTAAGCGTTGTCAGTTAATGTTTTCAAGTAAACATAAAAAACAAATTGCTGTCAATTAAATTGATTCAACAATGAAACTTTGTCAAGCGACTATTCAGTGTGCAAATGACTACCACTTACAAAAAACTTGAAAACCATCATTAAAATTTTCTGACGGACCTTTTTTTTTTTTTTTAATGTTTTAAACTAAAACTGAAGAAAAATAAAAACAACTAGTTTGAAATTGTAAACATATTTGAAGATCTTTCTATTGAAAATCAAATTATTTTTTGGAAATCATAAATCAGCAGGAAGATATAGCAACATAGTTTGGCAAATGGTGCATCAATTACGGAGTACCAATGGGGTTGACCCCTAACCTCCTCATCTTAATTAATTATATTATGTCGCAATTTATAGTTGGCTGCTTTAAATTTTAGTATGATAAAAAAAAATAAAGTTTCTAAAACTTTAATATGGTACTCAGAAAATAAAAAAATACCTAGTAAAAAGTAAAGTAAAAAATGAAAAATAAATAATTATAAAAAAAATAATTTACAATTTTAAAACAATGACATTTTAATTAATCTTCTAACAAGACATTTCATTCTAAAAATGAATGAAATGTCTAATTAGGAGAAAATATAAAATAATCAAATTTTCTAAAATCATTAATTTTAGAAAATTCAATATTTAGAATAAATACATTTAATAGAAAAAAATATTGTAGAAATTAAGGGTGTTTACAAAGGCATCTTAGGCATATTGTATTCTGAGAACTTATCATAAAATTCCAATTATCTAAAATGAAAATAATTCGTTAAAAGTCTTCAACTTATAATAATATTAAAAAACGTCCCCCCCCAAAAAAAAAATCTTTTTAGAGAAATTTGAATGAATATGCAAAACCTTTTTTCGAATGAATAATATAATTTAAATATCTGTTTTTAAACATCATAAAGAGGGAAAAAATGTCGACACTTGGCTTGTATTATAATTACAAATCTATTACCCGAGCGAATAGAAATTACACATAGAATATATTGTATTAAAATTAAATATTGCGATATGATAAATATACGATTGATTAAAGAAGATAAGTACTATTTTGAAGAAAATATGTTACAATAATTTTAAATAATTCAGCAGAAATTTTGACCTCAAATTTTTAAAAGTACCAGTATTTGATCTATTTTTAACCTGATTTTTTTTTATAATTTATCAAAAGGTTATTTGACAAAGTATAGAGAAAGATAGTTTTTATTTATAAAATCGTAGCAATGGAGTGAATCTTTTCTTAAATAACAGTTGAAAGTAATATTATGCACGAAAACGCATTTTATATGCATATTTGAATTATAAGCTGTCATGTTTGATAACTTTGATCTTTAATTCGTGAAACCTTCAAAAATATAATCAATATATTAATATTTACTTCATAATAATAATTTTAATTTTGCTTTTTATTATTAAGAATAACATGTAAGAACGGGTAAACGAACACTTGTTACAGTTTAACTTTGTGTCATTTAACAGAATAATTAAGGACAGTTTTTTTCAACAATATTAACAAGTTCTTAAATTGCAATTTCGATTTACTTCAAGTTATAGCTTTGATGGTAACTAAACATTTTAAAACATGAAATTTATAAATTATTTTTCAAAGTATAAGATAATTTATTCCAGGAAACTACTTCAAAAAAATAAGTTTACAATACTTACTTATTTGAAGAGTTTTTATTGCAGAGAAAATTATACACTGCTAGAATAATTTTTACACATTTACGTTATAATTTTAAATTTATGTTAATAATGCATGCATGTATCATGCCTCTAACTCAAAATAATCTCATTAGTATAACTTTCGCGCTGTTTAATTTTATTTCAGTTTTGAAAAAATGCATAAAACAATAATGTATGCATTTATTTAATCTTTAAAACTGTACATTCAAGTATTGCAAGGAATCCTAGATCAACTTACAGGAAATAACTGTATAAGGAAATCCTTTATGCATTATTTAATCTATAAAACTGTACATCCAGGTATTGCAAGGAATCCTAGATCAACTTACAGGAAATAACTGTATAAGGAAATCCTTTATGTATTATTTAATCTATAAAACTGCACATTCAGATACTGCAAGGAATCCTAGACCAACTTACAGGAAATAACTGTATAAGGAAATCCTTTATGTATTATTTAACCTATAAAACTGTACATCCAGGTATTGCAAGGAATCCTAGACCAACTTACAGGAAATAACTGTATAAGGCAATCCTGCATGCATTATTTAATCTATAAAACTGCACATTCAGGTACTGCAAGGAATCCTAGACCAACTTACAGGAAATAACTGTATAAGGAAATCCTTTATGTATTATTTAATCTATAAAACTGCACATTCAGGTACTGCAAGCGATCCTAGATCAACTTGCAGGAAATAACTGTACAAAGCAATCCTGCATGCATTATTTAATATATAAAACTGTGGGGGAAAGACGGGAAAAAAAACACTTGTACATTTTGTTTTTTTAATAAAGATTAATAATTTTGCTTTTTAAAATCTTTAAGAAATAACATTAAAAAAAAAAAAATAAATTTTTAAAAATTCTTTTTATGAAAACTTGCATGTTTTAACGAATATCAATGAAAAATATACATGTACTGATTATAAATGCATATATATATAGATACATATATATTATATCGTACGCCTATTATGCATACATTATAGATACTGACCGCAATATCATCAAAAGACTCGTACAATTAAGCGCATAATGCACTCCCAATCTTGTACAGACATGTTTATGTCTGTACAAGATTACGAAATTTAAAGATTGTTCGTTGAAACTTTCCCTTGTAGTTATCTCGAGGATTTACTCTCTTGAAAGTTCGATAACCGGAGAGTTGTTTTACAATCCAAAGCGCTACGTTTAAGTTGTCACATATAAGGCACCTGGACGAAGATAAGAAGACCACCGGACAACAGTACAAATCTTGAGCAAACAGACAAATGTTGCAACAAAAGGGCCGTTCCGTTTTATAAAACGTTGGCAAGCGTTATGTAACGAATGACTCAATGCAGACATTGAAACAAAGTCTTCAAATGATACACAGCAGTTATTCGCAATTTCAAGACGTAATATTTGATTAAAATTCGTCCATTTGTATTTTACAAAAATTGTTAAAACCTTTTCCGTTATAGTTATTTATTATTATATATGAACGATACCAATTATGCTTAAAAATTATGAAACGGAATTATAAGAAAATTTGAAAATGTTTATATTTAATTGAAAGTATAAATTCACATGTCACACATAACGTTATTGTCATTGCAATTAATGTTAATATTTCTTTTGTATGTAGTAGAAATGATAAAAATGTAGGAATGAAAAATAATAAGTAAATTGTATTGCATAACAATAAGTAATTTGTAAATTTAAAGGAAACTAGTATTAAAATATTAACAAAAATATTTCAAATTTAAGTAAGTAGTTTTTAACATGTTTCGGGTTCGAGTCCCGGCGGTGTCATGGATGTTTGTAGTGGTTTGGAATTCACTTTAAAACATAGGTCCCGGTCTAATATGACTGTAGAGTGTTGGGCGTAGAGCTGACACCATTACCTCACAAGAAGAAAACTCCTGTTTCGGAATCTGCCAGTAGGCAGACGACCATGGTCCAATATGGATTGTAGTGCCGGGGAATTAGTTAATTAGTTAGTTTTTTCACAAATATTCAACTTGAAAAAAAATAGTAAATACATACATATATATATTTTTAATATAGATTAAAATAACAATCATTATTTCAACGGGATAAAAAAAGGTTTTTCCCATATCAGTCACAAGATTTTTACATGAATTTTAAATAATAAATCTAGTCTAAGCAATTTGACCGCTACATATTGAAAAAATTTTAATGATGTTTTATAGTCTACGACATTTCGTTGTAAATCAAACAGCTTATACAGATGTATTCCTTTATCATATAGGATATACAGAGCTTCTCTATGAAAACTGTACAAAAGAAAATAAGAATATATGTACAAATATATGTAAGAATATGAATAAGTATAAATAAAATATAGAAAATTATTCTATATTTTATTAGAATATTCTATAATTATTCGTATATTATGTATAAATAAAATATAGAAAATAAGAATATATGTACAAATATATGTAAGAATATGAATAAGTATAAATAAAATATAGAAAATTATTCTATATTTTATTAGAATATTCTATAATTATTCGTATATTATGTATAAATAAAATATAGAAAATAAGAATATATGTACAAATATATGTAAGAATAAAAATATAAATAAGTTTATAAGAATATATGTACAAAAGAATATAAGAATACGGAAGTGCAGTTTACAGTTTCACTAAACGCACTGACCAGAGTTTTTTTTTTATTTTTATATATTTTTTTTAAAGAGCAAATCATATAGCAAAAACAGTTACTATTATGAGCTAATAACAAGAATTCATCTTCCGAAAATATGCACATATTATTATACCATCGACAGGATCCTTTATTAAATTGAATACCAATTTAACATGTAGAACAAGTTACTGCGCAAATGTTACCTTTGATAAATGCAGTTTTGTTAGCCAAACTTACTTCATCATCGGGGAAACTGAACAGAAAATGAACATGACTAACAATACGTTTATTGAGGTTCTTATTGCAGCAGCAAGGGTTACACATGCCCTTCGCCAATTTGGAGTAGAGTAGCACCTGTGATTGCAGCATGTCCGGATGGATGCAATTGTCCGCTTAATAGCTTCTTTCAGTTTTAAGAATGTGGAAGAATTTAATTTCAAATAGCACCACAACCAGTATCAAATCTGTTGACCTGGTGGTCACCTGATATTTCAATTCCTACTAAAGACTTCGCCTCACTAGTAGGTCTCGATTATGAATGCCTTAACTGGATAAGCTAAATGAAATACTGTACCGTAAAAATTATCGTACACAGCATACTTTTTGTCTCGTAAAGAAAGCACAAGACAGTTCGCGCAGAGGAGTTAGATAATGCTGTGCATTCGCTGCAAGTTCACAATACAGTTGCGCAGAAGAGTTAGATAATGCTGTGCATTCGCTGCAAGTTCACAATACAGTTGTGCAGAAGAGTTAGATAATGCTGTGCATTCACTGCAAGTTCACAATACAGTTGTGCAGAAGAGTTAGATAATGCTGTGCATTCGCTGCAACTTCACAATACAGTCGCGCAGAAGAGTTAGATAATGCTGTGCATTCGCTGCAACTTCACAATACAGTTGTGGAGAAGAGTTAGATAATGCTGTACATTCACTGCAACTTCACAATAAGAAGAGTTAGATAATGCTGTGCATTCACTGCAAGTTCACAATACAGTTGTGCAGAAGAGTTAGATAATGCTGTGCATTCGCTGCAAGTTCACAATACAGTCGCGCAGAAGAGTTGGATAATGCTGTACATTTGCTGCAAGTTCATAATACAGTTGCGCAGAAGAGTTGCATAATGCTGTACATTCACTGCAAGTTCATAATACAGGTCGAGCAGAAGAGTTAGACAATGCTGTACATTCGCTACAAGTTTTATACTACAGTTGCACAGAAGAGTTGGATAATGCTGTACATTCGCTGCAAGTTCACAATACAGTTGCGCAGAAGAGTTAGATAATGCTGTGCATTCACTGCAAATTTATAATACAGTTGCGCAGAAGAGTTGGATAATGCTGTACATTTGCTGCAAGTTCATAATACAGTTGCGCATCAGAGTTGGATAATGCTGTACATTCGCTGCAAGTTCATAATACAGTCGCGCAGAAGAGTTAGATAATGCTGTACATTCACTGCAAGTTGTCCGCTAGTATCTGGACGAAACGTGCCAAAGATGTAGAAGTTATACAAACCTGCACTCATGAACCAGCCCCAAAGTTGTCAATATTGTCAGTGTAGCGATAATCAGTTATTTTACAACTATCCTTACTGGCAAACTTTCAGACGACGCATTCGCGTTAGCACTCTTTATCAGTAAACATTTACACAATAAATTATTTTGATTAAATTATTAAAACTCTCACATATTAGCAATGCCTTCAACGCAAATTGTAACTCAATAACAATATTGGTTTTTTGAAAGCATTTTTAATGTTTATACGAACTTTTTTGGCCAACCTTCTTTTTACATAATATATAAAATCATTAATTTTATATTTCGTATAGTATGTTTCAAAAATGTGTATATTAAAACATCATTATTCAAAGTTGGAACTTTTCATTCGTAAACCAGAAATATAAAAAATGTCACAAAGAACATAGCATTTATTTTATATAGATTATTAAAAGTATTGTTTTAAACAATTAATGTATAGGTTCACATCACAGCAATGCTATAATCCAAAACATTTTCTTTACCACAATCATTTTGAACATTTGCTTTTTTAAAATAACCATATCAGGATACAAATATTTAACAAAAATTAAAAAATTTTCCATTTTTAAGTGAATTAATTCAGAAATAATTAATCTCTTTACAATAAAAAAAAAGGCGATTAAAAAAAAAGAAAAAAAAAATATTAAAAATTAAGATAAGAAGAAAAAAAGTTAAGAAATAAGACAAAGTTAAGTTTTATTCTTTTACATGAAGGGTATTTTATGCGTAGTTATACTACGAATAATTCTCGACGATTAATGAAGGAAATACTTTCCCAGAGAACTGCCCCACATTTGCATAGGAAAGTCCAGCAAACTGTTCGAATATACAGGAACAGCCTGTCTCAATCTCCGCAGTCTACACATTTCTGAAAACAGTAATTACAAGAAAAGAAAGAGATTACATTTTTACTAAAAGAAATTTCAGTTTTCTCAAAATAATACTGTAATTTTTTTTTATAGATAAATAGTAGATAATTATAGATTTCATATGTTCAGTGTTAAAAAGAAGAGACATCTTGTTTGAAATGTTGGGTTAATGTCATTCAAGATATGTTAATTCGTTGTTGTTCAACATATCTGGTAATTTTATTTTACTGATATGTAAACAACATATTTCATCTATGCTTTTGAAATTAATTTCAAGACCTTAATAAGTTTTGAAATTAATTTATATGTCAGTAATACAATATAATATATTTAAGTATGTCGTAAATTATATTATATTGTACAATCTATTTAATTTCATAAAAATGTACGAAAAAAATTTGAAGAATATTTGCGATTAGATACTAATAATTTTCAAAAAGCATTTAATAAATAACTTTTACTAAAAAATAAATAAATATTGTGTTATAATATTATAAATAAATAATGAACGCGTCATAAAAACATTATTTTAGCGGCTTGGAAAAAAAAATAGATGTTTAAACATTTTAATTTAGGGAAATTAGTTGCAATACACCTCAATAGATGGCGCTGCTTTCAAAAGTCAAGCAAAATTTTATGGGAGAGGTTGATAAAAATACACATTAAAAGAGAACATTTTTCTTCAATAAAATGCACCTTCGAAAATAACTGCTACATTTCCGAAACTTAATGAAGAACACTTTTACAGCAACTAACATTTTATGCAGTATAACTGAATAGTTTTAGCAAAAATTTAATGTAGAAATCACGCTTTCAAAACGATTGTTTGTTTTCCAGCAATTATTGCCCTGTAAAAATATTAAAACATCAATAAAACAAATGATTACTTCAAAATTCAAAAGAAACATAATATAATAAAAGAATTTTTTGAATTTTTTTAGATAATTAATTTTGTTATTTATTTATTTATTTTTTTTGATTTTTTTAAAATTAATATTAAATTTTTTCAGATATTTTTTTATTTATTTAATTATTTATGGAATTTTTTCAAATAATTTTTTTAAAATTAATATTAATTTTATCTGATAATTTCAGAATTTTTTCAAATAATTTTTTAAAATTAATGTTAATTTTTTTTTATAGTTTCAGAATTTTTTCAAATAATTTTTTAAAATTAATAATAATTTTTTTGGATAATTTCACAATTTTTTCAAATATTCAATTTTTGATGAAAGTGAGGCTGTGTTAACATGAGACACAATCAGACTTATTATGGTTGGTACTACTGCTACTTGTTATAGATATCTCCCAAAAGATAGCAGTTGAGAGTTCATATTCTCCTCCTCGAGCCTAAGGAGGAGGAGAATAAGGACTTCACCGCCTATGGATTTATAGTGTCCATCTCAGGGATAGATACCGGAGCTTTTGGTTCAATCTCGTTTGCTGGTTGGTACCAATGAAAATTGGTATAGATATCTGAAAGATTAGCAGTTGAGGTTTCATATCCTCCTCCTCGAGCCGAAGATAAGGACTTCACGGCTTACGGATTTATAGTGTCCATCTCAGGGATAAATACAGGAGCTTTTGGTTCGATCTCGTTTGTTGGTTGGTACCACCACAAGCGAGGAATAAATATCTTCAAAAGGTGACATTTGAGGTCTTGTAACCTGCTCCTTATCGAACTTAGCGGAAGGACTTGACAGCCGGAGGATTTATTGTACCCTTTTCCAGGATAGACAGCGAAATTTACAAGAGTTTTTGGTTAGATCTCACTTACAGAGTTACGAAAAGGACTGCTCTGGATCAGAACTAGTTTATCTACCATGCCGTTTCCGACTATTCAATTTGATATACATTTATAATGAATCATATCCCCTACAATGTTAATGAATTCAATAAATTGAATTATTGTTAAAATTATAATTAATTTTGATTCTTTACTAGTGTAGATAATTATACCTAATGAAAAATAAAATTTGTTTTTATTATTTTTTTAAATAATTTTTTACGAATAAAACTGTAATTGAATTATTAATATATTATTAAAATTAATAATTAATAAAAAGCCTTTTTTGGGGAGAAAACAAAGAGGAAATACATATGAATTTCAATAAAAAAAATTGTAGAGCTATGCCCTAAGTATAATAAATGAAAGTTTTACAAAATAATTTTATAATGTAAACCTAATTATTTTTTTTACTTCTTCAAAATTCTTAAAACATCTTTATTCCTATATTATTCTCTTATAAGCTAACAACAATCTACTTTAAATATTGGATTAAAAGAAAATATTTATTTATTTATATTAATGCAGCATTAATATGTGAAAAAATGTTCAGCATATTTCTATATTCAAAAGTATATTAAATTAAACATGCAAAAAAAGTTCTTAAAAATTTGAACATTAGTAATAAAAATAAGTAAAACAATGTAAGCAAAGTTTTCAACAAAATTCGGCGACGTTCATTTTAATATCCTTATAATCTTTTCTTTATAAATTCAAAGTATACAATTTGAAATTTAATTAAAGTAACCGCATTGCGAGAAGAATTTATTTTTAAATTTACTTATTATTATTTTTTTTTAGGGAAAAAAAATGTATAACAAATAAAACATTTGCAATTAATTCGAATTAACAACTTTTAATAAATAAATATTTAAAAAACTGTTAAAAAATATCCAAAATTATTTTAAATTACAAAAAAAAATCACATAAAATGCTATTAAATCAATAAAATCTTACATACTTCCATAGCTGTTTTTAAGTTTTGTAGAGTTCCAATTAGGTACAAAAAATGTACCGGGATTAACCTGGATAGCTTTCATATTCAGTACTTTACTATACGTGTGCATGTTGAACACAAGCAAAATTCATCAACGGTATATAACAAAGATAGTAAATAACGATCAATATATACCACAAAAAATTGCGAAATAAATTGATTTCGACGTTTAGTTTAACTCACGTGCATTAAATTCTAGTTCAACCCAGAAATCACAAGGGGGTTGGGGAGAAGTTAACAAGAGGTGATTAAGAAGCAAGTATAATAGTTATTCAAGATCATGACCGTTTGATCTTATCATTTTAATAAATATTGGAATGGTGGTTGGTCACTTCGCAAATAGCCATTTCAAGATCACTCCAAATATTTTTTTTCTTATATACGACCCCCTAAAAGAAAAATTTTAAAAAGAACTTTACCATGCAGTATTAACGTAGAATACGTTTAATGGGTGGCTAAATTGGCCGAAAATGCGGCCTAACTCATTTAAATGATTGATTATGACTCTCAGAATCTTCAAGATTTATCAAGATTTATCTAGAAAATTTACTTTTGTCACTCTGTCTTGTGAAATTCTCAATCGGAACTATACACTTAGTTAGTTAAATCAAATAAAGATAAATTAAATAAAAATAGATTTCAAACGATAAAGAATTGTTGCTAATTAGCTATTAAATTATATATATAGTTACTTTTCAGTGAATTTATATAAATATCTTAGTTATAAGTTTAGTGAAAACTACATGTCAAATTTAATGAAAAGAGTTATTAAAAAATACTATCAATGTAATATTAGTATTATTATCTTTGTTTAATTTTCAGTTATAAAGTTGCATTTAAAGCACAAAAAACAAAATCTATGCCTGTTTTATGTATGAAATACGAAATTTCAATTTTTTAATGTGGGGATACGCATTTAAGGCGAACTCCTTTAATCTCTACAAGTTCTTTATAACATGAAATATAACAGAGACAAATAATCATTCGTAATAAAAGTTATGAAAGTAGAACACACAAATGTTGATTGAAAAACAATCGAAAAGTAATAAAACATACTAAACCCGATATCAAAGATATAAAGAAACACAACGATTTTTTTTTTTTTTTTTTTTTTTTACAGAATATCTATTTACATATTATCTATTTATATGTTTACAGAATATCTATTTATATGTTTACAAATTACATAAATATTTTCTCTAAAGCACAGTTATTAAATCCATAATTTATTTATAAGTAATGAAATTGATTCCCGTCGATATATAATCGTTAATTAATAAAAATCTTTTTTTATACAAAATTCAAATTTGTTACACTAACTTCTCTTTCACCCCAAAACAAAACAACCTTTGACTTTGTAGAGAGAGAGATAAAAAAAAAAGAAAAAAAAAGTTAGTATTTAACCAAAGACATTATTTAACTTTTGTAGTGCGCAGGCTGGCAAATCAGACTGTGTGAGTGTGTGGTTTGGGTTGAGATACTTGAGGCACATGTTGGAGAACTCATAGCTTTATTCATACACGCACAAACACCACACACATAAAATTAGAGGCGTACAATAAGTAAGAGACGTATAATTATAGAGACTAAAATTATACGTATGATTTAAAGACGTATAATTATAGAGACATTCAAGACATAATAATTGACATTTAAAGATATAACAATTATATTTATTTATTAAATTATAATTATATTATTATTCGTTGAAGGATTCCACTTCTAAGACGAAACCTCGATACTCAGGTACACGCAGGGTGAGCGAAATATGCTTTCTCTCCGGGTGAGAGTCTGTAGGACAATCAATAAGCAGAGTTGCATTAAATATATTTCCTCTCAGGATGAGAGACTATAAACTAAACGTTTCTCAGCAGGAGCCAAGTTCCTCTCGGGTGAGAGTCTCGAGGCCTACTCCCATGGTTATTTCTCCTAAAGATCACAGGGGGCGCTCTTGCCAGTATGTAGGAGAAAGCAAGGTGACAATTCTAATACTATGGTTATTTGTAATTATAAGAATATAATTTGATTTTTAAAAAAATTAACCAAGTAGAGAATAAAGCTGGAATCCCATCCTATACCATAATCGCACGTTGTAGAGAGTCAAACAAACAGCAACCTGAATGAGGAAAAGAATGGGTTTCTGATTCTGTGATGTGCTATTTTAGTTTCCGGTGGAAATTTTTTTTTCTTACTCACTATACTTTAATTTCTTAACATTAAAAACAAAAATTATAACCATTTCCACTTTAAAAAACCACGCTATATAACGAAGGGATATTGTATTAAAAATAATTTTTAATTAATGGTTAGTAATGCAGTTAAGTTATATAGTTAATGCAGTTGCGAAACATATAATTTTGTGTCACTTTCCTATTTGAGTTTTCCATGTCACTACCTTCCTCATTTGTAACTCAATAATAGTTCTGATAAAGTTATTCCACTTATAAAAACTGCAAAAAAAGAAAAGAAAATGCTCCCAAACTTTACCTTAGGGTATTTGGATACGTGCAACAACGCTGCGAAGATGTTTTCTTAATATTCAGAGGCAGTCTACGCCGAGTGACACAACTTAGTTCCGGTCAGCGAGCAGTAAACGCACAAAGCCAACACGCGTTCGAGCGATTTCGCAAATGGGAGAAGCGCGTCCAACCAAACACTTAACAATAGTTCCGAGCGAACTCGGCGCTCGTCAGAAAGGGTTATTTCCATATTGTGCAAAATTGTTTCAAGTTCTACGTTCTGAAATCAGGCTTTAGGCGAAATGCACAGGATAAAAATTTTATAACAACATTCTTTTTTATTTTAATTTTGTGCAAAAATTATCTAGACAAAATTTGTGCAATATGAAAGCTTTAATAATTCTTTTGATACAATTAGATGCTTAAATTTCACGAAATAGCACTATTTATATGTTTCCTTCCAAAAAGGCTAATATTCAAATTAAGAAGGAGAAAAAAAAAGGAGGGGGGAGAATATGCAGTAATGTGATAAAATGTTCATGTAAACACAAATCCAATTGCATACGTTCTATAACTTTTCGATATAATGTTATTATTCCAGTTTACATACCAGCAAACTTGAACCCTAAACAAGATTTTGATCAAAACAAAAGATGAGCTGTCCATTTTATATACATAGCTACAATCTTATGTGTCAACAATCTTCAGCAACAATCTTATGTGTCAACAATCTTCAGCAGCAATCTTATGTGTCAACAATCTTCAGCAACAATCTTATGTGTCAACAATCTTCAGCAACAATCTTATGTATACAAGAATTCGATTTCATTATGGGTGCATTATGCTTTTTTCAATTCCTACTATTAGCTCACACTCTCTCTATATATATCTTGTTCAAATTTTCAATCGTTAATAAAATACTTCTTATTCATCCACTCAAGTTCAAACACATTTTTTTGAACTTGTAGTGGATGACAATTGATGTTAATGCAGTTTTTTCAAATATTAATTCATTCATTAAATTTATTTAATTAATTTTAGATTTAAGTTGCATGTATCTACCAATAGATGGCGCCAGATGTAAGAGGAAAATTTCAACTTTATTTATAAAGGACTTCCTATAATATAGTGAAAAAAAGTAGGAATTAAAAAAAAAAAAAAATTTATATTACTTGTTTTTTTTTCCAACCAGCTTCTGGATATGACAACAAATGATGCTCCTGAGGAATTCTTGGATGATATTCAAGAATCAAGTGCCTTATCAAATTATTAAAACTTTAAGGATTAGTAAATGTTTTAAAGAACGGACATAGAGTTGCTTGCGTATTGCGTGTTACGCTTACGATATTTTGTTCGAAATCCGCTAATGATATCGATCCGTAAGATTTTGAGTCTATGCCGGACCTGTGCACCATAAATCCGTATGATAGAAATTCCTCCTGCTTGACTAGAGGTGATATTCATTTCATACTGAAGTGGCAAAATGAGTGCCGATATAATAAGCTTCTGTTGTGCATCCTGACTAAAGCTGCATGTGCTACATATATGGCTTGCTGTTGTTGTCAATGGAAGGAGAGAAGAGGGGTGCAGCTTTTTTTTTATTTTTTTATCCTTAGGTAGAAGTCAGACTTTTGCTCCGTGTAGCTTAAGAAGGAGGGCAGTACCTTCTAGGAGGAATTTTAGGGGAACTACCCGCTTTTGCGAGAAAATATGGAAAACTCTCACCAGGTAGTCCGACTCAAGAGGCAAGATGTTGAAAATCACGAACGTCATCGAATTACCTCGTTTTTTGTAACAGTGTATACAACAAAGCTGGCAATGAATTGAACTTCCGCCCTAATATTCACTAGCGGCGCGCGTTGCCACTGAGCCACAACAGACTTCAGTATTTCACTACATTATAGGATCTATTACAATATTTTTCGGTCAAATTTTCAGAGAATAGTAGAAAATGGATGATAATTGAAAAATAATAAAGTCCCTTTGCGTAATTAAATCATCAAATTACACTTCAAACTTCAAAGAAATTACTTTCCAACAATGAACTTTCTTTCTGAAATAATTAAATTTTGCCGGTAAAATGACTTGAATACGTGCAAAGTTTTACTTGCATGTATTCAAGTCGTTTTACTTGAGCATTGTAAAGCATTGCTTTATTCATATCAGTACTATACTAACACTTGATTCTAGATCAGAGATGGACAAACTTTTTTGGTCGCGGGTCAAAAATGGCGGGCCAAGATAAATTTTTTGTAAAATTTTGAAAACAATATACAAGTATTACAATTTAAATATGTTAATGAGATGAATGAAATTGCTATTTCATTTTTAATGGTTCCTTATATTGAGGTTCGAAGTGAGATGTACTGATTCTAAGGAACGAGGCTAAATGCTCCTCTGTCAGTTTACTTCTGAAATAATTCTTTCTAAGGTTCATAGTTGAAACACTTTTCCACATAAGATGAAGCAAACATAGCATTGATTTTCTGGGCGTGAGATATTCAATTTGGGAAAGTTACTTTCGATAATGATTTGTAAAACTCTAACTTTGGCATATTTAGAAACAACTGCTTGAGATGATTGTTAGATTGCAGCTCAATTAATTCAACCTGCAAATCTGACCTCATGGCTTTTAACACTTTACCGATTGAAAGCTGTCTGTGCTTGCTATTTCCGCCAATTTATGTTTGGTAGAACAAAAATAGAGAAAGTAAAATGATCATCAGTCCTTTGAAAAAAAGGAAGAAAAAAAAATATTTAATCAAAGTAGAGGATATATAAAAGGAGATGGATATATAATACATAAATATATATTTCTTTTAATTTGTCTCGAACCGGCAAAGTGAAATTCTATCCGCGGGCCGAATAGAACTTTCCGGAGTTCCAGAGTTGGCCCGCGGGCCATAGTTTGCCCATCCCTGTTCTAGACCATTAAGACTTTTTTTACAAACATAATTCCGAATGACCACTGAAGTATATGGTAGCAAATAAATTTTGAGAACTATCCTTGGAAGACAAGAGGAGAGAGCCTTCTCGAAATTTAATGTAACCACAAACTTTGTTGGCAATGATTTCTACAAACTTTGTTGGCATAATTTTCGAAAAATACATCTACCTAAAGATGTAAAGTAATTTTAATACATTTAATAATTCAGAATGCACAAAATTATCAGCATTATATTAATGATTCATTTGGAACTCAGCGTCCAAAAGAACCTTTCTTCTGCCGACGTGCAATATGGTAGTAAATGAAGTGCACGGACAATCTTTATAAGATAATAAAGAGTCAAGGACCTTCGTGAAATTTAATCATCGTCCGAGGGGGGAGGGGGAGGAAAGGATGTCCCCGACTTCCTCTTTAGATGCTGCAACACCACAAACCACACGTGGTCCAAAACCGACGAAAGAAAAAAAATAAAATAAAAGAAAGAAGGTGGATTGAATTTCGGGACCTTTCGTGTTTACATCCCAGAGAGGACGTGAGAATTATATTGGACGGAGTCCACGATAAGGGGGAGAGGATAAGGCTTTACTGGGTCCAGGGGAAAGACCCTCTGAAAACAGGGTCAAGGGTCGTGGCGCGGGCGACGGCAGGGTGAAACCAGAGATTAGGAACTTCAGGGGTGAATGACCAAGAACGGCAACAAAAAAAAAATATAAAACCAAAAAGGAAAAAAAAATTTTTTTAAGGGGTCATCGGGGATGGTCCCAGAACTCAAGGTGCATGTTGTCAATTTTTTTCTTCCTATGTTTACGTTGTTTGGTCCAGTTTGCTGGGGATAGTAAACAATTTTTTTTTTTTTTTTTTTTTCGCATGCTGACCTTGATGGTTATTATTCGATAGCTTATTCATGTCCGGCCGGTCTTTAGATGGATATTTATTTGGGAGAATTTGTTTACTACTTTTAACGGCTTTGATAGCGGCAAAAATATGGAGGGAAAAATCAGATGGTTTGTATCATATATTTTTTTTATTTCAATTTTTTCTCAATTTTTTAAATGATCGAAATTGAATTTATTCAAATTACATTGTATCTCAACATTATAATCTTCATTACAAAAACAAAGCAATAATTAAGACAACTAACAATAAGATTCTACATCATCTGTTAGAAAAAAAAAATCATCTACAAAAATTTTCCCGTTGTAAAATAAATAAGTAAATAAAAAATAAAATAAAAATAAATAATAAAATATAAATAAATAAATAATAAAATTAAATTTTAAAAAAAAAAAAAAAATATGATTTGTTTTTGTTTTTATGAAATACAATTAACAAAAAAGCTCATACTATTTTTAAACCAGAGTAACTAATCAATTCATTAAACTGATCACAGAATACTTAAAGTTGCAGCATAAAATTAAAATGCTATTAAATTATCATCTTATCAGCAAATAATTAAACAAATTTAAGTTAATATGATTGCATGAATATTTTAATAAAACTTTCCAATGATGATTACATATTTCATGCGGAATCTATAATCTTTTAGATATATATTTTTAATAACGTACGTAGCATTAAAATTGTCGTTATTTACATTTGGGAAATTGGGAACAGATACGTAAACAAATGAAATCCGGATTTGCAATCAGTAAAAGACATTCAAAAATGAAATGCTTATTTTTAAAAAAGAAAAATATTTCAGCATTCAAACATAGACTCAGAAATGGATTTTCATTTCACAGGCTCATTTATACTATGAATGAACTCAATTTTATATCTCTGTCTTATCAATAATTTAAGATAGTCATTGATAATATAGAGAAATAAAATTGGGTCAATTAATTAAAAGTCATTACTTCTTCTAGATTGGATAGGAGAGTCGAGTAACTGTGCAAGTACTGCACATCTGCTCAGAATTCAAATATAATAAAACAAAATATCGCAGAATTAGAGGGAATTAAAAAAATTTTTAAGCAAATAGTTAATAGGAGGGAAAGAAGTTAAAATAAAAAAAGTCATTACTTCTTAATATCAATTCGTTAAAAAAAAAAAAAAAAAAAAAAAAAAAAAAAAAAAAAAAAAAAACCCCATATTAGAAAAGTAATTTAATGATAATTTCTGCAAATTAATTATTTTTTTTTTCAAATACTTATAATTTATAAATACTGAGACGCCAATATAAGCCTGTACTTCAAAAAAAAAAATTAAGGCTATCTAATATAAAAAGTTGAATATCTCTAAAACACTGTAATTTTTGTGTATGCGTTAATATCTCTTATAACTTAAAAGCTATAACACAGATGTCCAGTATTTTATCCAGGAATACATCATATATTTTTAGTGTAATGGAAAAAAAAAAAATATTTTTAATTAAATAAAAATTATAATTTCTGTATCACAAGCAATGCTTTTTCTTTTAATTGCTTACAGAAATGAAAATGAAAATTGTATGATAGACTTCTCATACAATTTTAAAACTTCCATAAATTTTCCTGGGAATTTTTCTAAATTGAAGATTTTTTCCATTGATACCATTAAATGCACCAAAATGAAATATATTCTGACATTTAATGAATGCAAAATCATATATGTTACTCATTTAATATTGTTATCTGGACATTTCTTTATTTCACTCTTGTTCAGCATAACCGCAAAAACAACCCTATCAATTGGACCCACAACGCCCGCAATGAGATGTGCCTGGTGAGTTACTGACATGTTTACTGGAAAGATTCCACCGACAGAAATTTATGGAAAACACATTTTGACCCCTGAGTGCAAAATAAGGGAAGTAGGGGGAGAAGTGGTGCAGGGATTGGTAATGTGATACCTCCTTCACTGATACAACATGTTGGTAAAGATTACACTAACTGAACAATATTTCTAAGAAAGTGATTCGTGATTCACATATTAAAAAAAAATAATAATAATATAAATTATTTTCATTCCAATTTGAACACATTGAAGGTATAGCATCGACATGTCGTGAAAAGTATATAGCCTGAATTTCTGCATTTGATACTTTTCTCACTGATACAACATGTCGGAAGAGATTACAGTAACTAAACAATATTTCTAAGAAAGTGATTTGAGATTCAAATATTAAAAATAAATAATTAAAAAAATCATCAATAACTTTTTTAAAAAAATTATTTTCATTTCAATTTGAACACTTGAAGGTTAATACTGGAATGCAGTGAAAAGTACATAGCCTGAATTCCAGAATATATTTCATACCTCCTTCACTGATACAACATGTTGGAAGATTACACTAACTGAACAATATTTCTAAGGAAATGATTCGTGATTCAAATATTAAAAATAAAAGTCACCAATAACTTTTTTTTAAAAATTATTTTCATTCCAATTTGAACGCATTGAAGGTATAGCATGGGTATGCAGTATATAGCCTGAATTCCTGCATATTTTTGTAAACGTTTAATAAAAAATTTTTTAAAAATACCAAAAGAAAATACTGTTCACAAAAAGTGGTTAACATATTCCATGATGGTAGGCAATTGAATATAATATAATACTTTGGCAATATATTTTTCACTGCATACCCATGCTATAACTTCAATGTGCAAATGACGTGAAATTTCGTCATCCGCCTTCAAAGTGTTGATACACATAACCAACAAACACGACATTAAAATACACTTTTAGAATAGAGAAGCAGGCGAAAAAAAAGTTACGGTTAATAAATTTTTGAAAATGCTATAAAATAAGTAAATTTAATCATATATAAATAGATGTACTTGCGAAATTGCTGCAACATTTATCAGTAAAACTATTTTGATGGCTGAATTACGCATAATATGTGAAGCTCTTGACGTAATATGTGAAGTTACTAGAAGAAGAAGAATATGGTGGAAAATAATGTGGAGTCTGCTGCCTCATTGAATATACTTTTCTTAATATAGCGGTCTGATGGCCAATTGGCTGGCGATCTGGCCTTTGGTACCACATGCTTCAAGTTCGAATTCTGGCGGTGGCATGGGTTTGCTTGTGGTTCGGAATCTACGTTAAACTGTAAGTTTCAGTCTAATTAATCCAAAGTGTACAAGAAATGACCATAGAGCGACAAACCAATCTCTTAATATCATACACGATTATCTTCCGTAATATAATGTAGATTTACTTTAATTATGCTACTTGATTTACTTACAAGCTGTCAATTATAATAGTGTTTACAAAAGAACCAATATAATCGTTTATTGAACAAATAACTAAATTAATATTTTTAATACGACACAGTTAACTAAACTAATACGACAAAAAAACACCCACTATTAAAATGCAAAAGAAAGAAACAATTCAATATAAAAAAAAAAAATATCAAAATGGGAGAATTTAAATTAAATCCATGAAATAACAACAAATCCATGAAATAACAAATCATAATCTTTATAATTTAAATATTAATTTAGTGATTATAATTAAAGTCCCAATGAGTTCAAATTTGAACTGTAGATACTTGAAGAAGGAAATGGTATGGCATCAAAAAATAAAGTTCCAAAACTGTGGCTTTCCACTAACAGTGTCACAACTGTTGAATGACTTGGCACACTGAACACTACAGTTGGTTTACTGTGCAACTCATGACAAATACGTTGTAATTTCGATTCAAAATATCACCGGCTGCCGAATTCACTTTCTTTATGCCGCTTACAGCGCCATCTATTAATACACTTTGAAACTTTTTTTGATGCCGTACCATTTGCCCCTTTCTTCAAGTATCTTCAGCTCAAATTTGAACTAATTGTGACGAGAGATATTTTTTTACAGCATTTAGGAAGTGAGACTTCAATTATAATCACCCTGTATGTATATATATATATATATACAGTGAGACAACAATAAAAAAATAACATTTATTTTCTAATGATATACAATTATAAACAAAAAATAACACACAGTTTCCGTAAAAAAATATAAACAAAATAAATATTTCTTTTATGATGGTATTACCAAGTTTCTTGAAAAACAGAAGGACATAGTGTGTTTTTATCCTTATTATTCAAAAAAAATCTACTCATCGGTACATCACGCCTAAGTATGAATCAGTAAGATCGCATTATGGCAATTTCTAAAGGACAAGTTTAATTAGAGAGGCAAAATCGCACACAAAAAGACAGGGCGTTGTCGTCTACAATGGATAGATGGAAAATAAGTTTTTCGGAATTACTTTTTAGTGTGATTCAGGGGAGTACAAATAAGATAGATAAAGGGCGTCAACAGGTAAGCGATAAAAGGAAATTCGGTTCCAAAATGACAGACGAAAAGGGAAGTCGTTAGCGAAGCCGTATTTGATTTCGATTGCATTTATTACACCATGCATAAGACGGAAAGAAAGAAAGAAAAAAACTCCATTAATTACACTGTGAATCAATATCACAGATGGAACATGTGTAAGATTTTATTTTTCATCAATAATCATTATACGAAGTTGGTGAAGAGAAAGAGGCATATAGGATATTTATCACTCTACATACTGGTATAAATATACCTTTTCATCGATAAATTAAGAGTTTCAACTTCATTTATGTAATTATTTGAAATAAATAATGTTATGGACATGCGGAAAAAAAAACCTATTAAAGATATTTTTTTTTTTTTTTTCAATTCCTTCTATTAGCTCACACTCTCTCTATATATATCTTGTTCAAATTTTCAGTCGTTCATAAAATACTTTTTATTCATCCACTCAGGTTTAAATACATCCACTATTTTTTTTTTAACTTACAGTGGATGACACTTGATGTTAATACAGTTTTTTCAAATATTAATTCAGTAATTTAATTTAATTAATTAATTTGTTTTTTTTAGATTTTATTGCATATACCTACCAATAGATGGCGCCAACTAAACTTAAAAAAATGAATAAAAATTATTTATAAAGGACTTTCTGCAATAGAGTGAAAAGAAAGGAGGAATTGATTTTCAAAAAATTTTTTTTATAATACTTGTTCATCAATAATCATTATGAAGTTAGTGAAGAGCAGCGCCGGATTTAGATAAAAAGAGGCCCTAGGCTATTCCACTTATGAGGCCCTTTCACCTCCCATTTTTAAGTTTGCAAATTACATGAGAGATAATAAAATACATCATTACTGTGATATATATCAACATGTTCAATGAAACATATTGTGATTGGTACTAATCTTTATAAAAAATGTGGCACGGATAATAAATTAAAAAAAGTCGAGAAGACTTATTCAATTCCTTCTATTAGCCCATACTCTCCCTATATATATCTTGTTCAAGTTTTCAATCGTTAATGAAATATTTTTTATTTATCCACTCAAGTTCAAATATATTTTTTTGAACTTGTAGTGGATGACACTTGATGCTAATACAGTTTTTTCAAATATTAATTAATTAATTAAAATTAATTAATTAATTTAAAAAAAATTTAGATTTTAGTTGCATGTGTCTACCAACGAATGGCGCCAGATAAACTTAAAAAAATGAATGAAAATTATTTGTAAAAGACTTTCTGCAATATAGTGAAAAAAAAAAGTAGTAATTGGCTTTAAAAATTTTTTTTTTTTTATATTACTTGTTTTTCATTAATAATCATTATGAAGTTGGTGAAGAGCAGCGCCGAATTTAGATGAAAAAAGGCCCTATGCTATTCCACTTATGAGGCCTTTTCACCTCCCATTTTTAAGTTTGCAAATTACATGAGAGATAATAAAATACGTCATTACTGTGATATATATCAATATGTTAAATCAAACATATTATGATTGGTATTAATCATTATAAAAAATGTGGCACGAATAACAAATTAAAAAAAAAACGAGAACATTTATTTGGACATTTATTCTCAGCACCATATATAGTATTAACAAGCATAACACGCAACATTTACAAAGAAACAAAATTCAAATAATAAAAATCTTTGACTACAAAAATAAAATATGCAATAAAAATTATCAACTTTTCTATCAAATTAAATTAAATATATTCAATACATTGAAGATTAAAGCAAATTCAATGCAGATTAATTTATTTCATGATAATTTGCATTTAAAGTTTTTAAAGCATTTAAAGCCCCTCTTGATCTTGAGGCCCTAGGCTAAAGCCTAATTAGCCTATAGGAAAATCCGTCACTGGTGAAGAGAAAGAAGCATATAGGATATTTATCACTCGGCATATAAATATACCTTTACCATCCATAAATTCCCAAGCTTCAACTTTATTTATGTAATTATTTGAAATAAATAATGTTATGGACGAGAAAAAAAACTATTAAAGACTTTTGTTTTGTAACGTAATTTAGCAAAATAAAAATTATTAATGTCTCAAAACGTATTAATAACTATTAATTAAAAAAACATTTATATGCTAATAATCATGCATAAATATTTTGTCAAGGTTTTTTGACAGGAAATAAAAAAGAAAACAAAGCTAACATAAACACTGCTGCCAATATTATTTAAAATTTAATATAAATTTGATTTTTCGTTGATGATACAAGACTGAAAAAAAAATTTGAATAACTTTATTAGAATAATATTTTTAAAATATATAGCATAGCATTTGTTTCTTGTGTATAACTATTTAATATTTTATTTATTTGTATTTAAATATAGTTTTAATTATTTTAAAAGCTTATGTGTTATTTGCTACATATAAATCTTAAATTAATATAGATTTGATTTTTCTTTGATTATATGACTGAAGAGAAAAGTTTAAATAACTTCATTATAATATTTTTAAAATATATAACACAGTACAAAAGAAGTTTGGTTTAATGTATGACTAATTAATATTTTTATTTATTTGTATTTAATTATTTTACAAGCTTATGTGTTATTTGCTACATATAAACCTTAAATTAATATAGATTTGATTTTTTTTTTCCATGATGATATAAGACTGGTAAAAAAGTTTTGGATAACTTTATTAGAATAATATTTTAAAAATTTTAACATAATATACAAAAAAAGTTTGGTTTCTTGTGTATGATTAATTAATATTTTATTTATTTGTATTTAAACATAGTTTTAATTATTTCAAAAGCTTATGTGCTATTTGTTATATATAAATTTTAAATTAATATAGATTTGATTTTTCTTTGATGATATAAAACTGAAGAAATTGCATTTTAGCTTAACACTTTACGAATTAATTTGTGCAATAAGTTAATTTCTGAAATCGAAAATAAAATTTTACAAAAAGCAAATCTAAATTGTATTGGACTGAATGGACTGAAAAAAAGACAATATCTTTCATAAAAGCGTTTCTTGTTAATTTGTGTAATAAGTAAATTTCTGAAATTTAAAATAAAATTTTGCAAAAGCCGAATCTAAACTATATTACATTTATTCTCTAAGAATTGAAGACTGTTAAACATTGTTAATTTATTGACAATGTCCCGTAACGTTTCCTATTGCTAATTTACTAACAATGTTAATTTATTAACATTTTTAAACATTGTTAATTTATTAACAATGTCTTCTAACGTTTCCTATTGCTAATTTATTAACATTATTAAACATTGTTAATAACTTAACAATGTTTTAAATGTTAGCAAAGGGGGAAAAAAAGAAAAAAAAAACATCTTTGATAAAAGCGTCTTTCATTAATTTGTGTAATAAGTAAATTTTTGAAATCTAAAATAAAATTTTACAAAAGACAACCACAGCCAATTAAAACCGAATTAAAGAATGTTAAACATTGTTGATAAATCAACAATGTTTCCTAAATTTAAATGACGAACGACAATCATTCAATTTAAATCATATTTAGAACATCATTTTAAATGTTAACAAGGGGGTGGGGGAGAATTATTCGGAGCAAGCTGAAATGGACTGGGGAAAAAAGAAGACACAATATCTTTCATAAAAGCGTCATTCCGTGTCAATTCTCATCGCCCGAAACTGAAGCCATAAATCAATTGATTCACACTGAGAGTTCTGAAGAGCTTTTCAGTGTGATGTTAACGAAGACGAATTAGAAAAGAGGATGACATTTTTCACTTTTCGAAACATGACCACAATGGAAGTGACCGTCTGCACAAAATTTCAAGACAGCCATCAATACTTTTAACTTTTGAGATAAATCACAAAGAGACGGTACATTATTTTATTATTTTTTTCAATTCCTTCTATTAGCTCACACTCTCCCTATATATATCTTGTTCAAATTTTCAATAGTTCATAAAACACTTTTTACTCATCCACTCAAGTTCAAATACATTTTTTTTAACTTCTAGTGGATGACACTGGACGTTAATACAGTTTTTTCAATTATTAATTCAGTAATTAAATTTAATTAATTAATTTTAGTTTTTTTTTTTAGATTTAAGTTGAATATATCTACCAATAGATGGCGCCAGGTAAACAAAAAAATGAATGAAAATTATTTATAAACGACTTTCTGCAATATACTGAAAAAAAAAGTAGGAATTGACTTTAAAAATTTTGTTTTTATATTACTTGTTATTTATTTGATTAGAAAATATTTCTTTTTCAGTCTAGGACACTATTTCAACGCTCTTGAAAATCATACTCACTCACCAACGCAGCAAAATTTAAAACTATTAAGTATATTATAAAATACCATAATTATACGTAAACATATTAACAAGCATCTTATTTTGTTTCAGAAGTGTACTACAGTTTCCTTTTTTATAAGATAAAATATATAGTTTAAAGAATGAAAAGAAATTAAATATTTTCGAGGGTTGTATGTTTATGCATTTTTATTTATCCAAATATAATAAAAGTATTAAAAATGCCTTTACTATCAATAATTGACACTAAATTAACGATTAGAATTGCTAAATGAATTCACTGAATTAACGATTAGAATTGCTAAATTACTTGTACTCCACATGATAAATTAAAAAGTATTTTTCCAAATAATATATAAATGACACAAAGAAGTAAAAATTTTTTAAGTTAGATAGTAGAATTTTAATTCAATTTTATGTAATTAAAACCACAATTAATTTACACTAAGAATGGTATGAAAAAGTTTTCATTAAAATATAATCTCTTATACACTACGATTTCAATTTCCTGATACTGCAAAGTGAATAAGGAATGATTAATTAATTAATCGCAGTTAATTTACACTAAGATGATATCAAAAAGTTTTCATTCAAATATAATCTCTTATACACTATGATTTCAATCTCCCGCTTCTCCAAATAAGAAATGATTAACTAATTAATCGCAGGTGATTTACACTACAATGATATTAAATAGTTTTCATTAAAATATAATGCATGATTTCAATCTCCCGATACTGGCTCAGCAAATAAGGAATGATTAACTAATTAACAGCAGTTATTTTACAGTAATATGGTATCAAAAAGTTTTCATTAATATATAATGTATGATTTCAATCTCCCGATACTGGCTCAGCAAATAAGGAATGATTAACTAATTAACAGCAGTTATTTTACAGTAATATGGTATCAAAAAGTTTTCATTAATATATAATGTATGATTTCAATCTCCCGATACTGGCTCAGCAAATAAGGAATGATTAACTAATTAACAGCAGTTATTTTACAGTAATATGGTATCAAAAAGTTTTCATTAATATATAATGTATGATTTCAATCTCCCGATACTGGCTCAACAAATAAGGAATGATTAACTAATTAACAGCAGTTATTTTACAGTAATATGGTATCAAAAAGTTTTCATTAATATATAATGTATGATTTCAATCTCCTGATACTGCAAAGCAAATAAGAAATGATTAACTAATTAACAGCAGTTAATTTACAGCAAGATTGTATCAAAAAGTTTTCATTAATACATCCATATCTCTCTACATCCATTCATATATATATCTCTGTATAAAAGTTTTCATATATCTCTTGTGCATTATGATTTCAATCTCCTGATACTGCGAAGCAAATACGGAACGATTTTATTATAATAAAACTTTTAAACACATTTAATTAACAATTTTTGAAACCGGTTGTCCCTCCTATGCGATACCAATACACACACATATCGCAGATTGAAAAGGTTGCCATTCTGCTTTATGCCTAGCAACCCTTTACTTACCATCTTTTATAATTCAAAGAAAACCGAATTCATCATCATCGCCGCAAACAACTTGCGCAACAACGCCGAATAAAAAGAACCACGCGGAAACGATTCCCAGAACAGTCCTAATCAAACCTATTGCAGAAATCAGAACCAGCCAGGCATGAGCCACAAAAGAGACCGAAAGGGAGGGAAGGAAGGCGTCGTCATCAAGGTGGGAAGGTGCTTCCCCAAGGTGCAAGGGAAGCAAGAAAACAAAATATGTCACCTCCCAAATTTAGCCGGTTTTCCCCTGCTGGACACGCCGCACGACTATTTTGGCTCAAAACCCTGCGCGCACGCTAAAATTAGTGGACTTGTGGTCCGCTTTCCATGACCTTATGTAGGCAGGTAGACCTGTGGTGTAAGGGATATACCGCGTGGGGCTATTTTTAAAAGCGACTCTCTCGCACAGAGAGAGAGAGGAGAGACTCTTGTTGGCGGCTGGATTTGGACAATGGCGGCTCTCTCTCTTCTGTCTCAATTTCCAGTCTCGAACAATGGGCCGCGAACCGGAAGCAAACCCAATATGTATTGCACTATACAAATGTTTTCCCATTCGGTGTGGGTTGTGGTGGAGAAATACGATACGAATGAAATATGCCTCATATCATTCTGATGAAGCCTTCTGAACAACTTATTGAATAACATCATATAGATTTTTAAAAGTATACATTAGGTTTTTAAATTCATGTCCGGGTTAACAATTTTTCCTGTTTATTATTTTTTTTTCCGATTTTTAAAAATTTCTTTTATAATGATTATAAAATAAATTTTAAAATAATGAGTTACGACTGCATCTAGTTTATTTTAATAAAATGCAATTAATAAATATGCATTCAGTATGGACTGTGGTGAAGAAGTACGATACGAATGAAATATGCCTCATACCCTTCTAATAAAGTCTTCTGAACACCTTATTGAAATACATCATATAAGAATATAGATTTTAAAAAGTTATACATTAGGTTTTAAAATTCATATCGGGGTTAACAATTTTTGCATTTGTTTGCAATATACAAAAATTTTTAAAAAAATGAGTTAAAATTACATCTAGTAAATTATATCTAATTTATTTTACTAAAATGCAATTAATAAATATGTATTCTGAATGGAAATTAAATTTGTTAAATAAAAGTACGCAATAAACGTACGCAAATAAAAGTACGCAAAGATATTGAAATTTTGATCAATTCTAGTTTTTAAAACAAATGATTTGAAATATACTAAATATATTTTCCTACAATTTAACATTTTAAACTACTAAATGTTTTTAAACTTATTATTTAAAAATATTTGTAAGCGGAGACAAACCTGATATAGAATGCATATTCACTGTCCGTGAGACAATCGTTTTATTTGCCATGTATAGGTGATAGGTATTTATTATAGATTAAATACTGATAGGCATTATTATATCTATTATTATACTGATAGGCATTTACTGTGTGTAGGAATGCAAAATTTCTTTTAACAAACGGGGAAAAAAAATAAATAACTAAAAAAATTTCCTCAGGGTTTTTTTTTTTTTTTTTTTTTTTTTTTTAATCAGACTAAAATATATTAGGATACTAATTTTGTAAATAAAACTTAGTTTAGTTGTTATCTCTGTAATTTTTATGTTGTAACTAATTTTTATTAGTACAAACATTAAACTTTCCATCTTCATAAACTGAATAACAACTCAATCTAAAACATAGTTAATCTAAAAATAAATAAAAATAATAAACCATAAATCTAAACTCAAATTTCAATCTAAAACTTAATTTAGTTATTATCTCTGTAACCTTTGCATTTTAAACTATAGGTCCTGGTCTGTTTAGCCCTCGTGTGCACAAGATGACCGTAGAGCGATAAAACAAACCAAACCAAACTGTAACATTTGTATTGCAACTAATATTTATTCATTCAAACATTAAACTTTCCATCTTCATAAACTGAATAACAATTTCAATCCTAACTCACTCTAAAGTCTAAAACATAGTTAACATAAAAATAAAAATAATATACCATAAATCTAAACTCAAATTTCAATCTAAAACTTAGTTTAGTTATTATCTCTGTAACCTTTGCATTTTAAACTGTAGGTCCTGATCTGTTTAGCCCTCGTGTGCACAAGTTGACCGTAAAGCGATAAAACAAACCAAACTGTAACATTTGTACTGCAACTAATATTTATTCATTCAAACATTAAACTTTCCATCTTCATAAACTGAATAAAACTTTCAATCCTGCATCTTAACATAGGAAGTAAATACTAACAGGTAGGCGCACACGTTAGAAGAGAAAATACGAACACGAATTCCATTAAGTTCTAATTAGTCCTAACTCAATCTAAAATCTAAAACACAGTTAATCTAAAAATAAATAAAAATAATATACCATAAATCTAAATTCAAATTTCAATCTAAAACAGTTTAGTATTATCTCTGTAACTTTTGTATTTTAAACTGTAGGTTCCGGTCTGTTTAGCCCTCGTGTGCACAAGATGACCGTAGAGCGATAAAACCATATTGCAACTAACTTTTATTCATTCACACAATACATTTTCAACTTCTTAAGGTGAATAAAACTTTCAATCCTGCATCTTAACATAGGAAGTAAATAAACAAGAAAAAAGACGCATACGTTAGTAGCGAAAATACGAACATTGAATCCCATTTCCCAAAAAGCAATATATTTGGCGACTGAAAAGCCGAGCCAGGGCGCTGAACAAATGGGAACGAGCGTAACAAATTAATAGATTCGCATGCATTGTACCTTGTGTGCGATAAAAACTATTTCGAAAGGCGGTGAATTACTGCAACCGATAGAATCCGAAAGTCTATTTGCAATGAGATTGGTGACGGAGGGAGAAAAAGGACAGGAAGTCGCTTTATTTGCTGATGACGGACGTGCAGCGAGTAACCTCACGTAACTCTCCTACTCCTCCTCCTCCTAACTGTGTCATAAAATGCATTTGTGAACAAATACAATCCCGGCCCACCCTAGGCTGCGACCAGCCAATGAATACCTGGGTCTAAACAGCAAATCGTATGAGAAATCAAGGGGGGGGAACCATTAGTGACAGAAAATAAGTAAAGTGTAGTATTTTTTCAATTCCTTCTATTAGCTCACACTCTCCCTATATATATATATCTTGTTCAAATTTTCAATCGTTCATAAAATACTTTTTATTCCTCCACACAAGTTCAAAATACATTTTTTTTAAAACTTAAACTCTTCTTTAAACTTGTAGTGGATGACACTTGATATTGATACAGTGTTTTTCAAATATTAATTCAGTAATTAAATTTAATTAATTAATTAATTTTAGTTTTTTTTTTAGATTTAAGTTGCATATATCTACCAATAGATGGCGCCAGATAAAGTTAAAAAAGTGAGTGAAAATTATTTATAAAGGACTTTCTGCAATATAGTGTGAAAATGTAAGAATTGAGTTTTATTATTATTATTTTTTTTTTATATATTGCTTGTTTATGTTTTATTTTAGTGAAATGAAAAGATTTTAAATGAAAAAGCGTCATAAATTTGATCTAATACAACAGATCTTTACAAGACCAGGCTTAGACCAACCAATGAACAAATCGAGGGGGTGGAGTACATTAGGGATACAAAATAAGTAAAATGTAGCATATTTTATTTAAAATTTCTTTTAGTCAAATTAAAAAATTTTAAACGAAAAAGTGTCATAAATTTGAAATAATGCAGATCTTAACAAGCAGAATTATAAAAATGAATGCAGCAGTGATTATATAGTTTATTATCTCAGCAATACTATATAACATATCGTTTTGTTATAACATATTGTTTTGCAATATCTCCTACTCCTCCTCCTAATTGTGTCATAAAATGCATTTGTGAACAAATACAATCCCGGCCCAACCTAGGCTTTGACCAGCAAATGAATACCTTGGTCTAAATAGCAAATCGTATATGAAATCGAGGGGGAGGGGGACGAACATTAATGATAGAAAATAAGTAAAGTATTTTTTTTATTATTTTACTTTAGTCAGATGAAACGATTTTATATGAAAAAAGCGTCATAAATTTCCTATAATACAGATCATACATGCAGAAATATAAAAAGGAATGACGCAATATAAAGATATGTATCCAAAGTCAGTAAATATATAAAAAATGTATCAATACAGTGTAGCATAACATCGCTGAACGTTCGAGAACGTAAATAAAAAAAAATGTATTGTGTATTATATTAAGAGAAGTATATTCAACGAAGTAGCATACTCCACATTATTCTCCATCTCCCAAGCATAATATTCTTTCTGTAACTTCACATATTACGCCAAGAAAAAGACAGACCATCAAAATAGTTTTACTGATAAATGTTGCATCAATTTCACAAATACATCTATTTATATATGATTAAATTTACTATATTTTATAGCATTTTTCAAAAATTTATTAAGTGTTATCAATCTGCTTTTTACCTTACTAAAATTAGATAGAAAACGTAGTAAGGAATCTAGAAGGAAATTATCTAGTGTTTTTGAGCATAAAATTAATTTGTTTGTTAATTTCCAAACAAAAAAAAATAAATATATTATAGTTGGTCGATGTCTTTTAATAAAATTTTTAAATAATTTTAGAGGTTTTTCTGTAATTCTGAAAGAATTTAATTCACACACAAAGTTGATACTAATTGATATGTAGAAAGACTATTTGTATAAAAATTTAAATAAGAGTTTTTTTGCAGAAAGTTTTCATTTAGTTCTCAATCATTTCATTTTTGCCAATACAAAATCAAATTATCAAAATTATAAACACTGTAAATTGGCAGTTACATTTTTTCAAAAGTAAGAATAATGTATAATTTATAAATTAAACTTCTTCAAATCAAAGCATATTCTCTTTATGATTGAGAAATTTGTTTGAGAAAATTTTTGATTTTGAGAAAATTTTTCCTATTAAGACCAAATGGATTTAAGGTTATTTAATTATTTATCAAAAGTTTTTTTAATATTCTTACGCAATACTAATACTAATTTAATTAATACTTTAACAAATTATACCCTGAAATTTAAAGATTTAATTTAATTGGTGGTGTTTCTGAAGATTTTGCCAAAATTAAATGGCCTACACTAATGCAACATAAAACATTATTTTTAAGCAATTCTTTCAGCAATATACAAACAGGCATGGATTAAGAAACATAATTCTATACTTTATAATTAAATAACCTCCATTATTTCAAAGTGGAAATAAATGTGCAAAATACTAAAACTTCAAAATCATATTCCTTTTCTGAATATTATCATTTGACGACTAAATTCATTTTAAGCTAGAAAAATTACGACATAATCAAGAAATTGTCTAATAACCTAAAATAACAATACTTCCAAAATAAAAAAAAATTTTTTTTTTAATTATTTTTTATTTAAGAAACTCCGATTCAGAGAAAGGATCACTTTCTATTACAATAAAATTACTTTTTCGTTATATCAAATTGCTAGGAAAACTCGCAAAATGAAAACATGAATAATGAAATAAATAAACCACAAATACTTTTTTTATTCAAAAGATAAAAGTTAAATACCTATCGATAATTTTTATTTATCAAACAATCGTTTAAAAATCAACCTTGGAAATGATATAGTGTGTCAATCATAATGTCTACCACTTATTGTTTTGGAGGAAACTTCGCAGAAAAATATGTGCAACCTATTATATTTTGCGAAGTATGTAATATTTCTCTTTACACCATTCTGTTAAACAAGATGTCGATTACAAAACAATGCGAACCTTTAAATCAAGCAATATTTAACAATAAAATTCTATAGGAAAAAAAGAAATGAATAAGCTATCGTTTGTAAACGGTTTCGAACAATTTTCAATTAATTTTACAATAATAAATATCGTGTCCCCCCCTAAATTCCTAATTTTTTTGTTACTCATTTTTTTACTATGAAAATCACAATAAAAATATAAATAAGTATTTAACACCTAGCAAATGAAACGTTATAATAAATAACTATTCAACACCTCACAATAAAATGTTATAATAAATAAATATTTAACACCCAACACAGGAAACGTTATAATAAATAAATATTTAACACATGAATGCTGGCTCATAGTGTGCAATCGAGATATTATTCATAAATCCATTTCTAAAATACAAATCATGTGAAAAAGTACATTCTTTCCACAAGCAACGCGGAAATGTCTATTATAGTATAATAAAATTCTTAGTTCACTTATTTTGTAACTTGTAACTAAATGTTCTAAACGTTCATTTAACTTGTAACTAAATGTTCTAAACGTTCATTTAACTTGTAACTAAATGTTCTAAACGTTCATTTAACTTGTAACTAAATGTTCTAAACGTTCATTTAACTTGTAACTAAAAGTTCTAAACGTTCATTTAATTTGTAACTTAGTTCATTTATCTTACACTTAATCTTACTTCATTAATTACATATTTAAATTCATGCGTTACATATTTAAAGTACTGAAATTGTTAACCTCTTTTATCTTAAAGCTTATTTTTTGTCTTTACTGCATCACACAAACGAAACAATAAAACTTCAAAACCCATCAATTTATTACATGTAAACATGCTTTCACAAACCATTTCTTTCAAGGTATTTCAATGCATAAAGTTAAGGATTAAATTAACTTTCATAAACACCATATATAATTAGACGTTATAAATTGGATCTTAGGTTACAGAGGTTATATTTTGAGAAGAACACAATCCGCTGTGTAATTGGCAACTTTATATCTAACATCCTAATCTTATATATATATATATAAATATGAGTGTGTGTATGTATGTATGAGCGTGTGTATGTGCGTGATATCATTTTATAATGCACACACATTATCTTTTGGGTTAAAACGTAACGATTTAAGAAACAACTTTGATAATAAATCAAGCATGTAAGAAAAAATAAGTTCCAACATATCGATGATTCTCATAAAATCGCGAACTTTAAAATACAGAAATTATCTTAAATTAACCATAAACTGACTCCAATTACGCACACACAAAGTTCAATATTCTAAACACGACTTTGTTTCTCACAAACCACAGACGAAAAAGCCTATCTCCGTGTATGACGACGAGATAAAACCAACATCATCATAATAACGATAACGGAATATCGAATGATGGCATTGAAGGCTATCCAGAATCGTCTCCCGTGTCGTTGGGGGTCTAGGACAAAAAGCCTGACTTCCGGCAGGCAAAAAGTGCCGGACAAAAGCTCGGGGTAGTAGAGTAATGGGTCCGTTTCTTTTCCCGGAAGTACTCCGCCATTTGTGAAGCCGGAGAATATATAAGAATATACGCCCGATTGCATCCAATAAACAGAACACAATGATAAATCCAATCGAGAGAGCACGCTGGGTACAAATCGTGGGCTATAAATCTTGAATAACATGACGCTTTTGCAAGTTGCAGCTTTAAAGTTCATAAATTTGGGGATATGGTTTGGGATTATATATTGGGATACAGTTTGTGGAAATTTTACTATTTATTATTTTATCCACTATTTTGTGGAAATACAATCTGTTTCTTCCCCCCCCCCCTTCCGTAAATATTAAAAGATAAATAAGGTGAAAATCTTTTACGTGATTTAAATCCATGAAACCAAGTTTTAGTATACTTACGATAAATAGAAATGAAAATGTTTGAATTCATTTAAGTATTTAATAGAAAATGAAATCTGATTACCAATACATTATTAAATCCATCAACATGCATTACATATCTAAATATGGTACAATCTACGATATTTGATTATTTTAGGTCTGAAAATGAAGTTGGAAATTTATTTTGAAAAGTAAAAAGTAAAGAATAAATTTGGGGATATAGTTAGTGGAAATACATACTGCTTATTTATTTATTTTGTAAATATTAAAAGATAAATAAGGAGAATATATATATATAATTAAAATCCATGACACAAATTTTCAATTGATATACTTAAGATAAATGTAAATAAAAAAGGTTGAATTCACTTAAGGATTTAATAGAAAAAGAAATCTAATTACCAATAGATTATAAAATCCATCAACATGTCTTACATATCTAAATTTCAACCTAAATACAGTACAATATACGATAGTTGATCATTTTAAATCTGAAAATGAAGATGAAAACTTGTTTTTGTAGCTTGTTCAATTAAAAGAGTAGATCCAAGAACTTCTGTTCCGAGAATATTTTATCAAACTAAATTCATGAGAAAATAACATTAAATATGCAAAAATCCATTTGTTTTAAATTTTGATATTAATATAAATAATTATCAATACTGCAAGCAATATCTTAATGTAGATATTTTCGATAATTTTCCTAATTTCAAAATATTTCGATAAATACTATGTGTACATAGCAATGATTTAGTAGAAAAATTAATCACTAATATGCGCACATAGCATGAAATTATTTTTGTCCATTAAATTTTTAATTCTACTTAAGTGAGTATACAAATATCAAATAAATATTTAAAAAGTTATACTTCAAATATTTTCAAAATGTATCCTCATTATAGTTGCTAGTTATAAGTTATCATTACATGAGAAACTAAAGACTGAGTATTTAAAAAAAATTCACATTGTTAGTTTTTCTTTACATTAAACATAAACTAAAATGAAATTTTGTCCACCTGTTCTCCCTTGTTCTTAGAAGAATAATCCACTTTTCTTACCTGGAATGAAAATGAAAAAACAATTAAACACGGAATAATAAAAAGAAAAAAAAAACATTTTTAATTTAAAAATATGATATGAGCAATTTCTACAATATTTTTAACAAATTATTTTTTAAATATGAACATATTAAAAACCCATAAAATCTTTTTAATAATAATAAAAAATATTTCAAGAAATCGAACTACATAAATTCAAGATTATATCTTAGAATTATAACTTAAATAAAAATAAGTATGCAAAAATATTGTAGCAAGACTCGAAATAACAATTTTGTTTTCTCTACGTTATAAATAAATTAAATCTAATTAAAACGTCATGTTAGCAACAAAAAAATAAAAATAATTAATGGATTTTCTTCTTTTTATAAAAGTAAAAAAATTAAAATAAAGAATTTTGCAAGGAATAATTACTATAGAAATGAAACTAATAAATAAGAGAAAAACTACTCAATATTAATTACTAGTTAAATGATAAAAATAAATATAAACACAGAACTTAATGAGTAGAAAATCACTAAAATTATTTATACAAATCCAGGATAAAATATTGAATGTTAAATAAAGACCGTTTTCCTATATTATCTCAGGCTGTTGAAAAAATCAATGTTATTTCTTTTGTTCTAAGACTTAAACCTCCCGAATAATATTGGCTATGTTGATTGCCAGCTCGGAGTATAAATCCTTTTCCGAAGGATGGTCCAGACAATGCATTGCGGTTGCAACAGCTGGGCAATCAAAGACTTGATGAGGAGTAAGCTCGACATAAGGGCACTTGCACATTTTTTTGATATTTTTAACGCCATCAGCAGAAATTAAAAATGTTATTAATATTATACGAGATAATTAATTGATGAATTAAATTTGATGAACCCTTCTATATTTAAAGAAAAAATAATATTCTATATCTGTGCTTATAAAATTTTTTTATATAAAATCTTTAAAGTATAAACAGAGAATCTCGTATTAACGAGATTCTCAAATCACTCCTAATTCAGTTCTTAAATGAAATAAAACTGCCTCACAACCCCCCTCACTCAAAATCGATACAGTTGACAAACATTTCGAGCACAGAAGTTAATGCTCAAACATTAAGTACGGCTACTCAACCCACTAACATGCACAGATTCTTCCACCCCTCAATCCTCCCCTTTCAGAAAGATGCATTAAAGGCAAATGGAAAAGGGGTGCCTCAAATGCGACACACGCTAGAGGGTGGAGTAAACAACATGCGGGAAAGAGCAGCAACCAATAGGGGATCGATACATTATCATACCATGTTCGACTCATTAGTCGTCCGAGCTAATTTACATTAACGATTCCGGACGAATGGTTAAAATTTAGCAGCACACTTGACCCCGGTGGTATGTAAATGACAGAATCAGCCGATGGGAGGAAGAGAGTGGATGTTCGGACAAGGCAGATCGAAACTCTGCTCTGGTAATGCTTGGAGGATTTTTCAAAGCTAAAGTCTGTGCTGTTGTGTTCTGCAATCTGGTCTTTAAACAATGAGACTTGTTTATAGAATGTGTGCTTTAATTGAAGGCAAATTTTAATTTTATAAGCGAGATTTATTAGTGGAATTATTGGGATGAGAGTTTAAAATTTAGATGCTTCTTTTTACAGTTACAATAAATAACATCAGAAATATTTTATTCATTTCGGCACATCTTTTTAAATCAAGACGAAAATTAAAATTCAATATAGCTTGATTTGTAATTAGAAGAATGAAGAAAACAGTTACTTAATACTGTTTACTTTCTTAATACTGTTACTGTTTCTAATAACTGTACTTTTAATCAACAAATTCTTAATTTATACTATTGTAAATTTTTGTAGGATTATAACACCATTTACATTATAAACATTTGATAAAATGTTTTTATGCAATTTTATGCTATAAGTGATAATTATATTTTTAAAGTATAATTTTATACATTTTGTATACATGAATTTGATGATTACGTTTGAGATGAATCAAGCACTTTTGTGATATGTGTTAATGCTGAAAATGCTTGTATTTGCCTTTGTAACATATTATACAAATTCTAAGCACTCAACAAAACATCAACAAATTGAGCAAAATATGATGGCAATAATTAGAGATGGACAACATCGCACCCAGTTATCGACTAATTTTATCAATAGGTTCTTCAAATTAAGGTTTCAGATTTGATGCGGATTTATGTGTAAACAGAACAAGACAGGAAATTGGTTTGTAATAAATGTAGGTAACCCATGTAAGAATCATGCCAAAATATATTATATATATTGTATAAATTACTAATGAAAGTACTAATGGTTATTTTTTTTCAAGTAGAATGAAATACTTATTTATTAACATATATTTCAATAAAATCTCGAAAAATGCGACTTTCATGTCAAGATATATTAAATGTTAAAAATTTCAAAAAAATAAAAATAATAATAATAAATAATAAATAAATAAAAATAAAAAAAAATGCAATAGTTCCAATAATTTCATTAAATTATTACCATAACATCTTGAAAGCAAGGTATCTCAAACGGCTGGATAATCCACGCTTAGTATTCTTAGTATGCATTTAATGTATTAAAAATCAGTAAATAGCTTCTACAGGTCAGAACAGATACCAGAAAATTAAACAAGCCAGTCATCAAACACTTCCGAAACAAGCCAGTATCAAAGCACTTCCGGAAAAGAAATTCTTAAAGTGTATAATCAAATAAAACAAAAGCAAGTTAAATATTAAATGCAAAACGGAACACATTTCAGTAAATCATCCATCCTAACTACATAAGCATGGTGTGTAAAAACATGATTTGTGAAATTACGCGCCTTGACAAGCACAGGAGTAAATTATACGGACTTCAGTTTGTCTGTTCTCCCTCAAATGATGTAGGCATGTCCCTTATCGTGCGAAATGTCTAATCGCACCTCACTTTCTGCGAGAAGATTTCTCAAAAACAACCGGTTTCCACTACCAGTAATGACACTCGTGAGGCCCCAAATAGTCACGGATTGCATAAGGAGGTGAGGTAATAAGCGTGCGCCTCTCTTCTGCTGTGATCTGCTATTTCTCTTAAATTCTCCCCCATTCCCCCTTTCATTTTCATTGTAAACACGAAGAGGTGTTAAAAACTACAAAACTTATTAGAAATCGAGTGAGCTTTTCAGATTGCGAAATGAGTTCTTTTTTTCCCGAAATTTATGATCTGGGAGCTGATAAAATAAGGGTTCCAAGATCTTTAGAACGTTGCTTCTGTAACCATTTTTAAATTAAAGATTAATAAGTACATGAATAACGATGGTAAGGGTTTCATGGTAGCCTTATATTTTCTCCGCAATTAAAACGTTAGTTTTTCTTTCAAGTTTAAGAAAAATTCAGGACGAAAAAAAAAAAAAATCACTCGAAAGATTATTTTTACATTAAAAATGATGATGTCCTGATGGCCAAGTGGCTCGGCACCACAAGGTTTCGGGTTCGAGTTCCGGCGTTGCCATTAATGTTTGTAATGGTTCGGAATCCACTTTAAACTGTAGGTCCCGATATAATATGATAGCAGAGCTTTGTGTGGGTAGTGTTACTCGTGTCCATAGCATATCTTCAAGCTACAAGTGCCCCCTGGATGGTGCTGAATGAGTAACAATGTAGTCCTTGCTTATGGCATAAAAATAACTGTCTCTGCATTGCCAGTTGGATTACAAAAAAAAAAAACCCATTAAAAATGATGATTTTACGAAGTTTTTAATTCAATTAAAATAGATTCGTGATAATGATTCAATAATATAAATTAAATTCCCTTCTTTTATAATCCTATATTCAAATGTGGGGATCGGTGACAGGAATCAGTTTGAAAATTCGATTTTTTTTTTATCTCTCGACTCTTTAACCCCCCAAAAAAAAAAAAAAAAATAGAAGTTAATGCTAGAAGCACTCGATTAATGGTATTAATGAATTAATTAGCACTAGAAGTTAATGCTGTAATTAAATATTAAGGAGGAAATTCATTTGCATCTTTCATTAATACAACTAGTAAAAAAAAAAAACAAAAAAAAAAAAAAAAAAATGCTTTACCAGCATGCCAAGTAAGTGTTGTGACTTTTCTCATCGAGGCTTATAAAAACTGTCTTAGATCCACAATGAAAGAAGTTTAGAAATTATTCTATAATTAAGAAATGATAAGATTTGATGCATTACAAATATACCATGTTTGTGCTTAAAATGTACGATTTTCTTTTGTTTGTCTTAAGCTATTCTATAATACTTTAGTATCTTTTAATAAGGTACTGCTATTTTAAAAAGACACGCTTTTATTTATTTATTTTCATTTTTATATTTAATTTAGAGTAAAAGAAAGCTTTTAAGTTTGTGCCAATATTACACATTTAAATTTGCAAAAAAATAAATATACGTGTTAAAATACATAGATAATAGTTATATGAATTAACGAGTTCAATAAAAATAACTGCTTTTATAACTATACGAGTTCAAAAAGACTTTGAATTTATTTCACAAATTCTTCTAAATCCATTAGTAAACATTATCATATATAAAATTACGGAAATGAGTCAGACATCGGTATAACAAAATCCGACTTCGGAGTCGGGAGTCAGTAGTCGGAAATTTTTTGACCGATTCCGATCTCTGTCTATAATTCTATTGAATTACGACAAGAAATACATATCTGCGAAAAAGAATGACTTTGAGTTGTTATACATAATATCGAATTATTATGAATCGCATTTTGTTATAACAACAAAATCCATGACGACAATTATCGTATAATCTAATATATAATCTTCTAAGGTTTCTACAGAAATTTTTTGTAAGTTGAATTTCATATTATGTGCTAACTTTAAACATTTAACTTTTGCGTATTTAGCCAGAAAGAACTTAAAACACTAATCACTTCAGTCAATCGATTGTTTCGGATTTACATTGTGCAAATACTCTCCGAACAAATTTGAAAACAAGCATTCGCGTAATGCACTTTTTATTGCGCGATGACCGTAAAACAATGATAGCTCTCCAAGACGTTTCGTTCTCAACAGTTCTGTTTCCGTCCTATCACAAAACACAATGAAAAGTTCAACCTATATTTAGCAGTTTACTTTTACCACGTCGTAAATCACGAGTCCAATATTCAGAAAGATAGCAGGAGTTGATAATATAATTAAACAATTAGCCAACGATCTGCTATGGATGATTGCAATTCAACAAGCCAAAGAAAAGTGTTTTAGATTGTTATCGCAAATGCAAGAAAATTTTCTCCTTGATATATAAACTATTTTTTTACAAGAAAGAACGTGAGAATAGAAGGGCATGAAACAAGAAAGAACATGAAATCTTTTTCAATAAATATTTTTTTTGCATATAAAATGCTAAGAAATTTATACGTCTAAATGAATAACATTTAATTTAACTAATTTAGGACTATTTAGGAATTTTCACCTGAAAAATTTCTTTTGCGTTTATTTTCATGAATTATATAATGAATTAAAATAATTTTTCACTTCTAAAACTATAAAAACAATTTAACTGTCGTTATCTTCGTATTTTCCAGAAGTTAAAATATATTAAATAAAATATGTTAATAATAAAATAAATAATTTAATTATTTAGTTAATAATAAATTATATAAATAAATTAGTTAAAATATGCTAAAATATGACGTTAAATAATGACATGCGGCCAGATGGCCAAATGACTAGCGCTCTGGTCTTTATTTCCACAGGCTTCAGGCTCGAATCCAGGCGATGGCATGAATGTTTGTTAGTAGTTCGGAATCCATGTTAAATTGTAGGTCCCGGTCTAATTAGTCCAAAGTGTGCACAAAATGACGGTAGAGCGATAATACAAACAAAATCAACAACGATATAGAGTAAATACGTAGAAAAACTGAAATTCAGTTGGGTGAAATATACATATTTAATTAACGGAACAGTATTCGTGAATTATAAAGTACTTTGCACTTGTTTTTCTGCATAAATATATATTTTTCTTAGCAATTATTACTTATAATGCCACCTCGTGATAAATTTTACTCATAAATTTAACCACTAGCGAAATGTATTAAAAATTAATCAGAACTAAAGAAATACAAGAAATATTTCAGAACTTGCTAGAAAAATAATTGGATGAATTATTAGTTAAGAAAATTTTGTATATTTCACTAATCTATTGTTACCCTTTAAATAAATTTCAAATAACTATCTCAATTATTATGGAAATAAATAATTATTTCAAAACTCCTATTGTCCGAGTCATATCATGCAGTATGAATATCGTTTTAAGACTTAATCACTGAATTCCCGGTATGGGAACGCTGTGGTCAGACACGCAATCAAAAGAAGCCCTACAAGAGGGTTCAATTACTAATACATTGAAGTTCCAAAGGAGCTCACGTAGAGGAAGCATTTCTGCGGATTCCTGCTCTTAAAACTGAAAACCATCACTGAAGTATTCAATGGCTTTTCATCAATAGCATGAAGCACTTCAGTTTCATCCCATTCAAGATTAATCTTCGTTTTCATTATTTAGAAATAAATAAACACTCAAAGAATTGATTAACAACATTTTTTAATCTCAGTTTTGTACACGTTTGCAAATAAATTAGAGATATATGACATTAGAAAAGTAGTTAACATATAAGAAAGATAGGGGAAAAAATTATTTTACGGTAAACTGTAAATGTAATATAAAGTATAAAATAAACGAATGTACAATATTAAAAAAAATATGACAATGACAAACATAAGTAAAGATATTAACAACCGGGAGGTTTGGTTTGATTTGATTTGATTGATTTGTCACTCTACGGTCTTTTTTTGCACATTTTAGGTTAATTAGATCGGAACCTACAGTTTATGTAGTTTAAACCACTAACAAAATAAGAAACATCCATGTCATTGCCAGGATTCGAACCTGAAGTCTGTGGTAACCAAATGCCAGAGAGCTAACCAATTGGCCATCAGGCCGCTAACAACGACGAGCGGAATTCTACATTATGTGAATAAATCTTTATAAGGAATATCAGAAAAAAAATGACAAAACTATGAATATTGAAACAATCTGAAGAACTAAAAGTGAAAATATTTTACAAAAAAATTGAAAGAAAACAAGTTTTAAATTTTTAAGTATATTTGAAAACAAGACGCATATTTCTCTGTCTTATAGAAACCGACGACAAAAAAATAAACAGTAAAATTTCTTTTAAAAATCAAATTATAAATATATTAGAACTTATACGGTAGAATTCTTTATTAAATACATCCATTACATAGATAATATTTCTTTCATATAAAATGAATTTAGAATCTAAATTCGAACTTTATATTTATTTTCACTAAAGTAACATATTGTCGTTTTACACATCAGAAATAAAACAATTAAGCCTAATTTGATACAACTGAATTAAAATTATTTAATTTCAAGTTCTTTCAATCTTTTAACAAAGAACAGAAATAAAACATTTAAATTTATAGCATTTTCTTTTAAAAGGAAACCTTTTAGGCAAAATTAAAAAAAAAAAAAAATTTACGACATGACCCACGTGCACGGGATTTTCCCACGCAACTCGAATCCTTGCTTTTTCAGGAGCAGACGGAAAAAGGGAAAGGGGGGGGATGAGCATAAGGAAATCAGAAATCACCGTTATTCCGACATTTTCACACTCCTAACCATCTCCATCCCTCCGTTTAGAAATTTTTTTTTAAAAATCTTCGGACAGTTTTTTTTTTTTTTTTACCACCACCTTCCATGCATATGCACCTGTTGCCTGTAGAAATCCATGGCCGGGTTGGGGATAATCCCTTATATAAGTCTGGGAAGTCCGCATCGAGACTGGCTGCTGTTCGAATTATTTCGTTCGAAAAAGCCCCCTCTCCCCCCCCTTACCATTTGTTCTTTATTTTTTATTCCTTTTTTTCCTCTCACCCTCCCTCCTGGTAAGAAAACGGTGTCGATGTGACGTAACAATGGCTGTTTCATGTGGTCTTCTTTCAGGTGGCCTTGCCATCTGCTTCCGGTCTTCCTTCCACCAAACCGGAAATTCGACCAGGCGTCATTTATACTTTTTTTTATACAAGGAGCAGATCTTTTTCTTTTTTTTTAGAGGTGAAGAAGAAGAGAGAGCTCCCTAGGAGGGTCTCCCTGGTCCAGTCCTACAGAGGTCAGTGTCCCCTCCGCGGTTTTCCGATGGGAGGGAAGATTGAGGGATCTTTTTTCGGCCCCTTCTAAGTGGGTTGTTTACAAGAAAGTACCGCTATCTTGGGGAAAGGGGGGTTTGATGTATTAACAGCACGTGGAAGTGGACTTCGCGGGTCTATTTACGGACATAGTACATTGCCACTTCATTTACTATTGGAGTAACGGAAAAAATGGAAATTCCCACGCTACCTTTTCTTTTCTTTCTTTCTTTTTTTTTTTTTTAAATTATACGATTTCATTGAGAATTTTTTATATCAATGATTAAATTTTTTTTTTCTCAATTTCAATGATAAAAATGCAAAATTAATTTTTTTTTTTTAAATTCTAAATATTTGCATACAGTAAAAAGGAAGAAGATGAAACAATGTATGTTTCATAATTGACAAGTATAACATAGAGCATCAAAAATATTTATAATATAAATAAATGCCTTTTTTTTATAACAAATATCTATAAAACAAATTCAAAATTTATTTTCATTTTTGGACTTGGCAAATTTTAGCAATAGTAGACATTAAAAGTATGTTTATTAATCATGAATTATAAAAAGATATGCTTTCAAAATATAAAGAAAAAAAAAAAGCATCTAACGTTATTTGTAAAAACAAAATTTTATTTGTACAAACATAATTTTCATGTACTGCTTTAGAATGCTTTTTAACTATCAATACTGTTATTGTATGTAAATTATTATATACATATATGTTGCCCATGAGTTGTATGCAATTTTTAAAGCTTTATGAACAGTTGAGAGTAGGAATGCAAAAACTGTTAACTTGCTAACTGTCCTTCTTAAACGAAAACAGGCTTCAGGTTCGAATCCTGGCGGTGGATGTTTGCTAGTAGTTTGAAATCCACGTTAAACTGTAGATCCTGATCTAATTAGCCTAGAGTGAGAAAAAGATGACCGCCCATCGACAAACCAAACCTTCTTAAACGAATAAAATTATTCAATCGCAGAAATGTTTCTTGCAAGTTTTAGATCACCAGTGCATAATACAAGTTACTTTGCAATTCTTTTACATCTGGTTCTCTCTCTGTATAAATATATTACATTTATGAAGTCAATATTTATATTAAATTCAACCAAGTCATTTTAATATTACGTTGCTTATTACGCCGATTTTTGATGTTAAAAATACACAACAAAAGCTTGAACATATGATAGCAGCTAATGAAGCCAAATTAAAATAGCAAAATTAACCACGCGTAATGGGGGAGGAACCAAAACTTTTCACAAAAGCGAGATTTCCTCTCTGATCAAAAATTGAGCCCGCTGCTTGTCCAAGACTGACAAACGATGCAGATGAAATTTCGATCGAAGTGAATAGCGGCAAAATCGTGACGAGAAATTTTCGAATGGCTGTGACCTCTCCAGCAAGCAGAAGGCGGAGTTGGGGAATCATTCATTATTGCATGCCTTTTCAAAGAGCTCCACTGGGTTACGCCACCAAGAGACTACAACATCGGTTTGCAAATTGACACTAGTGAGTGAAAGATTATATGGAATTTTTAAACCGCGTTGAATTACATCAAAACAGGAAATTGTTAAAATTATTTGGTCAAGTCTGTAATGAGTTTTATTTTTTTTTTTTTAAAGACTTTTATGGGATAAGGAGTTAGTAGTACAACGCATTAAAACAATAGTATCACGAATTTGCAAAATTGTAAAAGCAACAGATTGGGTTTTGATATTGCATCAAAAAAATCTGTAATCACTTTTAAGAAAAATAATTTGTAACTAATATGGCAATAAATTTGCATTTGATTTCACGATAAATGTTTATTATTTTTATTTAACCCAGAAAATGGATAATATATATTAAAAATTAACAGTAAATTACTAAAAAATACGTACATTATTTTGACTTAAACAGACTTAATCTTAGAATATTAAAATACTACGTAAAATCTTATATATACCAGATTAAAAGTTATCGAAGAAAGATTGCTATATGTTACGACAAATTAAAAAAAATTATTTAAAATAATTCGAAAATGCATTTTTTTTAAAATTTTTCATTTAATTGACAATTTCATTTTACCCCATATCCTTGCGCACTTTAAAAGTAACAGTTATTTATAACATGGTACAGGTTTTATAAATTACCATTATTACTAGTTGTCGTTATTATTTTCTTGTATAAGTTATAGCTCCTTATAAGTCAAATTTTGTAAAAGAATTTAGACCTATTTTCACTGAAGGAAATTTACAGTACTTTGATATATCCAATCAAATCGCACGTACACATACTCGAATACTTGGTTTTGATTTGCATCCCTTATGTTACACATCCACGACTCTGCATTTGAAATCAGGGATTTCAGTTATTTCTCGAAGTAAGTGTGAGCTTTATGCATCCTCTCTTGTACAATTAGAAATTTCTTCACCCGAAAGGGTAAGTCTTCATTTCCACCCCCTTTCTCTTGCACTAAACCTCAGCCTCATTCAAAACGATTGATAATTGCTCAAATATGCTACATTATGATTAATAATTGGGCCAATATGCTACATTATGACTAATAATTGGGCAAAAATGCTACATTTGAAGTACTATAGATATCAATAAACAATGAACCTCTTTTCACAATTCACACAGGAAAAGCATGTGTATATGTTTTCCAATATATAAATATATATTGACAACTATCAAATATGCTTATAAGATAAAACAAATTGTATTAACAGCAGTTACAAGTGTATCTTAATAGATACGAAAAATAATAAAAACATCTAAGAAACTTATTGTCAACCTTGCTTCCCAAAGCGACCGAGTGGGTATTACCATCCTTTGTGATCCCAACAAGTAATTTTTAGTTCAATTGTAACCATCAATTGCGCGGTTCAATAAATTGCAACCCATTTTCGAAGTACTTGGGTTCTGATTTACATCCCTTATGTTACACATCCACGACTCTGCATTTGAAATCAGGGGTTGCAGTTACTTCTCGAAGTAATTGTGAGTTCTATGCATCCTCTCTTACACAATTCGAAATTTCTGCACCCGAGAGGATTAGTCTTCCATCCCCCCCTCCACCCCTCCCTGCACTAAACCTCAGCCTCATTCAAAACGAGCTTTCAGCGATACATAGGTGCACTCTAAAGAATGTTAAATATTTGGACAGGCTCATACCTGGTGATGAGAACCTTTGCTTCGGGTACAAATATGCAAATGAAGGCGGGGTTTCTATCCCTCCCCCCCCTTACCTCGGCAGTTGCGGCACGGTCACAGTTTTAACGAGGGATGAAAGGATAGCGACAGTTTGAATATGTTAGTTTAGCTTTCCCCAGAGTGGCAGGGTTTTATTTCGGAATTCGTTTTTGAAATTGAAGGGATGCCGGAGATATGGTTGGAGACATGGTAATGGGAAATGAGGTAGTGGCAAAGGAATTCCATCACAGAAATTCGAGACTAGACAATGCAGTGTTTTGAAATTAGCTTCATAAGCGCCGCGTTTCTCGCCCATCTTTATTAGTACATATATATATATATACAATATAAGCAGATGAATGTCGAAAATGAAGTGGTTGGATACAAGTTGTCAACATTTTCATTAATTTGAATAATTTTGGCATCGCTTTCATTTAAAGCAGATGAATTATCGATAGTTGTTGAAAATCGCCGTCAGATATGTCGGTATAATTGAGGGTAAATATTATAATTTAAGGCAATAAAGATTTCTTGAATTTATGAAAGTGAATCGTTCTAAGCGGTATCCTTGTGAAAATATAATTTACCAGATGAATATGTGTTAAAACTAAATATTAAAAAATTAAATATTAAATCAATACATCACAATTCATAATGCTATTAATTATTAATAAATTTTAATGAAGATGCAGAACTTCTTTGAAGTAAATGAAGTAATATGGAAATTAGATTATTACTGTTAAATGGTTTAATTTTAAAATGGCACCAAAATATTTAATGAAGCAATAATTGATATTGATATTCATTGATAACATTGATATTCTTATCATTAAAAATTATTTAACAAGATAAATTCATTTTAATTGTAAAGCTATTTCTTGCTTTGTAATTTTTACACAAATATCGAATAGATAAATTATTCTAATATATTTTCTAAACTTTATTGCACTAAACTTTCTCATTTAAAATCCTTAAAAATTAATATATGCTGATATTTTTCTATATTTTTTATAAAATTAAATATTCATTTTAACAGGACGCGAAAGTTTTTAAGATTTGAGATGATTGCACTAATAATAATGACTCTTTAAATTGATTATTATAACGCATTTTTAGGGATTAATTAGTGGGTTAATACACTAATATAAACATCTTTTTATGTGATTTTATAAATTATTTGATGTACAAATAATTCCGTAGGCATTTCACAGACATTGATAACTCTGCATTTTTTTTTTCCGAAATAAAATGTCTATAATTTAATTAGATACTTTAAAGAATACAAACTAACTTATATCGTTAAATATCATAATTAATATTATATTAGTATATCATAAGTACTATCATAACTTATGCCGTCATAGCTAATATCCCAATCACTAACGTATATTGATATAAAGAATTAAACAAATAATTCATAAACAAATAATGTTATTGTGAAATAATGTTTACATTTAAAATTATTTAAACAAAAAGATTTAGTTTTTTGTTATTTTTATGTTAAAAAAAAAAAAATCCTATACAGTTCTGATTTTAGTTAATAGCATGTAGAATCTATGATATCTGGTGTAAATATCATGGATAAAAAATATGTTAAAACTGCTTGTTTAAACAAAAATAATTTGAGCCCCTTGCTCTGTTTAACAAAAGCAATGTAACGCCAAACGCACTGTAATCATTTTCCACCTCTTCTAATGCATTAAAAACATTTTTCAAAAGTATTTATTTTGTTGCGAATATTATTCCAATAATTATATAATCCAGTAAAATAAACAAAAAAACAATTTACACAGTTCAATCATTTATCATCATCAACGAAAGTATTAAAAATTTTAAAAATCAGCGTTTGTTGCTTTCTAACAAGTAATTAATACATTCCAAAATGCTGAACTCTATTTTGAATTTCTATCACTTTAAGCTTTAGGATAGAGGGGGTACAGTAGGGTACAAAAAGTTTGTTGAAACAAACACAAATGCAACGAAGCAAAAATTCCAAATTCTTGAAAAATTCCATACATATGGAGAAATAGAAGTACTTAGTCAAATTATTAATTTTTGTTTCAAACAGACTTAAAAAATTGTTCACCTGAATTATTAGACAATAATGGTTAACAAGCAATATTTAGCAAGAAGTTATGGGATAATCCCCAGAAAGTACAATTCAAATCATCAGCATTACACACATAGGTGAAAAGCTTCCTTTTCTAACATAGCAGGCGATGAAACATATAAGCTCACAATTTATAATCCACAATTTTGAACAGAATCTGCATAAGTCAAATGTTAATTTAAAAGATTTCGAATCTACGAGTCCCGAAATAATTTACGCAGTTCAAATTTATTTACATGAGAAGCGTAAATCATCCAAAGGCTACAACAAGTCAAATTTCAGACATTAAAATGTCTTACGTATGTACTTCAACGAATGCAAATTGAGAGAGAGAGAGCGCCGTGCATAACTCCACTGAGTCAACCCAAACCCTTACCCGATGGCTTTATTCCCCCCTACCTCACCCCCAACGAGTCCAAAATCTCTCCCCCATTCCTCCTTCCACCAACATTTTATGCGAACACCTATTCCAATTTATAGACCACATTTCAAAAGCGGGGGTCTCTAATTTCCAAGAGTCGCGATCTATGCAGTTCTCCAGCACGAACCCATTTCGAGCCCGACTTCCCCCTTCTCTGGAAATTTCCGCCATTTAAAACCTCTTGCAGAACCAGGCGCACAGAAGTCCGACATTCCCCCCATTCGTTCTGTGTTGCGACTGTTATTCGGGAGAGAGAAGATGCAGATGAGGATGCCATGGAGGATGGAGAGCAGTAGCGGGATCATTAGAGGCAGGAAAAGAGAGGAAAGAGGTAAGCGCGGATCGATTGGGGGAGGGGGGAGGAAATGTAACACGGGGTGGAGGGGGGAGTGCAGGGTCGATAGCTGGAAGGGTCCAGTGACGGCTATTAAAAATGGATGTAGTAGAAGGGCATGGGCGAGGCACATTTGCATGAGGATGAAGGGAGCAAGGGGTGTGGAGATTTCTCCAAAGCAGCTTTGCATGGCTCGCGGTGGCACGGAAATGTGTAGCTTCATGGCGTCGTCAGCACTTGGAAAACATGAATGGAATGTCTCTTAGAATTTTAAATTCGTTCCTAATCATTATTCTGTGATTTAATTTGTTTAAATTAACGAAATTATGTATAAACATAAACTTAATTTCTTTTAGTATAACAGGATCTTCTTAAGTTACAACTAACAAAAGATTCCATGATGTTTTCTTAAATCTATACCTGAATTTTTAATTGCTATTTTTTTGTTTAAAAAAATATGTGAAATTGGAGCAAAAAGAATTAATGGTAAAGTAAGGGGTGTGGAAATTTCTCTGAGGCAGCTTTGCATGGTTCGTGGTATTTCAATGGGGCATGGAAACATGTAGCTTCGTGTTATTTGAATGTGGCATTGAAACATGTAGCTATGTGTTAATTAGCAAAAATATGTGAATTAGGTGCAAACCAATGAATGGTAAAGTAAGGGGTGTGGAAATTTTACTGAAGCAGCTTTACGTGGTTCGTGGTATTTGAATGTGGCGTGGAAAGAGGTAGCCTTCATGGTATTGTAAGTAGTTGAAAAAATACACATCGAATATCCCATGAAATTTTAAATTTATTCCCGATCAATATTTTGGGTTTTAATGTTAAAGTTATTTAACACAATTAATTAAAGGGGATTTGTTAATATGAAAAGAAAGCTGACAAAAAAAAAATAAATAAATAAATAAATAAAAAAAATATCGTATATACATTTTTAATTGGTGTTCCTTAAAAAGAAATTGAGAAAATTTGCAAAATTATTTGACGGCTTATGGAGAAAATAAATACATGTTGCATTTAATTCCCGTTAGTTAAAACAGGCTAATTTTAAAATAGCTATTAAATATAATTAACTTCATTTCTCTGTGAATGTTAAAAAAAATATAAAATAAGATTTAATACTTGACACAAAATTAAAAAAAAATTAAGAGAAAATTATGTATTTTTCTGTTAATTTTTTAAATCAGAATTAATACAAAAACATAATTACAGAGCTCAGCAACAACAGATAATGTCATGCATACAAGAGAGAGCAAATTCCATGAATTTGATTAAAGATGTAAAGATTTTATCCTTTTATGCCTTGCTTAATTTATATTGTTTCTGGGGAAAGATATCTAATATTTCAGTTTCTATAGAGCGATCAATCAGTGATTTATTCTACTAAAGATATATAGTTTGAATAAAAATTAATGGAAAAAAATGTGTTTGACTATTTTTATATAAAGTTTTTTGAAAAAATATGATGCAATATTTTAATCCCTCTAAATATATCAACAACTGTCAGAAATAATTTTATATTTAAAAGAAACTGCACAACTATTTAAAAACAGTGCTTGTTTATTAATTTAAACTTTAAATGCTAATATTAATTGAACTTAGTGTATTAAAGAAAACATTTTTTTTAGTATTTTCCGATTAATCATATCCATATAAATCTCTTATAAAAAGATTTAAAAAATACGAAATTAAAATTTACTTTTCTATCATAGCAAGCACGTGCACATCTTCAGTTCATTTCGCAAGTATATTAGCAAAATGATCCATGTAATTGTAAACACGGAGTCCATTCTTACAAGCTCCCATAAAAAAAAACTCCCCAACGGACATTACAGAAGAATTTGCAAAGAGGGAATGTAAACATGACCTGCAGTCCCCACAAAAGCTCATTTGTAGCTCATTCAGTATTGGGCAGCACATAATTTGCTAAAGCCCTGGGGTTACTTTTATTTATGTTGTTTTCGGCGTTGGCTGTCCATCTCCTGCCCAGTGAGCGGCGAGTAAACAAACAAGTGAATGTCTGACTGGTCAGGGTCAGGGGTCAACCCCCCAGTAGTTCTGGAATTCCCGCTGGTAGGTCACGTGACACCCGTTGCCCTGAGTCCACTACTTCGGTATGCAGGCAGCAAGTGCACGACCTTTGAGGAATGACCAATGGGGTCAATGGACGATTGAAAGGGGGGGTTCTTCTACCAGAAGGGGGGAGGTCAAGCGAGGGCAATGACCTGGTTGCAACAACAAGGTGGGGCGGGTTTCGCCTACTTAAGTTACCCCCCCCAGCAAAGACGATGTCCCAATACATCTGGTGGACACTTGTCATTTAGAATGTCTGGAAGAACTGCTGCAGTGGCGCAATGTGGGATCTCCCGTAGAAACTCGAAGCGTGAAGGACTAAGCAAATAAATGAATGAATAGGCATGCTGGTGTGTAGACTATTGAGTAGGAAATAGGACACACCTGTACTACTGTACTAAAGAAATACTTTACTTCCGTAAACAAAGGATATGGCTGAAGATATCTGAAGTTTGACCGGGTTTTTTTTAATGGATTTATATAAAATTTTAATTTAATTAAGATTATTTTTAAATCAACATATTCGAACACATTTATCAATAATTTGTTAAATTATTGATCAATACAAAATAATTTGTTTTTATTTTATTGGAAATTAGAACAAACTTAATTCGAATATTAATCACTTATAAAAACAAATTAAATAAAAATTCAGCATTTTTATAAAAACATAAATTAAATTATTTATGGAAAAAAAAAAACAATTAAATTAATAAAATTCATTATATATTTTTTTTATTTTATCATTTAAGATGTTTAAAATTTTGACCTATTTTATATTTAATGTTTATAATATGTAATGAACCAAATGGAAGTAAAATATAAATATTATGAAACATATTTAATAAATATTATGAAATGAATATTCTAATAAATATTATGAAACATAACATTTCGTTGCATTGCATTCAATATTTATAGCAATTTCAAAGGGAGGATAATTGCTAAACAATTATAATCGGCTTATCATAAAAAACGAAATTAGCATTATCGATGATTTTCAAAATAAAAACTAACAAGAGTGAATGAAATTCCTTTATTCTTTACAGTAGAATTATACAGTTTTTTTTTTTCAAATACATTTTTTGATAAATATATTCCTAATAGTTTTTTAAAATACATTTTACATAATTCTGAATTAAATAATTAATTCTGAATATTCTAAAATAAGACTACTAATAAAACTAAATACGCTAAAATAATTCTGAGAGGTAACGAGTTTTGAGATAATAACGAGTTTTTTTAATATCTATTTTGACGCTATAAATGAAACAAAATTTGTTTAAAGAACAACAATTAAAATTTCAAAGTAAACTTATTAAAGATAAGAAGGAATTACACAATTAAAATAAATATTTACGGTGGATTAGAAAAGAAATAGAAATAAGGGCATGAGCGAAGAAAAAAATCAGTTTTTACATTGAACTTTATTACAAAAATACAATTCATTCATAAAAAAAAAAAAAAAAAAAAAAAAAATTTACATAAAAAAAAAAAAAAAAAATACTAATAATAATTTTACAAATCTTCTACCGTGAAAGTTTAAGAAAAAAAAACCCAATTTTAGTATTTTATTGTAATGGAATTAGCAATAATTATAAAATCATTAGCAACAAAAATATAATGAGTGATACAGCAAAGTATTTGTTTCTTAGTATAGTATAATGTTATGAGAGCATAGAGTATAGGGAAAATTAGAGTTTGAAACAAATATGCCCCCCAAAAAAGTAAACCGAAAATTGTACAGAAATATTACTGGGAAGTATTATAACATAAAAGTTTTATAATATTTTAGACCTAAACCAACTGAAGAATTAAATTGAGCACTCAATTCAATTGAGTAACTTTTAAGTCAAGTACCAGAAAATATCCTTATTTGGTATAAAATATTCAACAGGAAGTTTAAAGGGAAAAAAAATTGGTACAATACTGTATATATATCACGGTATTGTACCAAATTTTTTTATTATATTTAAACAATAAAAATTTATAAAATTTATATTTTTATTATTTTAAAAATAATAAAAATATTTTAAATAATACAAATGCATAAATTTAAAAAATTTTAAAAATTATCTATATTATTTTATGAAAATTAAAATATTTTATAAATTTTATAAACTTAAAAAATTTATAAAATTATTATTTGTATTTTTATTATTTTTTTAAATTATTTAAAATTTATAAAAAAAAAATGTATTGTACCAAAAATTTATATAACAAAATCCTTTCTTCCTATCATTAACTAATTCATACTAGAATTCATTTGCATAAAAGTATAACAGTACATTTAACTGTAACAGAAACATGTTCTTCCGAAAAGAATTCTGTCATTTAAGATAACTGTGAAAAAAAAAAAACAATGTTAGTTTAGCGCTGTTTATCACCCCTACACGGGTTTTATTTCTTGGATAACTTCAACCACACTCGCATTCGCCCTCTTTCGACCTCTAAATCAGATCACCACAGGACGATTTTTAAGCCACATAATAAAATACGTCCAGGCAGTCAAAATATTAACAAAAAAGTTATACTTCCAAGGTCGGAGTCCAAGATCTCTAACGACATCCGCTTCTTTTTTTTGTTTTGTTATTCTTTTGTTTATTATTATTACTATTTTTTTTTTTAATTCAGAACGTCACGTGGTACGAAACAGCAGCCATCGTTTTGGTCAAACGGCGGGTTGCAAGCACTCATATCTGACCGCCGAGGTCACTCGTTGTCAAACGTCGGAAAGAATCGAGTAATACATAGCACATGTGGAAGGAGAGGGAAAAAAAAAAACCAGAAAGAACAGTTCTGCCCGTAACAATTCCTCGTAAATAAGGGGAGCGTTGATGTAACAAAGGAGCTTTCGAAAGAGGTCACGTATGCTGAGGATTCAGAAGTCAAAACCACAGATTCAGAAGTTAAGTAAATCACTGCGGAATCAGAGACCATTGTTCGATGTGCAACAACTTTATCTGTTTTGGAAAGAGAGAAAAATGGTTCTTCAATTTAGACAGGTGGCTGCTGGAAAAAAAATCAGATGTCGTTCGTTTTCCATTTATTACTACGTTGGTACACACTTTTCCCATAAAAAGGAACGGAAATGTAAAATTAGATGAGAAAAGTGCTTCAAACAAGGTTAGAAATATAATTAAACATAACCGTATATTTCGAAGTAGAAGCCGAAAATTTTAGAACTTTTTTTTTTGAAGTTAAAATTATGGGGGGCGGCTTATATACGGACACACTGATCTCGCAAAAAAAGGGCGTTAGGCGGCTCAAGCAAAAGATCGATTTATTTATTTATATTTCTCATGAAAAAAGCAATAACTTTAAATTAAATGAGTTATATTATCTTTGGAATTGTTTAGATTGTAGGTTTATAGTGTCGTCGCCAAAACGAAAAATTTGATCTTTATTTCTTTAATTTATCTTTACCATCTTTATTTCTTTAATTTGTTTTTCTTATGAAAAGAATAATTTTAAATGAAATAAGTTATTTATTTTATAAAAATGAGTTGTATTATTTACCGAAATGTACACCATAATGATAGAATAATAATAAAATACAATATGCATAATGAAAGTTACAGGAATTTTTTTCCATTTCGGCTAATATACTGGTTTTGAACTTCATGCGAATTTTTTTGACATATTTTACACTATTGAATATTTTTTTTTTATCAACGCCATTATTAGCTGTTATTAGCCATTAAAGCTATTATTAGCATTTATTAAAGTGTTTTGAAATAACATTAATTCTAAACACTATTAGATCTCATTCAAGTAAAATTAAAGGCTTTTATGTATTATTGACATCTCGTTATTTTACAAAAATAGTATATGTCTCTCTACGGTCATTTTCTGAACAGTTTGAGCTAATTAAGCCAGGATCTACGGTTTAAAACAAAATAGAGAACAAAGAAATAACTATTAAAATAATGATAGTTTAATGGCGATAATATCCCAAATTAAGATCTGCTATACTTTTTTTTAAAATAAATAATTAATAATTATATTACAAAAATTGGGTTGTATAAAGATAACTTACGGCAAACTAAGTTAAAAAAAAACCCTACAAATATAAATTTTCCATCAACTCAATCACACATCCGAAAGGTCAGAAAATATTCCGGAAATAGAGAATTACAAACTTATGATCATTTAATAAAAAAAAAATCGAATCAAACGATTAAATAAATACTGTTACACAAAAATAACAACTAAAACAGATATTGATCTCAAATAAGATTTTGTTTTTGTATTGGATAAATAACAGAAAAACTAAAATCTTTATTTCATCACCTGTCTTAACCATTGGATGGTAAAACTCAAGGTATTAAACGAGAGATTCACTTTGAATGAATTTATTTCCATTTATGCATAAACACACCCACACAAACACGTAAGTTCCGGGATAACATCTTTTCACACCTTGTTATTATATATTTTGTACAAATTTTTGTGTTTTTTTTTGTTTTTTTTGTTTTGTTTTTTTATCTGACAATGCAGATTTGCCATTCAACCTTTTGATATGTTTATTAAAAGATTTTTCGTTTCGTTGCTGTAGCTTATGTGAACTGCAAGCTTCGTATCTTGAACATTATTATTTTTATTTTATTTATTTATTTACTTTTTTTTCGGGGGGGGGGGAGTTTCAAATGTGAGACACTCAGAATTTTTATATTGCGAATGCTATGATGGTTGTACTAAACAATTTGTGTTAAGGAATACCGGTAATAGCTATTGGCGTATAAATGGGTTATGTTTTCAATTCACTCCTTGTTTGTTATCCTTTGATTTTTGTGTTTATGCATTGTGTTCTTTACAATGTATATAACAAAAGGCTCATTGTAACTGTCATTCTCAAAATGGAAGAGATAAGAGAAAATACCAGGACGTTAGCTTTATGAAGGGTCAGTTAGCTTTCAGGATATTAAAAATAATATTGTGTAGTACTTCTGCTAGAAAATTGACTGTGAAAACTATGTTAGAGAGATTAAAAGAATATCGTTTAAAACACAAGTTCTAAGTTTTATATATTTAAAAATTATACAGCCAACTCTTAACTTAGAATTCAAAAAATCCCTTTCGTATTCTCCAAGTTCCCTGGTGTTATGACAAATGAACTTTCGACAACTGATAATTTTTAGTTATCTATTTAAAATGTCCCCACAATTTTTTTATATTCAAATACACCACAATTTATAATATTTACATGTGGAAAAATTGCCGATTTATTTTTTTAATTTCTTTTAGATAAAATTTTGAAAATGCTAAAAAATTAATGCGAATTTTGAAATGTGAAAAAATATTCGGATAATTCCTTACTGATTATACATATCTTTTAGAGACAGATATACTATCCTGTCAAAAACAGGGGAAACTTTATCAAGAGTCAGTTAGCTTACAAGATATTAAAAATAGTACTGTATAGTATTTCTTGATAGAAAGACGACTGTGAAAACAATGTTCTGAGATAACTAACTGAATTCAACGATCCCGTGTTTTTAGAGAGAGATTAAAAAGATATTATTTTGTATATATATGTTTAAATAATATCTTAATATGTTTAAATAATATCTTAATATGTTTAAATAATATCTTTTTAATCTCTTTCTAAAAACACGTGATCGTTGAATTCAGTTAGTTATCTTAGAACATTATTTTCACAGTCGTCTTTCTATCAAGAAATACTGTACAATATTAATATCTTTTTCAGAATATTCGGATAGTTCATACTATAAATATCTTTTAAAGACAAATACTGTACTATATCGCCAAAATATAATATTTCGGGTTATATATATATAAAGAGGAAAGAAAAGAAGAAAAAAAGATATTAAAAATAATATTGTATAGTATTTTTTGATAGAAAGACGACTGTGAAGTTAGTTATCTAAAACATTGTGTTAAGATAACTGAATTCAACGATACAGTGTTTTTGAGAGAGATTAAAAAGATATGTATACAACATATATTTTATAATATGTTTAAATACTAATAAAGTCGTCGGTCTGTCAAGAAGTACTATATTAATACCTTATAATATCTATGTAATATCTTAATATCTTTTTCAGAATATTGGGATAATTCCTACTATAAATATCTTTTAAAGACAAATACTGTAATATCTTGCCATAATATAATATTTCAAATTTAAAAAAAGAAAGAAAGCCTGTATAAAAACACTTTTACAAACGTCGCACTTAAATTCCAGACTTGGTCGGGTGTCTACTAATATCTAGGTGCAAGCGCAAACACTGTGTTAACGGTATCTGCCGAGGGGGTATCCGTCATAAAAACTGCCCACGCCAGTGGTCAAAGGAGCAAGGTGGGCAGGTTATCAACAGGTGAGGGGGTGGGGGTGAGGAGGGGGGAGGTAGAACTTGGCGACCGCAAGAAGAGTTGCGAGTGGCGTTGCAATGACCTTCATGGAATGGCTCGAGTTGGCTGATGCAAAGGGTCATCTCGACCTTCGCATCTCACGACACTAGCCACTGAAGACCACGTGGTCGGCAAAGGCGTGGGACCCTTTCTCTCTTTCTCTTTTTTATTTGTTTTTATTCGCATCAGTACCTCTACATGACGACGGCGGAGACATGTTTAAGTGTGGCGCAACAGGGATTAATCGCCAACTAACGAGAAGAAGTCAATAAAATGCAATTATTTTTAGACGGGAGTTTTTGCGACATGACGTAACCTAGCTAGCTGCCGGACCGCAGATGCAAGGATAGGGATTAACCGTTTATTTTATAAATAGATATTGGGGACACAGGGATCAATGAGAATTTATTTTCTGAGAATGGACCGATTACTACATAAGATGAATATAGTGTTATGTAGAGATGAGTTTTACTGCATAAAATTAATGTAAACTCAATACATTTGTTCACAAAAATTATGTGCAGAAAATATTATCAATGGATGTTGATAAAATATTTGGAATTCAGGTTATATTATACTTATTAATTTGTCAAAGTATTTTTTAAAAGATATTTAATGATTAGATATGCAAGTAATTCGAACATGACGAGTTACAATAAATGAAAACAATCAGTATATTTGTTAGAAAAATGAGTTATCTATTTTTAAAAATATTTTCAATATGTACAAACAAATCAGATTGTAATGACGATTTAATTATACTCAAAAATATATCATTTTACAAAAACTGAATATGGAAGCATGAACTAAATAAACTTACCAGAAAAGACAATAAGTTAATTTTTAACTTCAGAACAATGTTTAAAGTAGATGTCATTTATTATTTATCGCTATTATTTTTAATGATTACGCATAAATAAATGAGTTCAATATTTGTGAAGCAACTTTTTATTTAGTTATTGTAAGGTGGCTTTTCCTCTAAGCTGTAGAATATGCCGGTAAAACAGTTTTACAGATAAGGTCATAGATTTAAAGAATTGTATTGTTTCAAATATCGATATGATACAGTAACTAATTTAAAAAGTTTTTTTAATAGCAATATATTTAACTACCTATTTATGTGTTCATAAAATGAAAACAAATTATTCTACTGACACACTTATTTTATTAATTTTTTTTTCTTCATGATAGTACATAACAATAAATAATACTTAAATATCAGTAGAATTACTAATCTTTTTATGAATATTTTTTTCCTAATGCAACAGGAAAACATTGACACAATTTTCTTCGATGCCTTAAGGCAAGAGCTGCACCGACGTTACTCACTTAGCACTACGCAGGAAGTAAGTGTAGCTTGAAGATAAGCTACGGACGCGGAGTAACAATACCCCCCGCAACGCTCTACGATTATGTTAGACCGGGACCCACGGTTTAAAGTGGATTCCGAACCACTATAAACATCCATGGCACCACCGGGACTCAAACCCAAAAAATGTGGTACCGAGCACCAGAGCGCTAGCCACTCGGCCATTCAGGCCCTCTTTTTATGAATATAAATTCATAAAATTCATTTTATTTTTTTTTTTTTTTAATTATTTATTTCATAACATAAAATAAATAAAAATAATCTTTTATTAATATTTTTGTGTCGAGTAAACAGTTAACATTTAATAGTTTTTAATTAATACGATTAACTTTTAAGAGTCCTCCGATCTCACGAAAACTCACTTTCGGATTGATCCCTTTTCAAAGAAAATCTCCATCCCCCCCCTTTTTATTTTTTTATCCTACATTCAAGATCAGGTGTCACAGAGGTAAGCGATCAAGAGGGTGTGCAAAGAGTAGTGCTCTGTGCAATACAGAAGGACAAAAAAAAAAACCGGTACAGGGCGTCTGTGTTGTGTCTGTCTGTCTTACTAAAGGGAACTAGAAAATATTTACAGACGTGAAACATGGGACCGACACTTACAGAAAAAATTTCTTTTCTATCTGAGTACATTAAAAAATTGAGTAAAATTTTTGATTGAAGTATTAAAATTCAAATAAAAATGAGAAAATTGAGTAAAATTTTTGATTGAAGTATTAAAATTCAAATAAAAATGAGAAAATTGAGTAAAATTTTTGATTGAAATATTAAGGTTCAAATAAAAATGAGAAAATTGAGTAAAATTTTTGATTGAAGTATTAAAATTCAAATAAAAATGAGAAAATTGTGTAAAATTTTTGATTGAAGTATTAAAATTCAAATAAAAATGAGAAAATTGAGTAAAATTTTTGATTGAAGTATTAAGGTTCAAATAAATATGGGAAAATTGAGTAAAGTTTTTGATTGAAGTATTAAAATTCAAATAAAAAATGAGATAATTGAGTAAAATTTTTGATTGAAGTATTAAGGTTCAAATAAATATGAGAAAATTGTGTAAAATTTTTAATTGAAGTATTAAGGTCAAAGTAAGGTAAAAATCAAAGTAGTTTTCAAATATCTTTTAATATTAAAATATATTAAAATCCTTTAAAGAATATAAGAATCACATAAAAAAAATATGTTTTCTTGAGTATGTTAAATTTTAAATGACTTAAGTTTTTGAAAGATATGGGGCAGATATTACTGAATTGCTAATACTTTTTTAAATTTATAACCTTTTGGAAATTGTATCAATTAATGAAACAAAATCGGAAACTCAATTAATAATATATTATTAATCCATTTTGCTTTTGCATTAGTGATTAATTTAAAAACCACATTTGTTGTTGTTGTTGTTTCTTATCCCACTTGGCTGGCCAAGCCCACGAGCCCATACGTGCTCATGATTGAAGGGGAAGGAAGCAGCTTCTGCTGTGATGGAGCACCCATAGGTAGAAGCCTGACTTTTGCTCCGTGACGCTCTTACAGTCATACGAGACTGGGACCTACAGCTTAAAGTGGATTCCGAACCACTACAAACATCCATGTCACCGCCGGGATTCGAACCCGAAACCTGTGGCACCGAGCGCCAGACACTCGGCCATTCAGGTCCCAAATTCGCCAACGGCACGCTGTTCCCAGGTGGTCACCCACCCAAGTACTGACCGCGCCCAATGATGCTTGACTTCGGTGATCTAACGAGAACCGGTATATTCAGCATGGTACGGCCGTTGGCTAAAACCACATTTAAAAGACAGTATCGAAAATTTTTAAGAGATATTGTAAAGGAACTGAGTAATTATTGATGAAAAATGATGCGAGGCTTAAAATATTAATTTATTTTCGTTTAAAGCAGATTATATGAGTGGATTTGTAATTTTGTATTGGTTATATAATAGTTTTTTCATATTCATATTTCATAAAAATGCAACAGCCCTCGGTGTCTTAACGATATATCGGGGGTTTAGTTTGGTTTGGTTTGTCGCTCTACAGTCATTTTGTACACACTTTGAGCTAATTAGACCGCGACTTACAGTTTAACGTGGATTCCGAACCACTAACAAACATCCATATCACCGCAAGGATTCGAACCTGATGTCTGTTGTACCAAAGGCCAAAGGACTAGCGAATTGGTCATTTGGCCGCAATCAGGCAGCCAGTTTTCAAGCAAATAATGATTTTTAACATTAGGAGCATGTACAATTATATTACTAAATTATATCTGCATTAGCAAATAACCGATATCGATAATAACATATGATTAAAATATTTTACAAAATCAATAGCGATGAACGAAGAAAAATATTCCAAGAATCAAAACAAATTGGTTTGGCAAGATTCATAAACAAATTGATACGAAATCGGAGCTTTTACAATGAAGCTATATATATTTTTTTTAAATCTATTTTCTGGAAGTTGGTATCTCATTTGAATGCGGAACGTAGATTTCAAAGTAAACAAAAAAAATAAACAACCTAGCAATAATCATACAACAATGAAAACACACACAGGAAAAAAAAAAAAAAAAAAAAACAGTGCGTGCCATTGGGAACATTAGCGGGTTTTTTCCTTCGGTGGCTAATACTTCTGTTTTTAAAAATAAACAACAGAGAAAAAAGATGTTAAAAAGATGAGAGTCTCGTCGGGTAGTTTATGTTGGAAGCAGGTGAAATGTGCGCCTCTCCAAGTTTTGGAAACTTGCCATTTTCCCTCCAGGGAGGATGTCATAAGGAGAGGGGGGATGTCATTTCCGGAAAGGGGGGCCCACTGCGACGGTTATCCATGGCGACTCTTCAAAACGACAGTTATGCAACGTGCGCACAGAAATAGGGGGGAGAGAAGATGAGCGGGTTTCGATTACAGGTAACAAGAATCAGGATCACTAAATTACTTGGTGGACTTGCTCAGCAGACAAGAGCCAGCATTGCCAGGATTTCAACAAACATTTGATAGTCTTTGGGAAAAATTCAATACGCAGCTGATTCATAGATTAAAAACATTACTCTGTGAAAAATACATCGCTGAATATTTTTAGACCATGCTATCCAGCCTACAGATATACATAAATTCATTATTTTAATAGTTAAGATTTTATGTATGCCCTTGATACAACTACATTTCTAATTTGTTTCTTTATATTGGACTAATAAATTATTAAACTAATTATCTTCATATAAATGAAAATAATTAGTTCACTGGTTTTTTTTATTTATTTCATCATTATGGATTTATTTTTGATATTTTATTGTTTCTCGATGCAGCAATTATAAAATAAGTAAATGTTTACCACTGCCCTTTATTTCTTTGGTTAAAAACACAGTGTGCATATATTTCTTTATCTATACATAGTAATATGCAGCATCTAAGACAATTGAAATTCGGTTTTTAAAAGGGGTATTATTTTGTAGATTTTTAGAAAATAAAAGTTGTGAATTTTTATTTAGCGTACTTTTTATCCCCCTCCCCCCCCTCCCTTGAAAAAGAAGAAAGTTAAATGATCAATGAAAAGTAAAAAGAAGAATAAATAAAACCATTTCGATAAATATTATCTTACATTTAACAATATCATTTTCGATATATTTTATTGATAAAATTTTCTTAAATCAAAGAAAATTGCAACTTTTTTTTGCAAATTATGATAATGTTATTAGCAATTCATTAAAGAAGGGGTAACTTTATATAAAGTTAATGTATTTTATTCGAAATTTATTTTAATTGTATTTATTTTAATTATGTGTGAAAAATAGAAATACACACACACAAAACAGTATTTGTAACCTTTTCTAACATATACACTGGAATATACCATTAATACCATTCAGCGAGTAGAGGACGAAAATTCATACTTATTTACATATAAAACACAGACACACACAAAACAATTTTCTAGTTTGCTCCATTCAATAAGCAATTCTTTTTATGACTCCAGAAAAATAATTTCGTTCAACTAAAAGTGAGTGTTTATCAATTTGGTCATGGCGTCTTGAGCGAGACTACTCCCTGTTGATTTAGAGACAACTGGCAACGACGGTCTGATACGATTGGACAGTGAACAGCTGAGCACAAAATTCGGCCAGCAGCCATTACACAGGCAGACACTGGGGCTTAAAAAGGTCATTATGTGACGTGGAGGTCTTTGTGCTCAGATCTGTATCAATTCAACAAGGGGAAAAATAATACACGAAAAACTATTTCGTGTAATGATGTTGGAGCACCTGTTAGCCAAGTCCAATCAAGTACCAAGGGGGAAGAGATTGGCGATGTTATTCGGACATTTCCGATCTGCAATTATGTATCGTTCGGTACTTGTTCGATTCGGTATTTGATACATCTCAAGATAAACAGTATTAAAAGAAAGTAATAACCATAGATGGTTAGCTTAGTATAAGTTTTATATTATTATTGAAAAACATAGTTAGTTATAGAGGAGAAAAAAAACATATGATGAAATAAAACCAATATTAAGTTTTAAGTGGTAATTTGAGGAAGTATATGACAGCAATTAGTTTCTCAATTCATTAAGAAAAGTTTTAAAAAATACATTAAAGTTTTAAATTACTTAGCAAAAGAAAAATTAATTGTTTAAGATAAATAAACATTTTCAACAAAAATATTTCCAAAAGTGTTTATTTTATTCATTTTTAGATTATTTTTAACATTTTCAGTATACTTATACCAGAATTACCATTGTAATATTACATACCATGTTTGCCATTGTGTTATTACATTATTACCAGAATTACCACTGTATTATTAACGTAATAAACAGTTAATTTATGCGTGTAGTATAAATGTAGTTTTTAGTTTGACGAAAAGAAAAATATTAGTTTAGTTATTAAGAAATTGCAACCTAAATTTAAGACACTACGACCTAAATTTCATAGTCATCTTAAGTTATGCCAATTTTTGGAGACGCGAACATTACTGGGATAGTTGCAGAATTAGTAATATTTTTTAATAATATTTCATGATTATTTTAATATAAAAGATTTTCAATTACTAATAAAAATATAAAAGCAAAAATTTTGTAATAATATTTACAAATTTTAAATAAAAAATTTAAATGTAATTAATTTAAATAATAAAAATTTAAATTTAATTTTTTATTATTATAAAAATTTTATAATAATAAATTTAAAATATTAATTAAAATTTAAGTTTTAATTTTAATAAATTTCCAATAATATTTTTTTTCTAAGAATTAATTTTTTTTAAATTATGAAATACACAAATTAAAAAATAAATTTTAAAACAATTATTTTAAACATTATATCAATAAAAAGGGCACTATAATAAAGGAGAATTTTGATTTAAAAAAAAATGGTATAGTGAAAAAGTAATCATGAAAGTTAAATCTGGAAAGAAAAAAAAAAAAAAAAAAAAAAAAAAAAAAGGAGGAGAAAATATTTCAAGTCGATTTTCAATATCTGGAGAATCTAAAAAGTGATTATGAGAAAAACATCACTGATTATGACATTCTTTCATCTTGTTAATTTACGACATTAAAAAAACACACACACACTCAAAAAAGGTCTACTTTCTTTTAATATTCAGAGCAGTAAGTAAATAAACAGTGAAGATCACACTTGTTAAATAATTTGCTTTCAAGGAAGGATTCAAGCTATCTCTGAAGTCGCAAAGAATGTTTATAGACTATCCAAAGTGAGTCAAGGTCTCGCCATCAGAATTGGCGAATGTAAACGTGACCTTAAACACAACGCTTCACTGCACAGAGCGTTGTGCTGAATATTAGCCATTGAATGAATGAAAAAATAAAAAAAGTGAAAGTTGGAATCTCTTTCTCTTTCTCTTTTCTCCCGACAACCTATCAATTCATGATCGCGAAGTGTGAAAGATTTTAACGCATAAACCGTGAAACGTTTATTAGATGACAGAGATGTAATTACTACACTGGGAACAATATGTGTTATGCGTTTATTGGCATTGCTAATGATTGGTGAGAAATTGTTTAGGAGCCAAGTTGTTGACTGAAGTACTTCGAAATAACTAATACATTTTCCTCGAATTATAATATTTGAATCCCATAGATTATGTTTCATTTCAGAATGGATTATTTTAATATCAAGAAATTTATTTTAAAATACATGAAAATGCGTGTAGCGTTCAATCAAATGTTAAAATATGTATTTAACCGTGCCACTTGCGATTTTTAAGATTAAATGCTATTATGTCATCAAATTATTAAAGTAATAATAATAAAATACTACTAGAGCTTAATAGGGGCCTGATGTCAGAATGACTAGCGCTCGGGCGCTGGATGCCGCAGGTTTCGGGTTCGAATCTCGGCGGTACCATGGGTGTTCGTAATATTTCGGAATTCATTTTAAACCGTAGGTCCCGGTCTGATATGAGTGTAAGAACGTTGGTCGTACAGCTGACAACTCTACCCCGTAAAAAGAAAACATCTCCTGTCACGAAATCTGTCGGCAGGCAGACGGCTTTGGCCCACCATGGAGCTGTTAAGCCGATGATGATGACCAGAGCTTATTGCAAATATTTCCATGGTGTAAATTTGATTCTAAGTTAAAGGTAAATTTAAAAAGGAGTTATACAACTGTTTCATATTTGATAAACTCAAACCCCAGCACATGAATAACATGATAAGATAGACAGGTTCAAACTATTTAAAAATATTAATAAGTTCATATCAGTAATACTACCACACCACATCACATCACATCAGATCACTGTGCCTAAAGCTGAGTTGCTCCTATACAGTTTGGGAATGATGTGGGTGAGAAGTCTGATTGGTCTCCGTGACGCTCTACAGAACACGAACCCGAAACTTGTAGCACTGAGATCTAGACACTCGGTCATTCATATCAGTAATCGAAAACAATTGAAAATAACACAAGAATGATCATTTTCAAGACCATTTACGAAATATCAAAGGATAATGAATGAAGTCAATAAAATTTCATTAAGAGTATTTAACAAGACACATTACGTACAAGAATGATAGAAAAAAACTATTATTCTTAATTACGGAATTATAATTAATTCCTAATTACAATTATAATAACTCTCCCAGCACTAGTGCACCAACTTGATTATACTCTAATCCCTTCTTTTTTATTTTAGTATTCATCATCTGGAGGGGTGCATTCCAGGAAACCAGCCCCCCCTCCCCAGAGAAAGGAGGGGCTCACGAGTGAAATTTCCAAGGGCTTGAAGAAATACTTTGACATTTTGATCATCTCACACTGAGCCAGAGCTGTTTGTAGGGGTGAGGTCAACTCTCCTCTGTGCCCTTAACTCGGGGCCCGAATCTGGGGGGCCCACTCTGGCATCGTCGCCATCCGGCACATCATGGGGCGTCTGCATTTCCCCCTCCCTCTTATTCTGTCGCCTTTATTTTACTTTATTTATTTTTTTTTTTCCTCTCTCTCTCAACCTCCGACATCAATGGATGGACTCTGACCATCTTCTCTAACAATGGCCTGATAGTGAAATTGATAAAAAAGATAAATAATAAAAATAAAAATAAAAAAGATGGGAAAATGAAAATATAAAAAGCACAAAAGAGGATGGTCTGCTTGTGGACTTTTATTTTTTTATTTTTCATTTGCTTGTTGCAAGAGGCAGCATCTGTGTGACGTAAACGGCTAAAGTTTAGATAGGCACAGAGTGGGATGGGGGAAAAAAGGTCCGTTGAAAATGTTTTTTTTCCCCTGTTATTGGGGGAAAAAACATCCAGAGATTTTGGACAATGCGTGGAATGCGTGTCTAAACTATCTATAACAACAGAAATACCGCAATGGATAATTTCTTCAGACGCCCTTCAGATAATTTTGTATTTATAACTTCAGAATTAAACAGCTGTAACAGCTAAAAATTTGAAATTTTAACGTCCACAGTGATTGGAAATTACAATAAAATATTCTCAAAAAAGAGTATGATATAGTTTATTTTAAAAATTAAAATTTTAGTATCGAATTTATTTAGGAAAATAAAAATATATTTTTAACCTAAAATAAGAAAATGGCATAAAAGAATGATTGCAAAAAGTGATACAAATACATAAAAAATGTAATAAAGATATCTCATATATTTATACTTTTTACGCAACGGAACGCATCATCGACGGTCTAATTAAAATAAGATATTAAACATAAAATAAAAAGAACAAATTTTAAAATTAATTTTTAAAAAAAATTTAAAACAGAAATTAATCAAAAATTGATTCATTTAATCAAAAATTAATTTATTTTTGATTTAAAGACTAAAACAAAACTTTTAACTTTTTCGAATAAAAAATATTATTTGATATGTCTTTCCCATACTGTGACCATACCATACATGACCATTCTTTATTAACGAAGATTTTTCATTTTAAGTAGAAAACACAATTTAATATAATAACTGTAGCAATAATAACTGTAATAACATAACTGTAGCAAAAAATATGTAAGATAGTAAGTACATTTCATTTTCTTAGAAAACACTGCATTACATATAAACTCTTTCTCATTTCCAAAAATTTAATTCATAACAAAATTAATAATTACGTCTATAATTTTAAAAGATCTAAATGTTTTGCATACTTCAAGATTAAAGCTCACTAGCATACAATATAAAAGACTTTTTTAATCTCTTTTACAGTTCTTTTTTTAGGGTTGCAATAAGTTGTGGTTAAGAGGAATAAAAATTGTGTAATTGACTCTTCAATAACCCATTTTTATTGTTGTTTTTAGCCAATTAAACTGTAAAATTTTATAAATTTACAACACAAATTAATTTAGTACAGCTCAAAATTAAAAAAAAAATTGTCACATCCAACAACTTCAAAGATTTTTTTTATATTTTTGTACATATTTTTCAATTCCTTCTATTAGCTCATACTCTCCCTATATATATCTTGTTCAAATTTTCAATCGTTAATAAAATACTTTTTATTCATCCACTCAAGTTCGAATACATTTTTTTTAACTTGTAGTGAATGGTACTTATTGTTAATACAGTTTCTTCAAATATTAATTCAGTAACTAAATTTAATTAATTAATTTTAGTCTTTTTTAGATTTAAGTTGCATATATCTGCCAACAGATAGCGCCAGATAAACTTAAAAAAAATGAATGAAAATTATTTATAAAGGACTTTCTGCAATATAGTGAAAAAAAAAAGTGGGAATTCATTTTAAATTTTTTTTTTTTTATATTACTTGTTAGGATTGGAATACAAATGCCTTATTAACTCTTCAACAATACATTTTTTATTGCTCTTTATAGCCATTTTAACTATAAAATTTAATAATTAATTAATTTAGCACAGATCAAAATTAGATAAAAAATATCACATCCAAAAACTTCAAATATTTTTTTACTACATATTGACCTCCGACATCAATGGATGGACTCTGACCATCTTCCAACAATGGCCTGATAGTGAAATTAATAAAAAAAAAAATAAAAAAAAATTATGGGAAAATGAAATATATAAAAAACACAAAAGGGGATGGTCTGCTATGGGCTTTTATTTAATTATTTTTTACTTTTCATTTGTTTTACAAACACATTTTTATACTACATTTTTTTTTTTTAAATTCTTTCGAATAAAAAATAATTTGCTTGATATGTCTTTACCATGACCATTCTTTTATTAACGAAGATTTTCGGTTTTAAGTAGAAAACGCAATATACATATTGACTGCATTTGAACGCAACCGCAAATACAATATCCAAGATAAAAAAAAACCCAAACTCGATCATCCCTAATTGCTCCGACATTGTGCTTCAGTTGCTTTTGACTTGAAGAAAGAGACCGCAGACATGCACCAAGCAGCAAGCCGCCAAGTAAAGCGCTTCACAGCCAAGAGAGACGGGTCAACGGGAATCCGGCTAATTCGTCCATCGCCGATGTCGCCACTGGACCATTCCCTTCACCCTCCGGTTCAAGGCTGTGCCTGCTTTTGTGAAGGGCCTCTCGGGTTCGAGGTTAATATCATAATGGCAGTTATGATGATGTACGAAAAATAAGAATTAAGAGAGACGGGGAGAGCGCGTGACGTCAGTGTGGTTTCAAAGAAATCGCCTTCAGCCGTTGGGATGTTTTTTTGCCCTCCCCCCCCCCTTCCCTTCCCTTCAATGTTTTCCCACAATGGAAGGGGGTACCGGGCCTTTGATATAGGAAAAAAAAAACGGATCGCATAGTGACCTAAAGTGTTTGAATAAAGCTTTAGAATTTTATTGATGATTTCAAGGATAAAATGGGCATAAAGATAGGTGCTATGCGAAGGGCGATGAGTGGGCCTTTGAAGACGTATAGAATTTAATAGGCTTCTACTGTGTGACTTTTTAAATAAGGACAGACTGGTCTACTGGTTCAGTGAGAACTAGGCTTGTGTTTGGTAGCAAATCTTCATAGAATGATATCGAGTAAAAAATATAGTATTTAGTTACTGTATATGATTGCTCGCGTTATTAAATTATTTATTTATTTTTAACTGAAATTAATAACAACAAAAATGCATTATTTAACAGAGCATAACAAAATTAGAAGATTTAACATATGAGTAAGCGGCATCGGAACGTAAAAACTAACGATGTCATATTCAAATTTTTACCGGGGGTATCAGGCTTTGTATATGAAAAAAAAAAGGATCGGACGCCTAAAGCTTTAGAATTTTATTTTTAATTTTATTATAGCTTTAGAATTTTTTAGATTTCAAGGATAAAATGGGCATAAAGATAGGTGCTATGCGAAGGGTGATGAGTGGGCCTTTGAAGACGTATAGAATTTGATAGGCCTCTATGTGACTTTTTTAAACAGGACAGTCTACTGGTTCAGAGAGAGCTGTGCTTGTGTTTGATAGCAAATCTTTATAGAATGACATCCAATAAAAAATAAATAGTGTGCTAATCAATAATATTTAATTACTGCATATGATTGTTACTGAATTATTTATTTTTAACTCAAATTAATGCAAAAAAAAAAAAAAAAAAAAAAAAAATTGTATTTATTTAACAGAACATGACAAAATTAGCAGATTTAACATAACCGTCATCGGAATGTAAAAACTCGCGATGTCATATTCAAATTTTTGAATAAATAATAATTGCTGTTAAATAAAGCTTTAGAATTTTATTGATGATTTCAAGGATAAAATGGGCATAAATATAGATGCTATGCGAAGGGCGATGAGTGGGCCTTTGAAGACGTATAGAATTTGATAGGCCTCTATGCGACTTTTTAAATAGGACAGCCTACTGGTTCAGTGTGAGAAATGACAGCAAATCTTTATAGAATGATATCAAATAAAAATAATAAATAGTGTGCTATTTAATAGTATTTAGTTACTGTATATGAATTGCTACGGTTACTAAATTATTATTTATTTTTAACTCAAATTAACAAAAAAAAAAAAAAAAAAAAATGCATTTATTTAACAGAGCATGACAAAATTAGCAGATTTAACATATGAGTAAGGGTCCATCGGAACGTAAAAGCTCGCGATGTCATATTCAAATTTTTGAATAAAAATACGTTAAAAAAACAACAACAAAGAAGAAAAAATATAATTATAAGTTCAATGTTCAAAGAAAACAATCACTTTAAAGATTTTGACTACCAGAATTTCTGCATTTCATAACAGTTGCACTTTCTACATATATAATAATTCAAATAAGAATATTTTTTATTTCTAAAAAATGATTTATTTAATCTTCAAATAAAATTCTATATACAAATATCGTAATGATAAAAGAAAAGGAAAAAAATTTTTATGCGCGTACAAAATTTTTTTTTCTTTTATTTGTGAATAAATTATTTATAAAAAAACAATGTTCATTAGAAATTTTATAATTGATAAAAGTAAAAAAATATATATATATATACTACAGATTTGTATAAAAATATGAATTAAGTTTTTTAAATTGTACAAAAAAAAGTTATTACAGTAAATCAAATGATACGAATCACTAAGAAAATAAAAGAACAAAAATATTCTACAATATGAAATTTATGAAAAAAAAAAAAAAAAGTCATCATGCTAGATTACGGCTTAACATATCAACATTGCATAGTCACGCATCAGTTACAATGTCAATAGCAAGCATGCGGATACATTTACAGACTTTTAAGCTGAGACATGCTTACACCCAGTTCTGCTGCTGCATGGGCATCCTACCGAAACCGATTTTCAAGGCCACAGAAGACGAATGGAAGTAGAATGGCAAAACGGATTAAGACAATAAAAAGAAAATAGCGAAGAAAAAAGTCCAGAAAATAAATGAAGTGCATCATCATTTCCGTGAGTTGCAAGTTCCGCAGCTGGGAAGAATGTGTTGCAAGAAAGTCAAGACATTGTATATACTTAGTTTTAAGTGCACAGGAAAAGATTACCATTACCTTCAGTTACATAATTAAGGAGATGTATTGATTATAAGAACATAATTGTGTCTCTCAACAAGGCCTTTTATGGGTTAAGAAATCTGTTTAAATCACAGTTCATAATGCAGATAAACTAAATTTTTGTTATATAAAATAGTTATTGGACCTATTGTCTATGACTCTGAAACATGGACATTGGCAAGATCTGATGAGGCCCATTTGGGTCTATTTGAGAGGAAGATTTTAAGGGCTGTTTTTGGAGATGTTAGGGAAAGTGATTGTTGGAGAAGATGGTATAAAGCAGAAATTTATAAATGCTATAAAGACCTAGATTTTTTAAAATTTATTAAGATCAATAGATTAAACTGGACTGCTCATGTATTTAGAATGAATGGTTTAAAACCTATATAAAAAAAAAAAAAAAAAAAGAGCTCGTTTTGGCAAAGCCATAGGGACAAAGAGGAAGCGGATGATCCAAGTTGCGATGGATAGAAGCAGTTGAAAAATATCTTGCTGTATTAAAGGTTAAGATTTGGAGGACCATTGTTATCCAGAGGAAAGCATGGAAATCTTTTCAAAGGAAAGCCTTGGCCCACCCTGGGCTGTCGTACTATTGATGATGATGATTGATTAAAGAAATTTAAAACAAAATGAAAAGAAAAAAAAAAAGACATAATTTATGATAAATCACGAGCTACGGAAACATTAAACAAAATCTTAGAATTTCATGCAAAAATAAGCGTGATTATCACATACAGAATATTTAATTTATAAGCCTTTTTTTCATGTAAAGAAAAATCAAATTCAATTTATAGTCACGAACGAATAGAAATAGTAATAGAATAGAATAGAAAAAATATCGTAACTTAAACAGGAACATCAAATGATCTATGTGAATTAATAATAATAGAAAAAAATTTCCATGACAATTCTTAGACAAAGTGAAAGCTCGAAATTTTATTGAAGTAACAACATGACAACAAAATTAGATTGAAGTAGTAAATAAAAATAAATTAGAAAAAGGACACACAGCATTTTAACATATAATAAATTCGCGACCTTCGTTTCTGTTATCATAGTTTTCAATTTGATACAAGTCAAAATCGTTGAAACCATATATTCTAATAAAACTTTAAGCGTAACTGTTTGAAACATCAAAATAAAATAAAATTAAGAAACAATCGATGGCATATTCAAGCGGAGATATTAATAATAATTATACAAATGAGAGGTTAATATTCAAGAGAACACGGTGTTTTATCTTAATATTTCATTCATCTTTAGTTTTCATGGACCTATCAATTTGAGAAAGAACATAATTATCAAAACCATAAATTCTGATAAAGTTCTAAAACTAATTAAGTGAACAGTGAAAAAATAAGATAGCATATGCGAGTAAAGATACTAAAATCATGTAGTAAAGACGCGCATGAATGAAACGGAGCCATCATTCCACAAAAGATACACAGAAACATTTCAATATTTAGTTTAAATCTCTCTTTTTTTTTTTTAAATTCTTTTTCTATATGTTATTCAATGTGGGAAACGACATGTGTTGAAAACTAGTGCGGGTTGAGAACAGGGGGAGGGGGGTGCAGACAGTCGAGCACTCGAGAGCACAGCTTCCCTTTCAGAGCAGTTCATCTTCAACAAGGCATGAATTTATCAAAAATTATTATATAAAACAGGCAACAATTTTCGGTATGGTGTACCTGGTGAGAAACCCAACGCAAGGATACAAAGGAGGGAAAACGGTGTAAAAATAAATCCCCAGTGCATGAGAGAACTGAGGGGGGGGAAGCAGGACCTCCTCAAGAAACCATCAATTCAGGAGTAAAAACAGAAAAAAAACTTCCCCTATGGAAAAACCGCAGGAAATCTGCCGAAAAGGGCCCGGCTAAAAAAACGGTTGGCCCATGGCGAGCGCGGTCGAGTCAGCTGTTTTCTCTTGTATTGAATGCTGGTGCGGGTAGCCAACATGATGTGTTTAGCGCTCGCATCTTTATTTATAAAGCCACGCAATAATTTGTTTGGTAATGGGATAAATCATATGCATACTATAGTAGTTTAAGAAGAAAAAAAAGCAAAATTTGTTTGAGATTTGATATACTTTTGGTATCAACCAATTAATAAAAAAAATTTAAAAGAAAGTAAATATTTATTCTTTAATAATAAACAAATGAAAATTTAAAGAAAGTCATGTGCATCTTTTTTTTTAACTTAAGCATCTAATTGTTTAAAAGAGTTAAGAAAACAGTTAAGCAGCAAGTTTATGAAACATCTTAATGTTTGTTTCATTTTTAAAAATTTTTTGAATTTTTTATATAAAAAGATACAAAAGAATTTGTTAAATATATATATTTAATATGGAAATAAATCATATCATATATATTATTTAACATTTTGAATTAATAAGATACAGAAAAATAACTGACGAGATTTGGTATATTTACGATATCATACAAAGTTAGAAATTATTCACAAGTCAATTAGAAAGCTTTTTTTTTTTAACATTTTAAATAACCAATAGCTCAATTTGACCATAAACTAATAAAACATTTTTCCAGTTCAAAAAACGAAAACTAATCATATTTAATATATTATTTTGCAATTCTTACTGCAGAAAGAAGAAAATAACATTTTTTCCCAATCAAAAATCTAAGAAGCTGATCATCAGAAATAAATTTTTCAAATATTTTCAAAAGAGTTTTATTATTTCACGATACTTCAAAGCCTTTCTGACAAAAATTAAGTACTTTTAAATATGAAATATTTATTTTAGGGAAAATTCAATAATTATTTCACTATTAATTTTCATTTATAAAACTAAATTTCAATTATTTGTTTTATATTATATTTTGTTCAGATTAGAAATTTCTGCTAAATTTACTGTGTAACAAATATTTTTAACATCTTTAATCACTAATTATACATTCTCTTTCATAGCACTCAAACCTTTATTTCTCATTATTTTAATTGTTAATACTTAAAGAAAAGGATTTATGAGAAATCATTCAAAAGCCTAAATAAATTATCAATGATATATGCAATGAACAACATGAGTTAACAATGTTACTGCACATAACTCTACACGAAACATTACAGAATATGATCTTATGTGTTCAATTGTGGGTGGCATTTCCAGCAATCATTTTTATAAATTAACTCCACAAAATTGAACTGTACGATACGTTTATTATACATTTTTTTTTTTTTTTTTTTTTTTGAACGTTAAACTTTGTTAAAAAAATAATTTATAATGAAAATAACAGCAAAGGGATGCCTATATAGGACATTTTTGTCATAACTTTATGATGCGTTGGTGTGTTATTTTGTGAAGTTGGACCATGGACAGAATCCAACATAAGCAACTCATTGGAACACCTTTTTTTATTCGAACTTGCTGCCCGAAATGGATGCCACCAGACATGACTCGCTGATTGAAGCCCGGGCCCTTTTCTTCTGGGGAAGAAGTGTAATGGATATTAACCGCAGTAGACTCATCCAATTCCCAGCCACGGACCATTCTCATGATCCCAAGCACCTCCCCGGGAAAAACGAAAGGAACGGCAACCCTACGTCCGGCCGAAACCATCCCCAAATGGGACCTCAACCAGATGGCCAAGAGCCATCCTCGGTCCCTTCTTCCCTCTGCCGTTTGAAAAAAAAAGCTCGTGAAAGAGCAAGAGGGGGGGATTACGTATGTATAAAAAAACCATTGCCTTGTTCCCCGAATAAGTTAAGGAGAAGGGGATGTTAAGGTCATGGGAGAAATGCGGACGGAACTGAGACATTGACATTACAGCCAGGTTCCAGTTTCCTTTGGGGATGGACTTTTTTTTTTGTGCTTTTTTCCTTCGGCTGAGAGGATCTTTTCTGCATGCGACGGTCCCAGGCCTTGCAGTTGGCGAGGGGCGAGAGAAATTTTAAAATGTTCAAAATGGAGGAGATATCCAGAGGAGACAGCTGCGGAGGAATGTTCGTGGGATAGGAGAATGGCAGCTTAGAAATACTGCCGTGGTGGACTTATTTCAAATACAGCAAAGCATAAAAAGATTCAGAATAGAGTAAATAAGCATACAAATCTATAAAACCCAGTTTATTTCTATATTTATTAATTTCTAAATGAAGATATACCATCCAGAGTAGTTCGTAAATTGTCCCAAGCTAAAATTTCTGGTATAGGTATTGTTTGTAGCAATACTTTACATAAATTTTTTTTGACTATGAACATACTAAATATTTATATATATTACAGATACAGAACCTAAGAATAATCTTATGTTTCGATTTTTTCTTGACTTGACAAGATGTGTAAAAAGAAACTGAATTATTAAATTTATGCAGATTAAGGATTTAAATTAATATTTAAATTAAATTGTTCATCCAATTTAAATTTAATATATTTAAAAGGGAGGAAAAAGCTGAAAAATCTTGGCTGAGAGGATCTTTTCCGCATGTGACGGTCCCATGCCACGAAGTTGGCGAGGGGCGAAAGAAAATTTTAAAATGTTCAAAATGGAGGAGGTATCTAGAGGAGACAGCTGCGGAGGAATGTTCGTGGGATAGGAGAATGGCAGCTTAGAAATATCGCCTTGGTGGATTTCTTTCAAATACAGAAATGCATAAAATATTTCAGAATAGAGTAAATAACCACACGAATCAATTAAACCCAGTTTATTTTTAAATTGTTTCTATATTTATTAATTTCTAAATGAAGATGATATACCATCCATAGTAGTTCGTACATTTTCTCATGATCCCAAATTGACCATGCTAAAATACTAATTTCCATACTTCCAATCCCCATGCTAAAATTTCTGACATAGGTTTTGTTTGTAGCAATACTTTACATAAATTTTTTTAACTATGAATATATTAAATATTTATATAGATTACAGATACAGAAAATAAAAAATCCGATGTTTTGATTTTTTCTTGACGACATTATATAAAGTTGTATCTAAGTTACAATTAAAAAAAATAACGAGGAAAAAAAAATATCTATGTATTATCCTTCACACAGAAAGGTTTAATGTAAGATATGTAAAAAAAAATTAAGAATTAGTAAATTTATGCAAATTAACGATTTAAATTAAATTGCTAATCATATTTAAATCACATTTGAAAGGAGGAAGGGGGGATAGCTTAAAATGAATATTACGAAAAAAAATTTCAAATATAAGTTTTCTAGCAAGAAATACAATGTTTTAGCTCTTAATTCATATTTTTTTTTCTTTAACAGTTAAAATCTTCAATGTACTTTCCATATATTCACTGTAAAAAATGGTATCATTTTGAAAGATTAAAAATGATTTCAAAAAATGAAACGAGATAGGTTTACCATTTTTTAAAAATCTTTTATGAAGTGCTAAAATGCTCCTGTTTTATAAAGAATGAGTACCAACCTGATATCGTAAATTTATTTAAATCACTGAAATGATTGTATAATTGTTTTATTTATTTTTGAGATTATAATTTGATAAGAATATATATAAATTTAGGAAATTTTCATTTAATTTATCTATTTTTATTTTCAAATTTTGACCAATTAAAATATTAAAAAATTTTTTTTAATTAAAAGTAGTCAAATATTATAAAACTCTTGATTATTTTACTTGGCGAATATCATAGATTGTACAATAATGAATAACATTATAATTATCTTCACATTTTTTACATTTTCTTATACGTGATTCACGACAGCATTTTTATAAATGTGGCATAAGGAAGCTTAAAGGTTGAAAGTTGATTTTAAATACATAACTTTTAGATTTTTAAAAAATTATTACGGAAAACAAAGTATTAAATATTTAGATTTCCATAACTAGACAGTAAATTATTTTTCAGTTAAATTTTGTTTTTACAATTTTATGAATTTAACTATTGCTTAGAACTACAATCGTTGAATGAAATGGATAATTTGGATTCGATTATAATGTATTCGATAAAAAATGATTGAAATTCGATGATAATTGAAAACTCAAATCAAAACTGGCAGGAGAAAAAATAATCCAGAATGCTTTTCCAAGAAGGCTTATTTTCGCAGTTCTTGAAGCGCTAAACTCTCTCTCTCTTAAGTTTTCCAAAGCAGAGTTGAGATAGGAGGTCAGACACGCAAGCGAGCGGCTGGAAAGTAGGCGACGCACCCAACAAGGCTGCCTTCATCTCTCTGGAGAAGAAAAAAGCAAAACTAAAGAAAGAAAAAGCGTCCTGAAGGAGAGTCATGCGAGCCCACTGAGTAGTTCGGACACTTGGCCTCAAAGTTAAAGGTACCTAAGAATAGCAGAGGCGGATGGCAGAAAAGTATAAGTCAGTGCGAATGTTGGCCAGCTGCCCGCCCCACAGGCTAAAAGGCTGCAATGCCAGTATTGCCCAACCGACTGGTCTATTTGGAGAAGAAAAACGCGCAGGAGGGCAAGACAATAAGGATTACAAGCCCGGACCAAATTAGAAAGTTCGAAGGAAGAAGTAGCACCAGCAGTAGCCGGATTATTTTAGCGACAACACACCTCCCAGCATACATAAAACAAGCTCTAAATATATGTATGGTGGAAAATCCGTGTTTTTCTGCTAGAAATCTTTAACCTCACCATCAATCCATCATGAAAGTGATTATAAAAAGTAAAATAAACAAAGTGACTTGGTGGAAAAAAAAATTGTACAACAAGAAAACGAAAAAAAGAAAGATAAAGGTTTTGTCAATGAATTGAGCGTTTTTAATATCAATTACTTTTTTTTTTTTTTTAAATCTAATCATAAAACTTTTTTTATTAAAAGGATTATAAATTTGCAAAGATAAATTTGTACTGTCTCGATTGCAAATCACAGCAACTTTACTGTAAGCATTTTATAAAAAATGTACACAATAAAAATAAGTTCAAAATTTATGTTTTATAAGCATTATATGAGACACCAATGGGAAGAATTTTATGAACTGAGTATTAATTTTCATAAAAAAAAATAGTGTCGTTTAAGAAAAAAATTGTCGCTTGTCCATGCATTTTGTATACATTATATTACATTTTGCTATGCTATTTATATTATGCCCCGCATATTTATATTTTTTTTATTAAAATTTTTCTAGTTAAAATTCTCAATTTTTGTAGCTTTAAATACACTATTTTTATTAACAGACTATAAGCAATCAATGATGACAAATAGTAATTTAAAAATTTCTTTAATCAGTTTAAGAAATCCCCGATTGCAATATAAATAACAAGATTTTAAATTCAAACTCAAAATTAAATTTCTTCTTGATAATTTTCATTCCGTAAAATAATTGGTAAAAGTATGTCTTTTTTATCCTTGATGTTATAAAGTGATTTATTATCATTTCTAAATGTATGTAAATATGATTTAAGAAAAATCTTATTAGAATAATTACCAGGACTAATTCGAATTAATTATTATATAACATCAAATAATTAGTAGTTAATTTATGTAAACAACTAAAGATAAAGCTTCGATCGGTTTTTGTATGACCATGAAAATTTTTCTTTAGGATAAATAGCATTTTCAAAATAAACTTGGATTATGGCTTTGTGGATCCAATGTTTCGAATTGTACTTAAAAAAAAATTATTCAGAACTGAAGGTTAAGATACTACTTCCAAGAATTAAAAAGAGTTAATACTGAAGTATTTTTTGAGATTATTATTATTATTGAAGCATTTCGCATGAGAAAAATACCAATCGGAATTCGATATCTGGCAAACTGACACATCACATAATCTTGCTGCTGCACATAAAAAAAAAAAAAAAACTGCTAACAAGTTTTGACCAGTTTGATAGCCGAAAACATGACAAATACGACGTAGTTAAGAATTATCGCATGCACACGTGCTTCAGCGTAACGGCCATTGTTTCCATTCGCTGTGGTAAGCAGCATTGGACGATATCCCATCCTTATCAGGTAGAAGGTGCACCATTTTTTTTTTTTTTCTTTCTTTCTTCTATTCAATTCCATTCTATTCTTATTTGGCTTTCCATTCCCTATAAACGGCCGGATAGCCACTAACCTTTGGAACAAGTTATCAGTTGCACTTATCGGCAAATATTAAAAAAATAGAAAGATGTGGACTTTCACACGTCCACAGTATGGTAGGAGGTTCAGGTAGAGGACAAAAAAAAATGTTCCATTTTTTTTTTTCTTTCCCCTTTTTTCACGAAATTGTGCTAACAGGAAGTTTGCAAAGAACCGCAATACTAAGCTTAGTGGTATGCACGCTATTTTTTTTTTTTTTTTATATTACGTTGTAAGGAATTTTTCTCAAATTTTCACCACTATCATTCTAAAAAGAAGAATGTAAATGACATGTTTAATAAATCTATATATTAAATAACGTTTAAAATTATTATTTTGGGTTTCTTTCAAAAACAAATATGGAAAAGTAAAATACCTGCCTTATTGATAACAGTCAATGTTTACCTTAAAATAATAAGGCTAACCTTCAATCAATCAATGTTAACCTTTTACATAAACAAATTTACCTTAAATTTGTTTCATGAAAAGATTTAAAGATAAAGAGGTGATTTTTAAATAATTAGTAATCACCCTAGAAATTAAAAAAACTTATTGGAATTTAATTTATAATTTAATTAAATTAAAATTAAATTTCTTTACACCTCAATTTAATAAATACATGATACGTATAAAATAGGTAACTTTATCAATTAAAAGATTGTTTTTATATCTAACATTCATAACTCTTAAGTGGGTATTTGTCAAGGACGATATCTTCTATCTAAAACTAAGCTTAGTGGTATGCAAGATATTTTTTATTGCGTTGTACGGAATTTCTCACATTTTCATCACTATTATTCTAAAAAAAACAAATGACGTGTTTATTAAATAAATATATTAAATAACCATAAAATTATTATTTTAGGTTTCCTTAAATAAATTAACTGCCTTACTGATAACAGTCAATGTTTACGGTAAATTTGTTTTATGAAAAGATTTAAGGATAAAGAGGTGATTTTTAAGTAATTAATTTCTTTAAATCTTTTAATAAATTAAATTCCATTATTTTTTTTTAATTTCTTGAATAATTACCACTTTTTCAAAAATGACTATTTTTAAAACGTGGTAATCATCCAGGGAATTAAAAATTTAATTTCTTTACAACAAAGGTTCATGATACGTATAAAATAAGTAATTTTATCAACGAAAACATTTGTTTCATACCAAACATTCATAACTCCTAAGTGAATATTTGTCAAGGATATCTTCTGTTACGTTACCGTTAACTGTAACAGGATTCTTTTATCAACAGATTGCAACGATAACATAAAACGATTACTTTAACATTAATTGTTTTCGACGTTCAAATATTTATATTTAAAAACGTCACACAAATATATAATATGAATCATTTTATTGGTTCTGGGGTTTGACGAACAGCACCTTTTAAACCACTCACTTCCTTATCGCATAATCTGCATTCTCCAGAATCACTCAATAACATGGAGATCTTTAATAACTACCAAGTCCTATCAAAATGTAATCTAACTTATTAATCCTGATGTGCTTCTCACATATTTGTCGACGGAATTGACGGTAGCAGAGTCCCAGAAGGAAACACATCCCTCAACCCAAAGAGCATTTTCATGTAAATTTCCCCTTTACTCTGACAAGTCACAGCTTAATCCTACCTGTTTTGAATATCTGCACTCAGCGCAATTTCGATTCTCCTTTCCAGCTACCCCCCTACCCCCATGCGTTTTCCTTGATCTCGCCACCCCCTACCCCCCTTCCTTTTCCATGGGCACAACATCCAGTGTTGTGTGCAGTGCAAAGTTCTGCTTCTGTTCTGTTCCAAGTTGAGTTGGTAGAAAGAGCGGAGGGCGAAACGTTCACGTCACGAGGCTTATTAATTGCGCTTAGTTGCAAGGGAGAAATTTAATTTCGAGCAGCAAGGGCTGTAGCCTTTATTTACGTAATGAATAGAAGGGCCTGTCTTCAACTTCAGAATAGGAACGATATATACTTTTCGGCATTAGAATTTGTTTCTCCGAACGGAAAATTCATTAAAGAAGACGTTGGAAAAGATGATGGAATTAACATAAATTTCTTTGCAAGGAGGAAACGAATTTATAAGTGCATTAAAAAAAAAAAAGTATCACACATACAAATAATACTTTTTTTTCCCTCCTTTAGTGCTGAAAGAAGGATTAAGATTAATATGCTTATAATGAATCTTTTTTCAATAGCGTTTCAATATGTTTCTCAATAATGTTTCTGAATAAATGAGGATTGAACACATTTTCAACATCTCTATTTATCAATAAAGAAACTTATTCAAATACTGAATTCAACTTACTCAAGTCACAAGAACAATTCGTATGCTAGAAATACCGAGAACAGCATCAAATGCAAACTAGTTCAATTTCAAAATAATAATAATAATAATAATAATAAATAAATAAAAAAAATAAAAATAATCATTTAATTAAGAATAGTCAAAAAAATCATATGAATCATTTTTATTAAAACTGATAAGTCTATTTTCGTGATATAAGTCTAAGAATATAGGATATAGGTTTATAAGTGATAATAGGATAAATCTAGGATATAGGTCCTAGTTTAATTAGCAGGTCTATAAGTAGAAAAAAAAATATAATTATTATTTATAATACTTATAATTCTATGTCAGTGTTACATTTATAATTGATTTTCAATCAAAATATAGTAACAATTTCTACATAGAAAATTAACTATTCAATGTACAATAATAGAAAAAATTTTGAAAGTGATTACACCCATCGAAGTTTTTTCAAAGTTGTGTATATATATATATATATACACCTACAAATGAAGAATTTGAAACACTTCTTGCTTAGTCCGAATATAGGAATAAAACGAAAAGGATTTCATTTTAACTAAACCAGAAGTAGCCATGGTTTTTAATAAATTAAAATGATTGAATAATTATTTTGGGAAGTGAATTTTGTAATTATAATTAATATATCAATAAATAAAGGAAGAAAAATTATTTAAAAAAAAATTTGCATTTATTTCTTTGGGAAGAACTTCAACATTGAATTGCCACCATTGCATAAAAGTGTAAAAACAATGCCGATAGCAAAATAAATACACAAATATGACGAAACTTATTGCAGTATATGCCACAAATACACAATAATTGTTTAAAGTCCACTCGATGCAATAAATTAATGGAAATACACATGTGATAAGTCTTATTAAAGAAAGAAAAGAAATATATAAGAATAAGAAAGTAGATTATATGTTAAATTTTACAAACTACACAAAGATGTAGTTTTATATATTTATTTTAAGATTATTATAATTTATTTTCGAGATAAATATGGTTTTTCAAAAATTAATAAAATGAAAATAATTATTTTTGAAAAGTGAGTTAAATCAACCTATGGTTACAAATCGTTTTAACTCTAGGGCTCCCAGACACTTGAAGGTGAAGGGAAACCCTTAATTATGTTATATATATATTCCCTAAATTTTCCCCTAAATTTAAAATTGAAGGGAGCCATGGGTAAATCCCAAATCATAAACAAGAGACTGAATGGCCATCAAAAACGCCATACTTTTAAAGTAATATTTGATTATAATAAATGTGCACGTTTCCATAAATACCAATTATAAATACATTTAAAATATTTCTAAACTTAAAAAAATAATTGAACATTATATTGGCAGTAATATTTCTCAATGGATTCAAAGATGAAGCCTTAAATACCTAGAATTCCAAAATAAATTCTTCTAATCACTTCAAAAATAAACATAAAATATTGGAAAAATATAAAAAGATTTATTTAATATATTGTTTATTTATTAAATTATTTTTATTTATTAATATTATATGATTTTTTTAAATGCATATTCATGTGGAAAAAATATTACAGTGCTTTTGATTTGTGAAATGAATTTTTTTAATATTCATATTTTTTAATGTGTTTAAATTTTAATGATATTTCATAAATTAATAAATAGATTTTATTTCATTTCCTGTATTTTTTGAATAAATTATAATATAAATCACAAGATTTCAGATGAGGGGGAAAAAAAAGAGGGGAGGAAGTAAGAAGAGAATTTTACATTCTTCTCCTTTTTTTTACATTTTCTAATAATTTTATTTTATTTTATTTTTTTTTTTTTTTTTGCAGTTCTTAATTTTATTTTTTACACTGAATGACTTATTTTTTTATACTTTTTTCCGCTATTTTTTTTAGTTCTTTAAAATGTTTTTTCTTTTTTTCATTATAATTTAATTTTTTCTTATTAATGAATGAAAGAATATAAAAACACCAAAACATTTTAAAAGATTTAGAAAAAATACCTCAATTAATTAATACTTGAAAAGATTTATTATTTATTATTAAGTAATTTTCCCTTCATTACATTAAACTGAATTTATTACAATGATATTTTCTTTTTAAAGCAGAAATAATTTGAAAATTTTCAAACAATTTTAGAAAATAGTTTTATGCTTGAGCAAAATATGTTGCAGAAATCCTTATTTAAACTTTTTTTTTAAAGTTACGAAAATAATTTAAGAAATAGAAAAATAAAAGTATTTATAAACAAAATATTAGTAAACAAAATTATTAGTAAAATTTCCTTAAAGAAATTAAAATTGAAAATCTTATTACACAAAATTAAAACATAAAATAAATCTTTTTAATTTGAATTTGAATTAAAAAAACTAAAACTTCAAACTTTATTATTTGTAAATAACAATATTAGAAATAAAACTTAATTTCAGTTTTGTTATTCATTATATCTTATTAGGGTTTACTTTTTCAAATGAAAATAAAAATTCTTCACTGATCTGCAATCTTATATGCGAGGAAAAAAAATTCAAAACCTTTTTTGAAAAAAAAACAATAAAGAAAATTATTTATTTATCTACATAGAGACATATGGGTGGACTAACCTGAATACAATTAAAAATCAACAAATTTTGACAAAATTAATTATAGGCAACAAAAATTTTTATAATTTTAAAAGAATGTTTTAAATAAGAAAACAATAATCCAGAGAAAAAAAAATGCATACATATTTGGTATTAGTAATTTTTTGTATTTAATAATATTTTAAATATTTATTACAGTTTTAAATACAGTAAATGGGGTCCCTTACTGAAAGGTAGAAACATTGTGATTATGATTTTGTTTTGTATATTAATTATTATAAAAAAAATTTAACTACACACCCATATATATATATATATATTAATATAATCATAAATAATAAGTAAGCAAAAATTTTTGTTTGAAAAAAATTTAAAAGCTTAAAACTGTGAAAATTATAAATTAAGATGAACAACTATATTTAACAATAAAATATTGGAATTTTGTTTTATTGATATTTATAAATATACTTACAAGTAGTTAATAAAGTTATTAAATTTTAGAAAGATTATTTGTTCTGTGCTAAAATATTTTAAAAATTAAATATCATTATTTTTTTTTAAATTTTGTTTCTTTTTATAATAATATTCAATAGCAACACACTAAAAATTAGCTTTCATTACATTAAAATATGCAGAATTTGAAGTAAAATTAATATTATAATTTTAATAAAATTGCCATTTATTTAATTATTTCACAATAATAAATCAGATCATACTTTATTACATAAATAATTTAAATATAATATTTAAATTAAAATAGATAAGTTGAATAAATTATTTTAAAATGTAGATTAACATGTAAAATTGTTTTTAAAAAAATCAAGTTCTTAAAAAATTACGAACGTAAACAAACGTAAAAAATTATCATTCAAACACTCATAAAGAAGCATAATTAAAAAAAAAAAAAAAAAAACGAGTTAAACAACTTTTTAGTTTTTGTTTATAGCATCAACACGTGGTTAACCAATTCTTTATAAATATGTAATAAAAAAAATGTGCGCATGTTCAACTATAATGCTCTTTATTATCTTTTTTTCAACATTAAAAAACTTCATCACTCCCCAAAAAATGTGCGGTCTCATAAGAAGCGGGGGTGTTGATCAGAGACAAAGGCAAGAAAAAAATAGTTCCCGATTAATTTTTTATATATATTTAACAAGAATAACAAGATTAAATTTACCTTTGATTAAGTTTTTCCTCGGTTGCGGCTTCTCTTGTTTCCTGCGTGACATTTCATCGACTTTTTCTAGCTTTAAAAAAAAATTCTTTTTTTTTTCTGTACCTCTCACATGTGCTTCTTCTTATGCAACCCTATCAAAATCCCAAATGTGCAGCGACTTCACTTTCTTCATACACAAAAGGTCCACCGAAACATGGCTGCCGCAACGGCATGCTGGGTAAAAATTATTATCGTTTGCACCTGCTATTTTTTTTTATTTGTAGCAGTTAAAAGATGACCAATGTTCCAATCGAACTCGCACAGCGCTGCAGAAATTCCAAAACGATACAGCGTTCGAAAAAACTTTCTCTAAGCCTACTTGAGGTAGATAGGTTGAGGGCAAAACTTTGTGTGGTGTCAGCCGTCGCTGGTCACGGCAGCTCGCCGGTTCTGAGTTATCCTTCTGCCGCGGAGACCGCAGGCCGTCTGTGTGTTGATAATGATCCTTCCTTCTTCCAGTCACTCACTTGGCAGCGGCGGGGCTCCCCTTCTGACGTCATGCGCTGGGTGGCGGAAGTGGGAGGGGGGTTTTATAATTGCTGCCTGCATCTTACATCATGGCTACGGAGCAGTAAAAGTTGCCCACTTTTGTCCAGTGTTTGCTTATGGTCTGGAGCGGAAATGCATGTTCCTGAGATGAAAAAGAGAAATAAAATATAATAAATAAATAAAATAAATTTAAAATTAAAAAATAATAATAATAAACTAGCGAAAAATAGTAATTTTATTAAAATATAATAATTTACAATAATACACAATTCTTTTGGTTCATTCTTTAGTGAGTTTTTATGTGTTCAGAAAAGCATGAAGCATTCCTGCTATAAGAAAACGTCTTATTTATTTATTTTTCTGTATTTTAAATTTAATTTGATATGTCCATCTGTAAATGTTTATTTAATTTATTTAATTCTCTAGGGTCAGTTTTTATAAACAACTGGTTATGAATTAAATAAATTTTTATTAAATGTGTTAATTTTTTTTAAATTTATATTTTAAAAAATGAAAAAACTTGAAAAAAAAAAAAAAAAAAAAATGAAGAATTTTTTTATGTTATAAAAAGCATTAAATGCTTAAAAAGTTATAAAAAGAAATAAAAGAAAAAAGCAATTTTTTTTTGTTAGTAAGTTTAGCCAGCAAATGTGTTTTATGCTATGACATAATGGTTTAATTAAAAGACTACCCATTCAAATACAACGATTATATAGATTATTTATTTTAATCGTTGTTTTTATTTTTATTAAAATAATTGATAAATCGATTATTTTAAAAATGAATTAAAAGTATCACATAATTATTTTTATTTTATTCGCCCAAAAATAAATTATATCTAATTTGAAAATTTCGCAAACAATTAAATGATTTTAATAATTATTTCTTATTTATTTATTATAAAATTATTTAATTTAAAAAAAATTATTCCAAACATAAATATACACAGTCTTAAACGTAAATGTTAATTTTTTTAGAAAATTATTTTTTAATAAAAATTTATTTAATTAATTTAAAATTTAAATTTATATTCTAAAAATATGAAATTATAGCATTTAACTCTGTTACAAGCAAAGGTGGAAAATAATAATAATAATAATAAAATAAATTAAAGAAAAATACTTAAGGAATAATATTTTTTTTCAGTGTAGAGTTATTTTCATTTTATCAGCTTTTACAAGTGAAAGCGTAAAAATAATTTTTATTTTACAAAATATTCATAGGTTACATTTTGTTATTATTGCAAAATATAGTTTTATATTCAATAGAAACAAGTGTTAATTTTTATTTTATTTTATTCATTATGTTATTGAAATATTAAACGTAAAAAGATAATAACCAACATTTACTCAAAAAATATAAAAAGTTTAACCAAATGTACAACAAGAACAGTTAAGTCTTTGCTGATCGATAGAGGCGGGACAAAAATAAGGTTCGTCTCCACCCTTCTTCGCCCATCATTGGACGATACGCGGCTAAAGGCGTACCCCGTGGAATCTCCAGAGCTGGTGAGAAATCCGATTCTAGGGAAAAAGGGGAAAAAGGAAGGGGAAAAAAAATGTTGGTCTTTTCCCAAAATAACGCAATGGAAGAGGTAGAACATTTAAAGTAAAATTATGAGTTCTGTATGTCACTATTGCAAGCATCAATGCGTATCTCAGACGAAAATTGTTAAGTTTTTGTTTTTATCTTTTATTTACTTATTTTTTCTTTTCAAATATCAAGAAATTGGATAAATCTATTTTAATTATCTTAATAATATTGGTTGTTACATTTAAATTTTAATACGCTAAATATTTTAATTACTTGCAAATGTTTAAAAGTCATTTAAAAATAATAAAATGCATAAATAAAACGCACTAATTATTATAATTTTTTCTACAAAAATAATTGTTAAAATTTATTTATTAAATGCCTGTACTTGCAAAAAACATTTGTGTATTTTCTCTAATTTTATCCATTGTTTAAATTTAGAATTTTTTACCTTTTCTGTAAAGTATTGTAAATGGTTGAAATTTAATTACTTTACCAGCATAGAAAATAAATTTTAAAAATATCGTAAGAAATAAAAGGTCCTTAAATAATCTCAATGCTATTTTTAAATGAAATTCACTACTTAAATTGAATTTTCATGCGTGTAATTGAACTATGATTTAAAATATAATTGAAATTGAATTTAAATTTTGTTATTGATAAGATTTTTTTTATATTTTTTATTTTATTTTATTTATTTATTATTTATTTATTTATATATTTTTTTAATATTCAAGCACGTGCACCAATATTTTAATTTGTAATTAATATTTATTTAGAATTTTTTGAATTTACTTATGAAATATATTCCTCATTTTTCCCAAGTTTGCTTGATAATAATTAATATAAAAATAATCAATATATAAATTTAAAAAAAAAAATTTTGTGTTGACATGCAATATAACTGAAAACAATCTGAGAACAACTCCACAAAAACTCAATTCACCAAAAATAACTCAGCAGACCACTAATCAGTCTAAGCAAAACCAAAATCAAAACAATAAACTATTAATCAATCTAAACAAACACCATATTTTTTTTTTTTATCAAAGTAGGTTTGAAAGCCATTAAAGACATATAAAAATTTATAGAAGGAATAACACACACATGAAATAATATTCTAAAGACTAAAAGAAAACGATGATTTTTTTTTTTTTTTTTTTTTTGGTTTGTAAGAAAGTAATTTCTGTTTTCCCATTTAAGTACATAGTAAAAGTCGAACATGCTTTCATGCCACCCCAATATTTATATTTAAGACAATTAGGTTTAATCTGAATTAATAGCAATTATTTTACAACTGTTATACTTAACCCCCACAATAAAAAATAAACACATGGCTTCAACATTAAAATGCCCGATCTGTTTAGCCCTCGTATGCACAAAATGATCGTAGAGAGACAAGCCAAACCAAATCAAATCCACATTAAAATGGTATCCAAATTACATAGGGGAGATCATCTATTCAAACAACTAATAAAAAATATATACTAAAAGGATGCTATAAGTTAACAGATGCACACTTATAAGACGACGAAATCATAAATTAAACTAGTTACTTTGAAATGTTCTTCTATTTACGATACCAAAACCTTCCCCGCCTAGACGACACATTTTGTACAACATAGCACAGAAACGATGGGCAAAGAACTGAGGGATTACTTATTAAAATAACGGAAATTACTCACAAATTAAGCAACGTGACATTCTCAGCGAAAATGGCTTGCATGGAAATCAATGTCAGAGCGGGGGGAACTTCAACCTTTTCGACCCTTGGTTAAAGGGGGAAACTGCAGAAGTGTCTTCTGTTCTATCATTCTGTGAGTGAACCTCTTCTTTAGAACTTGATGACTGATTCATATTTAACAAAAATGTCTTTATGCTATCTGGTCCATCGTTTTCATCCAGAGGAATCTCTTCGTCGTAACTGTTCGGTTCTTAACCACGATCGCTGTTTCCACTCTGCGGCATGATGGCCAAGTGGCTAGCGCTCTGGCCTTTGGTATCACAGGCTTCAGGTTCGAATCCTGGCGGGGGTATGGATGTTTATGAGGGGTTCGGAATCCACGTTAAACTGTAGGTCCCGGTCTAATTAGCCTGAAGTGTGCACAAAATGACCGTACAGCAAAAAACCAAACCAAACTGTTTCCACACTCGAAGGCATGGCCTCTCCTCACCGCGGGTTTATACAGATTCGCAGGTTTTTCGCCCTATACTATAACTCTATTCCGATACTATTTATTTTAGCAATTTTTAATTCTAATTCTCTTTTTTAAACCATCATTGATTCTGAATGATTGGTCAGCACTTTCATCTAGAGATTGCCACTTGGTCCTCTTTGATTTGGAAGAGAAATCCCTTCTAAGGAACTATAAGGGTTGGTTACCTTACCTCAAGTAGTTCATCGGCCCTTTTTCTTCAACTCTCATTTTGAACAAGTTTTGAGATGAGGTTCAAAGGTTAACTTCTCAGCCTCAATGCCGTCGATTTTATCCATGTCAAAAAAATATCTCTAAAGTTCGTCTTAATTGGACAGTATAATAAGCCATAAGGTCCCTACTGTGGCAAACATACTCACTTATAAGTAATGTAATTTTGCAAGACTTTACACTCCACTACTAAATAAAACTTGACCATCGACGGATTTGGTTTATGATTTTTTTTTTTTTTTTTTTTGCACACTTTTGGCTAATTAGACTGACACCTACAGTTTAACATCGATTCCGAACCACTAACAAGCATCCATGCACCACTAAGATTTGAACCTGAGGCCTGTGATACCAAAGGTCAAAGAGCTATCTAATTAGTCATCAGGCCGCCAAATCATCGACGTATAGATGTAGCCCAAAACGCCCCCCTTCCGTGCGGCTTGGTGGTCAAATGGCTAGCGCTCTGGCCTTTGGTACCACAGGCTTCAGTTTCGAATCCTAGTGGTGGCATGGATGTTAGTTAGTGGTTCGGAATCCACGTTAAACTGTAGGTCCCGGTCTGTTTTGCCCTTATGTGCACAAGATGACCGTAAAGCTACAGATCAAACCAAACCAAAACGCTTCCAACCGAGACGAAGTTAATTAAACCTTTATTCGTAAGAAAACTCCTGCCAACACTCTTTCCGGTGGAAACACCCTTTGACCAGATGTCCGGCACCGGATATCATTATTTCTTAATTTATAGTCTCTGTCAATTTTAACAGGGAGAAAAGGGCCTAAGAATATTTAACTAGAAACTAAATTTTTGAATATATAAACGAAAAAAAAAAAAAAAAAAATAGATTATACAATCAATATAAAAGTGTATTGCATATTACAGATGCAAATTTATATCATACAACAATTCGACACGTCATAAATGTATTTACCTATTTATTATGCATTAAAATTCAGATTTTACCAAAACATGTTAATCTCGATATGCGCATTTTATATTACCATATATAAAATTAATCTAAACGATACTTATATATGTATCTTACTTTTGCACTTGATTACACTTATATTCTTAAAATCTTTAGCGAACAACATTTTTTTTTGTATTTTTTTCCCTATAAAATCTGAGAGAACAATCTTAAAAACTAATAAATCTATGTCAATGGATCTTTCGAATTATTTTACAAACGATATTTTCAGCAATCCTATAACGAATGATTTTTTCAACAATCTTAAAATGAATTATCTTAAATTTAAAAATTTCAGAACCTCACATCTTTTGAATTTTAATCCAATAAAACTAAAAATTAATGAAAGTTATTAAAGAAGTCGGTCCAAATTGATAAAATACGAGAGGAGATCATTACACAAAGTTTCCATAGGCTAAAGAAAATAAATCGAAAATAAAAAGAAAATATTGAAAAAAAGCATATCGAAAAAATATATTAAAGCATAAAAATACATGTTGAAATCTATAACAAAAGCATATTGCGAAAAAAAAAAAAAAATTAAAATTTCAAGCATCGGAAAAAAGTAAGAAGTCTGAATTCAAAAATATATTGAAGGATGGATTCAAATAAATTTTTTATTATTTTAAGTTTAAGCTTAAGTTTTATTATTTTTTTTTTCTTATTTATTTGAACCCAATGAGTGCGATTTAAAAATTATTAATAAAATAATTAATACATGGAATTTCTACTTCATATATTTTTACTATTACTTATATTTTAGTATAACTTATAGAGTTTTCATAAGCTGTTACGCTTTATTTTGTTTTATTTAAACGTTTTTTTAAAAAAAGTTTCTTTCACAAATACACTTCTTGCTTTACTAATCGAACCCCCTCTGACTATAGATCCAACAATTTAAAACGTATGATTTCTCATCTCATCAAATGATGACAATTTCCGCACCCTTTTAGTTTGAGTACAGTAGTTACACAAACAGAACAAAGCAAAAAAGTAAAGAAAATTGTTTGGGGAATTTTAGCAGCAGACAAAAATTGACTTACAGGGAGAAAAATACGCTTTCCGTTTTTACATACCGTGATTAAAAAGAATAGAGTTAAAGGGACTGAGAGGAACAAATAGGGAAAATGTTCTGAAATGCTCGAGATTAAATTATGAGTTAACAATGAAAATAAATAGAAAGGAAGGTTACTTTAAACTATAAATAAGATTGACAATTTTAGGTATAAGCATTTCAAATACTAAAAATCAGCAATTTAAATTCGTAAAATAACTAATAAGAAAATAATAACTTAGAGATAAATAACAATAATAGATAACTAAAACTTTCTTAAAGTATACAGATGCAGGAAAAAATTACATGAAAAATAAACGACAAGAAATATATAGTTTTAGGATAGTTTTAGCTATTTAATTATATAATATTATAGTAATATATTAATTATATATTTAATTATATAAATTTATTAGCATAAAATGAAAGAAAAGTGATATGAATTATTTCTTTTTATGAAAATGACATAATATAAATTTAAACTTTCAAACGTTTTTAATTGATAACGTTATGTATGACTCACAATTTTCAAATTTAAAGATTTCCTTATTTTTTTTCTTCTCATTTAATGTTTTGAAAAAAATTTTATCACATTTAAAAATCTGTGTTAAAATAAATGTATGTACAGATAAATAGTTTAAAAAATTATTTAAAACTGCCAAACATTTCAAGTTAAATTAATATACCAATTAATTGAACTATGCATCTCATTTACCTATGCATATCATGTAAAGAAATTAAAAATATATGCCACTAACCAAAATTTTGTTTAAATAATCCATCACTACTTGCTAGAAAGCTCATTTAGTTTGGAGACTGAAGAAGCTTAATTCGAGGCAACAGACTGAACGGAATCGAACCGAATCAAAAACTCCCTCATCTATGCCTGGCCAGACACGATAAATCTAGATGATTTCATTCTATACTACTTTAGTTCAAATGGCCAGTATTTAAAAACGATAATCATTATTTTAAGTTTTTTTTTTTTTTTTTTTTTTTAATGTAACTCACATTATTCAATAAAATTATATGTATACATATATTTTTAAAATTCTTCTTAAATTTTCCAAAAGAAGTTACAAATCACTGTTTAAATATGCAAAAAAGGAATTTATGATTATTAATACAAACTGATTCTATTTTAATGACCTTCAGTACAATTATTAAAATGCACTAAAACAAGTTAAAAGTGTTATTTAATGTAAATGTTTAAATGTTATTTAATGTAAATTTTTAAATGTTATTTTATATTAAATAACATTTAAACATTTACATTAATGTTTAAATGTTAATGTTTAAATGTTATTTCATGTAAATGTTTAAATGTTATTTAATGTAAATGTTTAAATGTTATTTAATGTAAATGTTTAAATGTTATTTCATGTAAATGTTTAAATGTTATTTCATGTAAACATTAAAACATTTACATTAAATTACATTTAAGAAATTTAGAGCGACTTTGAGACAATGACCAGATTTCTGCGTAAAATAGGGTTTAAATCATATTGAATTTGCATTTTGGATTTAAAAAGTGTTATATTTTATTTTGGATTTTACCATTCGCCACATATTCAGTTTTACATTCCTCAATTATTGTATTCTAATTCATTTTAAGCTAATCATAATATAGGGCGTCTCTGAATTCATGAGCTAAACTTTTTCAAGGTAAAATATACATAAAGAAGCATTTCTTTGTATAGCATTGTGGGTCAGGAAATGTAAGATGAAAACAGAAAAATAAGAATTGCCGAGGAAATGAAAAACGCATTTTATTTACATAATACTTACAATTAGTATTCAAATGTGCTACCATCAGCATCAATACAGATGTCCAGGCAGTGTCCAGCAAATGATTGACGAACGGTTTCGAAGATATCAGATGTCTTGCGACCAGTTGTAGTAGAGATTTAAAGTAGAATTGGAGTAGAGTTCTGCAATGACGTCTTTATCAGAGTGAATTGAAGTCTCGTAGATAAGTGCCTCGAGGCGTCCCCATAAAAAAAAGTCAATATTTGATAAATCAGGTGTGAACATACTGACCAAGTGATTGGTTCACCTCGTCCAATCCGTTCGAGAGCCAAATGGGGCATATAGATAGTGACGAATGTTAGTACAGAAATGGGGTGGAGTCTTGTCGTGCTGAAACCACAAGACACTTCATACTGTAGCTGGAAAATTATAAAATAATTCTAGTAATACCTCTTCCAAAAAGATGCAATATATTACGCCGTTGAGTCGATATTTTTGGCCAATAAATAAATAATTTACATTACCCTGCTCACATATTAACAGAGAATCGCTCCTGAAAAGTATGCGAATGTGTAGCATATGGTTAGAGATTACATTGGAAATGTGCAAGTTAAAAACTCTGTAGCGTATAAAGGTAGGCTCATCTGCGAAAAGTACATTTGCAGGGAAGCTCAGAATGCATTCTGCTGAAAAAAAATTATTTCTAACTCCACTTTAGCTTTAAAATGCTTACCTTTTCTTGAAGAATGAAATCGAGGAATAAATTCAAGGACATCCCTGCATGTAGAAAATAAAACTGATATAGTGGATATGTTTATTATATTCAAAACAAATTTTAGACAAACATGAAAATTTAATTTTTTTTATTTAAAAAAAAAAAAGAAAGCTTAAATTCATTTTTAGAAATTTAATAGACGCATAAAAGAAAAACAACAAAAATTAATTTTAGCTTTACAACGTTTTTCGTGAATTTTCAAAATATGAAGAAAGAGTAAATAAGGCTTAAACAAACTGCTATAATCTGCCAATCTGCATAATATTAAATCCTATTCAATCACAGGCTGATTACGTTTTATCAACAAATCTCAATACGAACAGTTCGATGTAAACGTTGTGTCTAGAGAAAAAATAAATGTATCATATTTTTTAAAATTTCAATATAATATTCTAATATCATTTAAAATTAGTATCTTAATCTAAAAAGGATTTTTAATAATTTTAATTTTATTATATTGAAATCACGTGCATTATTTTATTTTTTTATTTGATTTAATAAAAATACTTAATTTTTTTTTCTCTAAAAATCTAAAAAATTTTAAGCATTCTGAAATTCAGCAAGTTATTTATTTAGAAATACGAATTTTCCCATAGGAATGTTCATTAAACATTTCCTTTAAATTCTATACAAATAAAATTTTTACCTTGGCTTTGATGTAGTTAGAATAAGTGAATAAATCCTCATGTTGAAATAAGAATATTTTTATAAGAATGCTCAACGAAAATATTTCAGCATCGAAAAAAGGTAATTGGATTTGTTGTTAGATCATAAAGATGTTCTTCAAACTTCAATAAAAAGGAGAAAATCTAAATTTTTTGCATTATGAAGATCTCATTTTTAGATTATTTTTTATTTATTTACTGTGATAGATTAGGCTTAAGCAATAATTTGGATTAAGCTATTGTTGGAAAAGCTAGTCGAAACATTTCGGTTTTGCCTTTGTTTAAATTTTCAAAAAGAATGAAAAAAGTATTAAAATCTTAATTTTATATTAAACTTTCTGAATCATTTTCTTTTATCACGAGAAGAAATTAACGTCACAAAAGTATGCATTTAGCATGAAATTTAAAAGATTATATCAATCTTAAGATTGATAAAAAATTGGTCTATCAGATGGACTTATGCATTCGTTAATATTTTGCGACAGTTTTGAAAGTTTTATCGTAATTTTCGAATAGTTGGATAGTAGATATTTTTTTATTTCCCGAACAAAAGAAATCGCACGAAACTTGAATGATTTATAATAAAACTGTATTGGAGGAAATCTGTATGATAAAACGGTTAATCATCTGTTAAAATCAACGAAGCAAAAAGTTACCGATAAGTTTTAGAAAGCGATAAAAGACAAGGATTCAGCTATATGTAAGTTAACAACGTATACTCGGATTTTTATAAGAAACCTGAACAAAAAATCCAAAGATAATGATCTTCGAATTTAAAGTTTTACGTAGAAAATAATTTTGGAAAGTCATGCAATTCGACTTTCTTTACGAAAGGAAAGAAAAGGAATGTTCATAAGCAAAGAAAAACTTAAAAAATTTATTCTTTTGACTGTAATATATTAGTAAATAATCAAACATACATATAAAGGCACTTTTTTTTCTATTTAAATGTGTATATAATGTAATATATAGGAAATATCTAAATGTATGTATTTAAAACACACACACACTGGATCGTCAAAGATGAAATTTGTAATAATAGATGCAAAGTTGGTTGGTAACTTACAAATTTAAGTAATTATTTAATTCCTCAAAGTAGGCACGCATATTGTCTACATATTTTTTTCCATTTGAGTGCTGGTTGTTCAGGCAGGTGGTATGAAACCCTGGGAGACAAGTATCAATGAATTCGTGGAAGGCCAGTTTTTCAGCATTGTCGAAATTAATTTGTTTTCATATTAAAACCTTGTCCAAATTGCGAAAGAAGTAGTAGCCAGTGGGGACTACGGTCTGATGAGCATGTCTGATGAGTCTAACTCTAGGTCTGATGAGTTCTAACTCCAATTCCCGTAGTTTTGCCACAATCATTTGTGAAATGTGTGGTCTTATCATGCAATAAGATAAGAATCGATCTGCTAACCAATCTGAGCTATTTTTCTTTAAGTTTTTGCATCATTTTGTCCAGTTGATTGTAGTATGTTTCTGCTGTGATATATGAGCCATGTTTCATGAAATCATAATGGATCACCACACACTCACCATAATCTTCTATTGATGAATATTACGCTTTGGAGTGCGTTTTGGTGATTCATCCTTGTCCAACCACTGAGTTGAACGCTTGCGAAAGTCATATTGGATCGATTTCTCGACACAAGTGGTAATTTAATTAAAAAATAGCCGAGATTTGCGATGAGAAAACAACCTGAAGCAAATTTCCAAACACCTTTGTTTCTGTTTTTCATTCAGTTCATGTGGAACCCATTTATCCAACTCTTTCGCTTTGATGATTTGAGCTAAATGAGTTAATACTGTTTTTTTATTAACACTAAACTTCAACAATATTTCATAGGCACTCTGAGAGGGTCAGACTGAACGGTGTTCGTCATTATTGACCTTTGATTCTGGGCGACCACGAGGCACATTTGTGAAGTCCAAGTAACCTGTACAAAATTTGGCGAACCAATTTGATACTGTTGCTGACACTATTGCCAAATATACTATTCGCTCTGTCTGCGATGCCGTAGTTCCAGTAAAAACTTATACTTCATAATAATGGGAATTTTCCACTTTTCCATTTTCAACAAAGTTAATTTTTTTTTTAAAGTTTAATATTTTTTTCAATGACGAAGATTTTTATAATGATTTCTTTAAACAAGCGCGATGTATAATTTTCCAAAAAACAGTAAAATATTAAGCCAATGTCAAATAATTAGATCTTAAAGTTGGCAATACTATTGACTACAAATTCCATCCTTGCCAATCCAATAATATATATTTGGAATTTCTTTCTGTAATAAAATTACATATTATAATTCATTGAAAATATGTTTTCACTGAAAATTTTCGATATCATTCATTTTATCCGTTAATTTTGAAAACCACATTAAAATTTAAAAAATTAAATGTTCTCCAGAAATGATTCAGAATCGATAAGAATAGATCGACTGACAGCAATGATTATAAACAGATTAATATGAAATCGCATAACGTTTCTTACACTAACTGCTGCCTGATGGCCAAGTGGCTAGCTCTCTGTCCTTTGGTACCACAGGCGTCAGGTTCGAATCCTGGTGGTGGTATGGATGTTTATTAGGGGTTCGGAATTCATTTTGAACAGCAAGTCTCGATCTGTTTAGCCTAGAGTGTGCACAAAATGACCTTAGAGCGACAAAACAAATCTGCACTAACTATTTTTTAAATCGCCACTAGTTTACATCTTGACATGTACAATTTAGATGTGGAATAATATGTTTTATAAATATTTCTTAAATTACAGAACAAAAACGTTTTAGAATTATTTGTATCTGTTAGAGGACGATGTTAATTTAACATTGAATAACTGTTACAACAACATACTGTAGATATTATTATTATAACTGAAGAACAATGTGATTTTTAAGATATTTTTTTTAAATTTGTGTTTTAATGAAGATAATCTTTTAAAAGTGGATATCAAAAGTTGCCTTAATATTTACTTAATATTTCAATATCAAACTCATATAGCTCAATTCAAACACCTGACCTGTATAAATTGTTACTGATAAGTTAACAATGGCCTTTCGGTGTATATATAAACAATTTTATGCTTGAAAGATGAAAATTAGTTTTTGTTTTTATAAAAGATTTACTTGAAATGAGTTAAGTTATTGAAATCACAAGGTTTAGTAATACAATGTTAAAGTAATAAAAATTATTTTTAACATTACAAACTTTTTAAGATAGAAGAAAGATGGATTGTATAAAATTCAATAGTAAATTAAGACTTGTGTATCAGTTTAAATGGTGTATTTAAAAATAATGTATCCACTGACATAGTTCTTTTTCACACATAATAAATTTTAGCTGTAATTTTATCTTGCAATCGTAAACAATAATTCCTCATCGCTTCGTTAATTTACTGCGGTTGACCAAGTAAGTGGGTAATTTTAGCTATATTTTAGTTTCTTTCTTTCAAAATTTAATTAAGACGTCGTATTCAAAATTTAAACATTTAGTTTTTTTAACATTGGATTGTACGATCGATTGTTGAATGAACCATGCTGAAAAATATTTTAGGAAACATTGTTTATAATTTACTCTTAAACTCATATATTTACAAACGCAGTTTTTTCTAATTTTTTCTCTCTTTTCTCTGTATAGAAGATTGTACTTCATAAAAAGAATAAGAATACTGTACCTGTTTTAATCGATTATTTTTTTTCTAATTTTCTAGTTATTTAACAATACAAATGTATTTGACTTTATTTGACGAATCGATTCTTGTTGCTGACTTATAGGAATAATTTATTGCTTTTAAGTAAAAGCAAAATCAAGTTTTAAAAAAGTACATTTCAAGACAAAGAGTATCAACAAGAGATTAATTGCATGAGATAAAATTTTTTAGATGTGTTATATATGCATAAAAAATGTTAAGGTTTCAAAGAAGATTGAAGAGACGTACTTATATAGAGAGAAGTATTAAAAACAAGCAGTAAGATATTGACCTTCCTTTAGCTATCATGAAATCAGTTATCCTGTTTGGCATTGATCCGTAGAGTTGGCAAATGTCTTCTTACAGAATTTCTTTCTAAATTTGTTCTAATTGTCAGGTCAAATAGGCGAGATCCTAGGTGGTAGGAAGGGCCTGATTATCAGACTTCGAACATGATCTATTAGGAAGAAATTTTGCCATCTAACAGACCAACCAGCAAAATGCTTAACAAATAAAAAGTAAATCAGTAGAAATTACTGCCACGAGCGTTGAGGAATTATCCTGTTGAAATTTAAGCCTATGTTGTGGTGAAAAGAAGGGCAACACAACTTGATGTAGAATGTCGTCAATGTACCGCCCAGTTGTAAGGCTGTCACGGATGACCACCGTAAAGTTCAACAGCACCCTGGACCTTGTCCTTGTTGTTAGGCAGTGCGAAGAGTGGAAATTTGATTATCCGACCCTGTCTTGGATTTTTCCAAATATGTCTTTGCTGGTCATCGGGCTTCAAATTGAAGCAGAACTCCTGGCTGGTAATCAGGTTTAAAATGGAAGCAGGACTCATCACTGAGCATGCTTGTCAGTGTGGACGAGGATAGTTGTAAGCTCAGAACAGTTCTCTCAGTTACGTTTGAATGGTCGTTTCGGTCATTAATGTTTCAGTTACACTTAAGATGGTTGACAATGACGAATCAGGTGTTGTGAAAGCCTCTCTGACGATCAACTTGACCTCTGCTTTCAGGATGCTTTATTCTCCTATGGTTCAACCATTCTTGTCATCTTGGATGCTTTGACCTAAATGTGGAATTGACTACTGTGCTTTCTTTCGGCTACTTGTACATCAAATTTCAAATAATGACATACAGAGTGATTAAAAAAGACTTTTGTCGATATACGAGTCTAGTTATCCTATCATTCAAAGAAACTGAATGAAATTTTGGTTTAAGATATTTTGAGGTATGCGCTCAAGAATCATACAAAAAATTACAGTTAAACTGTAACAGTTACTGTTACAGTGTCACGATTTCGAAAATTTCTAACGACGACACCTACTTTCTTAATTGGAATGTAATCTCCATACTACTACTAATAAAAAAACCCATAAATAGCATTGGAAAGATATCTGTAGCACAAAAATCGCTGGTGCTAGACAAATTAAGAAGAAAAATGAAAACAGCCAATAATTAGAGAAGAAACAGAAAGCTAAACATTTTAATATGTTTCAGAAATGTTCGACCCGACTTCCTTCCCACACGATGACACTTTACATGCAGCAGGTAGTGTATAGCAAATGAAGCCGTACTTTGGAATGAGGAATCTGTTGAACCTGACGTTTGATGGTATTTTACAAATCAGATGCAGTTTGCTGATTAAAGGCCTACACTTTAGATTTCAGGTATCCCTACACCGAAATGGTCTATCTGACTTCAAATAGACGCAAAATGGTACTCCGCCATTTGTGAGATCTATCAAACGTTTCTTAACACAACAGTTTGTGACAGAATTATGTCGGCTTGTCACGTTTCCGTGACCACCAACGCCCCCCGATCTCACTCAAATGGATTTCTGGCTGAGATTTTGTTTTGTTTGGTTTGGTTTGACACTCTAATTTCATTTTTTGCACACTTTAGGCAAATTATACTAGGGCCTACAGTTTAACGTGGATTTTGAACCACTAACAAACATCCATTCCTTTGGTACCAAAAGCCAGAGTGCTATCAATTGGCCATATGGCCACTTTTCTGACTATGAGAATACCTGAAATCTAAAGTGTATGCATTTAACCTGCAAACTGCACCTGGTTTGAAAGATGCCCCGTCAGATTCAGACAGATTCCTCTTGTCATGGTACGTGCTTTAGTGTTATACACCATCTGCCTCATGCAAAGTGTCATTGTGTGTGAAGTAGGTCAGATATAATATTTTGTTTTCTGTTTCTTCTCTAACTATTGGTTGTTTTCACTTTTTTGTTTAGTTCATCTAATGCCGATGATTTCCGTGTTAAAGATACCGTTCCAAACCTATTTATAGTTTTTCACTATGAAGATAACATTACAACAAAGAAGATGTTGCTAATTGAAATTTTCGAAATCGTATCGCTGTAACCGTGACTGTTGGCACTGATTATCGTGCCCATTCCTGGCATATGACAAGGAAGCTTTCGGCTAGCCATCGTAACACTGTTTCGAAATACCACGCGCTATCAATCAAACCGTTCTGCCCTAACAGAAGAAAATAAACATTCGAAATTTATTTATTATCTTGTTTCAACGAATTTATCAGATTACAACGAAATAGCGCATGTAAATACTTCTCCATCTATCATGAAAATTGTTTTGATGTCCATTAATTAAAAGGCTGGAGATGTCAGGTTCAACAGTTAAACTAACTGTTAGTTAACAGCTAAACTAACTTTTTTTTCATATGATTCTTGAGCCCACATCTAAAAATATTTTAAACAAAATTTTATTCAGTTTCAGTGAATGGTATGATAACTGGGGACTCATAAATCAAGAAAGCTTTTTTTTTTTTATGATCACCCCGTATAACATTGTGGTATATTACGCATTTGCAAGACATAATACAGTAAAAGACAATAGTCGGAATGAACTTCGAAAGGAAGTTATACTCTAAAATAAAAATTTCTCCTCTTTTGTACACCTTCAATAATACTGTGTTCAAAAAAGTACGACCAATTTTCAATTTAAAATTCCCGGGGCTTATGGAATTTCACTGTCTTTGACATCAGTGTGAAAATCGGCGTCAAAATATTAATCAGTGTTTGAGTTACGCTTGACTTTGTGAGACGCTAAAACTGATTCCGGCGATTTTTAAAGTGTCTGAATTAATTGAGCAAAGAACTTGCATTACATTTAGTTTGCTATAACGTACAGAATGTTGCAGAAAGCATTCGGTGAGCATTCCTATATCGGAAAGAAATGTTTAGAAGGGTATAAACAGTTTAAAGAAGTCAGAGAACTCGTTGAAGATGAAGAGCCCTCTGGTCGATCATCAACCGCAACCGACTAATCTCACGTCCGAAAAATTAAAGATTTGGTGCTTGCAAACCGTCGATTTACAATTAGAGACCTTGCTGATGATATTGGAATTTCAAAAGGATCGGCCAATTCCATTTTGGGCCTCAAACGCGTCAAATCTATTGGTACCGAAAACACTGAATGCGCCAGCTCACAATGCATTGATTCTTCGTGACTTTTTCGCCAATAATGAAACCCATATCGTTCTACAACCACCGTTCCATCGTACCAAGGCCACTCCAGGGACACCGTTTTGAGTCGATTGAAGAGATTCAACGTGAATCGCTGCGCACTTTGAATGCCATCTATCCATGGGAGGAGGCCACCCCTATCTATGGTGGACAGGGGTCCATGCATTGAGGATTGGAAAAAAAGTTGGCGTAAGTGCATTGTGTTCGGAGGGGATTACTTTGAAGGTTTGGTTTGTTCGGTTTTTTTGACGCTCTACGGTCATCTTGTGCACACTTTATTCTAAACAGACCGGGACCTACAGATTAAAGTGGATTCCGAACCACTACAAACATTCATGGCACCTCCGGGACTCGAACCCGAAACCTGTGGAACCCTGCGCCAGAACGCTAGGACTCGGCCATCAGGCCCCTTTACTTTGAAGACGACGAAATAAATTTAGATGAATAAATAAAGAGTTTTTGAAAAAAAAAATTAAATGGTCTTACTTTTTGGGCACAGTATTAGGTGTTGCTGATTGAAATTTTCGAAATCGTGTCACTGTAAGCGTGATTGTTGGCATTGTAACATTGTTTCGAAATACAACGCGCTATCAATCAAACCGTTCTGTCCTAATGGAAGAAAATAAACATTCGATATTTATTTATTTATCTTGTTTTGAAGAATTTCGCATGTATCAGATTACAACGAAATTTCGCATGTAAATACTTCTCAATCTAACAAGAAATGATTGTCCATTGAATAAAAAGCTGGAGACCTCGAGTTCAACAATTAAACTAAGTTTTTTTTTTTCATATGATTCTTGAGCTCACATCTAAAAATACTTTTAACCAAAATTTCATTCAGTTTCAGTGAATGGTATGATAGCTGGGGGTCTTATAAACCAAGAAAGTTTTTTTTTTTTTATAATCACCCGTATCACATTGCGGAATATTACGCGTATTCAAGATACTATATACTACTGTGTCCAAAAAGTAAAACCAATTTTCGATTTAAAATTCCAGGGGCTTATGGAATTTCAATTTTTTTCTTTTTTAAGTGGCTGGCACTGTCCTTGATATCTGTGTGAAATTTGACGTCAAAATATTCATTAGTGTTTGAGTTACGATTGGCTTTGTGAGACACTAAAACTGATTCTGGCGATTTGTGAAATGTCTGAATTAATTGAGCAAAGAACTTGCATTCAATTTTGTTTGCGGAAACGTATAGAATGTTGCAGAAGGCATTCGGTGAGCATTTCTATATTGGAAAGAAATGTTTAGAAGTCGTATAAACAGTTCAAAGAAGGCAGAGTACGCATTGAAGACGAAGAGACCTCTGCCCGACCATTAACCTCAACCGATGATGCTCACGTCCAAGAAATTAAAGATTTGGTTCTTGCAAACCATCGATTTACAATTAGAGACCTTGCTGATGATGTTGGAATTTCAAAAGGATCGGTCAATTCCACAACCGGTAATTTCTGGCTATTCCCTAAACTGAAAAGACCCTTCCGGGGACGCCGTTTGGAGTCGATTGAAGAGATTCAACGTGAATAGCCGGGCGCTTTGAAGGCCGTTCCCTGCCGATGACTTTTTAGCATGCATTGAAGATTGGAAAAAAAGTTGGCATAAGTTCATTGTGTCCGGAGGGTATTACTTTGAACTAGATGAAATAAATTTTGAAGAATAAATAGAGACTTTTTGGAAAAAAAATAATTGGTTTTACTTTTTTGGCACAGTAGTATTATATAATAAAAGACAGTAGTCTGAGTAAACTTCGAATGGAAGTTATACTCTAAAATAGAAATTTCTCACTCTTTTGCACACCTTCGGTATGTTCAGTGACAAAGGAATAGATCTGAATCCCCAACTTTTTATTCCTCGGACATCAAAACAATCATTTCCATGATAGATCGAGAAGTATTTACATGCGCAATTTCGTTGTATTCTGATAAATTCTAAATTCGTCGAAACAAGATGATAAACAAATTTTGAACGTTTATTTTATTCTATTGACAGAACAATTTGATTGATAGCACGTTGAATTTCGAAACAATGTTACGATGCCGACCTGAAATTGTAGATTTTTGTCGGAACTGAAGAATGTCGAACTGATTTCATTATTTGTGTTATGAATGAGCAAGATAAACTAGAGCCAAATTTCAGTAAGAGCCATCGGAGAATCAGAAAATTTAGCATACTTGTATATGTTTTATTAACTTATTTAACATACTTACATTATATGATTATCCATAATTTAAGTCCATCCTAATTATTTAATTTTTTCCAAGAATTCATAATTATTATGGAAAAATCGTAGTATTTGGCTGCTCTATGGACTTTGTGGCTAACGCTGAATCTGCTACATCTCCGTCATTCTAGTGGTGAATGATCTAGATCAAAGAGATTGACTTTCGAAGATATTTTTTTTTAATGAAAATAATCTTCATTCCCAGGCTTTGTTACTAGATATAGCGTATGTTACAAATGATTTTATAGTAAATAAGTGATACCACGTTATTTAAAGTACTTAATTTTTAATATAAATTCAAGATTTTTTTTTTCGATGCAGTTACAAAATCACCGAATCGTTTTGAAATGCCTGATAATAATTTTAGTGTCCTACAAACTTTTATGGTATTAAACTTAAAATCCATTTATAACAATTATACATATTCTTGATTAATACGTTAAGTTTATGTCTGTAATAATGCTGTAGAACAGCTCAACTCAATAGACTTCAAATTCTACTTTTCTTTTTCTAACAATACTAAAAAAAGAAAAGTAGAATTTGAATTTTTATAGAAAAGTGAAAAAAAAAAGTCCTTAGAAGTCTATGCAATGTAAGCGATAATCCAAAACTCAATCTGAAATAATAAAAAAAAAAAAAAAAGAAACCATGATAAAGGACTTTTTCTTTAAAGGAATAATTCTCAAACCTTTTTATCCCCCCCGAAAAAAAAGACAAAACTATTGTACCGCCTCTCCTCTAAATACCGTATATCTTTCGATCGATAGAGAAATTTTTGCATATTGTTAAGGTCAATCTTATCGGTAATTCCTGTATTTATCTCCTATTTCGCATGTGTATTGATACTTGTATCAAATGACATGCTTTTGTTTAATGCAGATTTAAAGGATCATACGGCAATTGTAGAAAAAAAAATGACGGAACAGCTACTCAGGGAAGGACTTATTTTTCAGCGAGAAATTATAATTTAAAAAAGTCTACAGTTATTCTAGAAAGAAGCATATATGTATATTTTGATTAAATTATATTTTAACCAAATCATCACAGTTTTTAATACATGGAGAATCATCAATGAATGTTCATGTACTGTACAGAATGTGAAAAATATTCCGTCATATAGTATAAATGACAATTACAAAATAGAACAAAATCTTAAAATTGAGAAAAAAATCATTACATAGGCCTTATATTTATTATCATATCCCTTAAGAGGTCTAAATATCAAGACACAAACACTCCAGAGATTCTACATATATGGAAGCATTAAATCTATCATAATTATTATTTTCATTTTGGCTATTTAGATAGGTTTTTTTTTATTAACTCAAGTCATTTAATAAACAAATTTGCTGCACGTGTCCACTAAATATTTAACCATATTTGCATTTTTACAAAAAGATTATTTAATAAAGAGATATCAAAAAGCTCAATCCTGATTATTTATTTAAAAAGATGCATTGTAAATATTGTAGAGAATTATTCATCATCTGAATATATTATATAATTATATATTAACAGATGATTTTTTAAAATTTTATTATAAATAACAGAAATATTTTTTTATTAAAATATGTTAATTGTTACATAATAATCACAATTACAGTTTACATGTTAACTTAAAATAATATATCACGAAATAAAATACAAAAAAAAATTAAATGTGAATTAATTACAAAAAAATTAAATGTGGATTACAAAAAAATTAAAATCCATAAAAATAGGAGAACAAATTGAAAATATTTTTACACTACTTTATTTATAAGTATGAAAACAGAAGAGAATATAAATTTAAAATTGAAAATACCTGAAATAAGCATAAATGACATTACTAAAAATAAATTAACATTAAACTAAATACACAAGTATCTTATAGGAATAATTTTAATCGAGATTTTATTTCTCAAATTACATTTCAAGAAACTTGAGACACTTTAAACAGCTTATTTTAAACACTGCAGCTAAAAATGAAAGCAGTTGGAGATTTTGAGACTGGCCATAACAAAACAATATGAGAAAGGAGAACCACATTTATAATTTTATAATGACCTACTATAAAATGATTCTTATTCTTTGCATTTTTAACATTGGTTTTCAAAATGAAAACTTTAAAAAATTTAGATATTATTTAAAATAAAAATTATAACTTTTCTTATAAGAATAACAATTATAATTATTCTTAAAATAACTTTAGTTATCTTAAACATCACTATCTGATTATTAATATTATAAAATAGGAACAGAATGACATGACACCAATTGAGCGATCTGCTCGGTAATATTATCCCATTATACCACAAACATTAATGAAAACTGATAGACACCATAAAATATACCAAATAATCGTAACAAAACAATACCAGAAAGAATCATAATTACAATAAACTATTACAAAGAGAATTTTTATTCTTTGTATATTTTACAATGGTTTTTTTAAATAAAACATCGCAAAATTATTACTTATCAGAATAAAAATTATAATTAGTCTTAAAAATAATCATGCTTCTTTTAAAAACAAAAATTCCTTATAAGGATCATCAAAATCATGCTGAAGAAAAATTTTATTAAAATATCAAAATAATATATGACAGATAAGCAATCCAGTTTGCCGATATCGAGATTCAACAGCATATCGTCTTCCCACATATCGCCCATTAGAGGAGAAAATAAATTCATACGCAGTCACATCGGACAACAGTGTTATCTGGTAGATTGCGATATTAAATGTCATTATTGTATTCATTTTACATTAACAATCTCGGGTAGGTTTTTTTTTTCTTACTAGAAATTAAAATATTAATACTAAGTGACTGCAACAAAGTTTTTTTTATGGGAATTAAACGATAAATAATAAATTCTGAATTTCTTGCTACCAAAAAATATTTAAATAGGTCATTATGCAAAGATTGTTTTTAGATTTTATTTCGAAAGCAATGCGTATTATCAGAAAACTACTTTTTAAGCTTTTAATAAACATTGTTTACTTATTCGTGATTTCACAAGTCAAAAATTGTTATTAGATAAATAACTTTTGTGAAAGAAATCAAGATCTTGAATATTTTTGGTTTGGTTTGGTTTGTAGTTCTACGGTAATTTTTTTCTCTCACTTTAGGCAAAAGTACTTTAAAGTGGATTTCGAACCACTAACAAACATCCATGCCTTATCAACGCCTTATCAACACTGGCCAGTACACAAAGGCCAGAGCGCTAGCCTATTGGCTATCAGGCCGATCAAATAATCAGTTTATCTATCTGGTTTATCAGTTTTAAAATTTTAAATCGGAAACTATGATAGAAACTATCAGTAGTTTTTAATTCATGATAATTAATGTTCATAGTCATCCCTACTTTCAAATAGATTTTTTGTTAATTTTCGAAATGATATTTGATGATTTATTTTTATGCAAGATACACATTACAAACCCATCACCATAAAAATTTACTTTAAAGGTAAAGGTAAAATGTACACTTTTTTTTTTTTTACTACTTTCACTTCCAAAATTTACTTAACTACACATTTATTTATAAATTACATTACTATAATTAAAAAAAAAAAGGAAAATTTCAGTGTAAATCGGAAAAAAGATTTAATTTCAATTTGATATAGAGAATTGTATTCTTCACAAATAATGCTTTTATTATAGTGGCGGAATCCTTTATGTTATCATAAGGTCATAAATCGTTTAAAAAGGTTTAATTTGTTTTTTGAGGAATTCATAAGAATCCATCATGTCTTTTGAGAAGAATTGTCTAATTAAGTTGAAAAGTTCTCACTTTACAAGTTATGTTACTGATTTCTTTTATTCCCACAGGCATATATTTAGTATACATATATCTAACTACAATAATATTAATCACAAATTTTTGAAATTTTTTTTTACAGAAGTTTAAAAAAATTTCCAAAATGATCAATTATGGGGAAAAGATTTACGGGAAAAAAAAATTAGTCAAGACTTTGTATTTTTACATCAAACAATTATATTAAAAGTACTTTCCCCGTTCTTTTTAAATGGTACACATTAGATCAATAATTCCGTAATTGAAAATTGATGTACTATGAATTCTGTTTTACTTTAAAATCTATTTTGACAGAAACATTTTTGCATGTTAGTAACAAAATTTACCTAATTATAAAGAACGTTAATCATCAATTAACAGCACGAATTTTTTTTATTCTAAATCATATAAAATAGTCATCATCATCCTCATCAATAGCACGAGAGCCAAGAGTGGGCCAAGGCCTTCCTTCGAAGAGATTTCCATGCATTCCTCTGGGTGACAATGGTCCTCCAATTCTTAACCTTAAGTACAGCAAAATCTTTTTCAACTGTGTCCGCCCATCGCAACTTGGGTCGCCCTCTACCTCTGTCCCTGCGGCTTTTCCAAAACGAGCCTTTTTACAAGGTTTAAATCATTCATTCTAAATACATGAGCGGCCCCGTTCAATCTATTGATCTTAATAAATTTTATAATACCTAGATCTTTTTAGCCTTTATACATTTCTACGTTGTACCGTCTTCTCCAACAATCACTTTCCCTAACATCTCCAAGAACAACCCTTAAAATCTTCTGACATGAAATAGTAACTTTGTAAAAATATGTAGTATATAAATGTAATTTTATATTTGCCGATTTTATATCGAAAACTTATTTTAAATATAAAGTAAATTCCATATTAATTGCATTAACTATTTCATAAAAGAAAATTTTTTCGACACCAGAAGTAACTATAAACATGAATCAATAATTAAATATTAAACAGAACATGGACACATAAACAGAAAAACATTGCAGGTTTTATTTTGTTTGGAATCATTTTGTTACAAACTAAATATTACGTTATCTATATGGATAAAAAAAAAAATTTCAATTTTCAAAACACAATTCACTCTCTTGTATACTGCATGTTAAACTCAACAGTCTTTCTTCAAAATCATGTCAGACATCACCCTTTTTCGATTTCTATAGAACCACCTCCACTGCACAACTACTTAAAACTCTGAATAGCGATGACCTTGTAGGTGCCATTTCAAAGAAAGACAAACACAGAGTAATAAGGTGTAAGTTCTGGGATGAACGAACTTCTAATAATAAAACGTTCTTCTTGCACAAGTTGAACCTTATGCTAGCTATACAATGACAGAGAAACGTTTTGTTTTGTTTGTCGTTCTACGATAATGTTTTGCACCCTTTAGGCTAATTAGATCGTGATGTACAGTTTAAAGAGAAACGTTAACTAAAGCAATGCTATTATAGATATTAGACACAGAGATTTATAGCTTGTTATTTACTATAACGTTAACCAGAATGATAGTGGAATTATGACATTAGAAAATTCCATATTTCATATGAAGAACTTCATAAAGTCGTACCTTAACTGACGAATTCAGTTCACGCCCAGCATTTTATCTTTATACTTTAAAGTAATTCCGTTGGATTTTGATTTCTTTTTTTATAAATATACATTTGTTTATTACTCCTTTCTAATAGTTTTAACAATTTCTTTTTATTGCCTTATTTAAATGTACTTTTATAATTGTAAATGATAACTAAAAAATAGTTTTTTCGATCCTTCTTATTTCGGAGTATTATACTATGGAAGTGTATACTTATTAGATGAAATGAATCAACTATGATTATTTGGATGGAAAAATCAATGAAATTGATTTTTTTTTAATACGTCTTTATTAGTTTCACCTGCATGTTTGTAACTGATTCTTTGGGCTCGATTTTTCCCTACTTTACGCGATCAGATTTAATTGAAACGTTGTAGACTTATCAAGGACCGACGACAATAAAATATTTTGATAAGTTTATTATCTCATCATGATTAGGATCGCCTGGATTAGTGATTTTATTTTAACTTATGAAGAGCAATTTAACCCATGTAGAATGAAAGTACCTAAGACATTCAAACCTACGTGGGACAGTGGCACAACGGATAACGCGCCTGACTACGGATCAAGAGATTTCCTGTTCGAATCCTGGCTGGCTCGACATATTCGCATTTAGACATTGTTTTACTCACAATCAAATTATTATAAGACCTATAGTTCCAGTTCACGGTACCGGAACCTCATTTAAATATTACAGTTTAAAAAAAAAATTGTTAACATAAGAATAAAATTACTGACGAGAAAATGAATATCACTGTTCTAAAAGCGTGGGGTGCTTTGTATGACATTTTTGAACTAACTCTGCATTTCGGAATGAAACTAGAGAAAAATTATAACGATTGATATCGAGCAGCCCACGCTTTTAGAACAGTGACATTCATTTTCTCGTCAGTAATTTTATTCTTATGTTAACAATTATTTTTTACTTTGCTTAAATCTAAAAGCGTGTTTTTTAGTTTTTTTAAACTATAAATTAATTTCTTGTCGATAAAAAATATGTGTATGTTTTTTTCAGTGTGGGCAAATACGTTTCAGATCAAGGAAGCCGTAAACTTGTAGAGCACTTTGTAATTCAATGCCCCCCCCCCTTTTGTAGGCATGTATAATTCGAACAAAAGAAGGATTAGCACTTACTTTCTGAAACATAATGGAAGAGCTTTCTACCTACGGATTTAGCTAACGAGTTGTATCACGACATATGCATACTGTTATTTTTCTATATTATAAACTCCGCATAAAGGCTCGTTTTGACAAAACTACAAAGACAAAGAGGACGACCCAAGTTGCGATGGACAGATGCTGTTGAAAAAGATTTTGCTGTACCAAAGGTTAAGAATAGGAGGACTATTGTCACCTAGAGGAATGCAGAGAAATATCTTCAAGGGAAAGCAGTAGCACACTTTGGGCTGTCGTGCTATTGATGATGATGATGTCAAACTGCGCATACTATTTTTTGTCTTTTTTTTTTTTTTTTTTGAATAATTTTGCAAGATTGTTGTTGTTCTAATGCAGCTGGCAATCTTTATGCCATGACAGTTAACCTTATGCCATAAGCAAGGGCTTCACTGCTGTTACTCATTTAGCATTACCCAGGGGGCACATGTAGCTTGAAAATATATTACGGACTCGAGTAACACAACCCCCACAACGCTTATGATCCTATTAGGACCGTTACCTACAATTTAAAGTGGATTCCGAACCACTACAAACATCCATAGCACAGCCGGGATTCGAACCCGATAGCTATGGTACCGAGTGCCAGAGCGCTAGCCACTCGGCCATCAGGCCTCTTTTTTTGTAAGAATGTATATGCATGTATAATAGGCTTTGTATTTAAATAAAAAAAAGTTCTACTTCTAAATTATTAACTACGAATTCCCACCTTGTAGAATTTAAAAGTTCATATATCGTATAATATCTTTTGTGTCATTTAATTATAAAAATCTCTTTGTTTTTGCTCCATAGTGATGCTCTACAGTTGCCGATTTCTAGATAAAAAGATTTCAAATGCATGACTCTCATTTTGCGATATAAAGACTGCAGATTTTTAGGCTTCCTTTTCAAGTCCTCTTTTACCTGTTATCTCGTGTTTACTCTCCCAGATAAAGCCCATTTTGCCATGAGAAGCGCATTGTGTACTTTGGCAGCGCCATGTAAGAACCAGCAGGCGTTTTTCTGTTTTGGGTTCGGAAAGAGATAACGTTCTCATGACACAGATCTCGCTGGACGACTTCTAACTAAAAATATTTGTGACAAGAACGTGTCGCACTTTGGACAGACCTTTTCTCTTTCGCAGTATTTGTCGAGGATGTCCTGAAACAATTTTGCAACTTCCACAGAAAGAGATTTATTTTGCTTCTTATCAGAATCTTTTGCTAAAAAAAGGAATATACTTTTTCTTATTAAAAGTGATAAGTTATTTGCGCCTTTCGTGGAACGTAAAAGTAAAAATGGGTAGTCAAAATAAGTTTCGAGATTTATTTATTCGAAGCACTTGTATTTTGACGTATTTGGAATCTTTAACTACTTGATTGTCTTTAGATAAGTATGGCAGCATAGTTAACTAAAAACATGCTGTTTGCATTAGAAGTCCCTTTTTACACAAATATATTTTAATATAAAAATGTGTATACAATTCTGTATTATGATTATATTGATATTTTAATTAATATTACATATTTTACTACATAATTTTTCTTAAATAATATTACAAATGGTTAATTATATTATTTAAAATTCATCCTATATAGTGAATCTTAACCTTGGGAGTTACCTTGTTTTCGAAGATTATACTATAACCGTATTTTGAAGGAATTGTCTAGTTTTAAATTAAGAAAAACAGAATATTCGAATGATATTTTATTTTTTCTTTTATCTTGTGACACCCATTTAATTATGCTTATTGAAAGTCTTTGTAAATTTTTCATCTTTAACTACGAAATAACTTAAGCTACAAAATATCTTAACTGCTCCTCATCTTTAACTATGAAACCTTCTGTAGACCCCCAATCCTCTTACGGTGACCTGGTAGCCAATTGGCTAGCGCTCTGGTACCACAGGCTTCATGTACGTATCCTGGTGGAGGCCTGGATGTTTGTTAGGAGTTCGGAATCCATGTTAAATAGTTGGACCCGGTCTAATTAGCCTAAAGGGTGCACAAAATGAAAGCAGAGTGACAAACCAACTTTTTTTTTTTTATCAAAAATATTACAGTAGCTTTGATATTTATTTGTTAACAATGCAGGAATAGCAATTTTTTAATTAAAAATAGAAATATTTAAAATAATGGTATGCAAAAAATATTAATCTTTGCAATTAAACATTTTAAGTATTCAAATATAATGATACCTATAAGTAAATATTTAATTTTTTTACAACAAAATCAGTCAAATTTATCATAAAAAGGCATAACATAGATAATTTGCTTTTATCAGTCAGAAAGTTATCTTTAAGTAATCAAGAAATATGTTTTTATTCCGATCTGATAATAACCAAGGAAAAGAACAATGTAAACAGACTTGTGATTTAAGATGGTAACAGAATGAAATCTGAGGAAGTGAGATTCCACATTTAAGGTATAATCAGATTAGTTAAAAAGGAAAATTTTCTAATATTATAAGCTCTCTCAAAATACTCTCAGAAAGCTTATAGCACTTCTTTGAAAGTACTTCCTCGGATTTCATTTTGTTACCATTTTAAATCATTTTACATTCTACTTTTCTAACAATTGTCTTTTTTTAAATTAAGAAGAGCCTAATTTTCTATTTATGTGTGTGTGTATTTGGCACCCAGCTTAAGTCTAAAGTATTAAAATCATTCATCAAGAATGCTTAGTTTATTTGTTGAGAAACATAGGTTCATAATTACACATTGTTGATCTCTAAGTTCTTCAAAGGAGGCTTCTATTTAAATCAATCTCAAATCAACTTATTAGCATTGTAATTAATTAATTTCATTAGGTATAGTATTTGAGGGGCCTGATGGCCTAGTGACTTGCTCTCTGGCGCTCAATGCCACAGGTTTCAAGGTTCGAATCCAGGCTGTGCCATGGGTGTTTGTAGTGGTTCGGAAACCACTTTAAACCGTAGATCCCAGTCTACTAGGACTGTAAAAGCGTTGGACGTAGGACTTACAACAATAACCCGTAAAAAGAAGATATATACTGTGTCGAAATCTGCCAGTAGGCAGACGGCCTTGGCCCCCTATGAGGCTGTTGCTCCAATGATGATGAAGATGGTATTTGAATCTGAATTGCAAATAAGAATATGAAATATTCTTCTTTTTGGTGAAAATTTATGTTAAATGATTTAATTAAAATTATTTAAAAAACATTGTCGATGCAGCTTATAATTCTATATAGATTGTTGAATGCTAACAAAAGTAGTAGTCTAGTTTCAGATAATTTTGAAACATTTCGAATTTCAAACCGCTTTTTTTTTTTTTTTTATTAAATAATTTCTCTTAAAAAATCCTATTAATGTTTCCATACTCAAAGGTTATCGTGACAAAGTATACAAGCCATTGAGCCAAGTTTCTCGATTGGAGTTTTCCTTATTTCTCCCATTCGTTACACAATTAAATAATAGTGATACCAAAAAAAAAAAAAAAAAAAATAAAAAAAAAAAAAAAAAAAGAGATCATTTCTCTATATTCCTAGGTGGACTATTTGTGCCTTACATCAAACGAGACTTCAGATTTTCTAAAAACAATGTTTTATTGATATAATATTTCTTGTTAAAATATTAGTCAATATAAATGCTTACAATTTCTATATACGAGTAAAACAAAAGATTTACTTGTGTATGATCCTTACATCTTATTTCTGCACCTTATTTTTTAACAATTTGAGGTCAAATTCTTTTTTTCTCTAAATTATCTTGTTTTTGGTGCACAGTGAAAACATAAAAAAATTCTCACTTTTCTATTTTAATCTATATCCGTCGGTGGACTGTTCGTGCCAAATAGCAATTCAAAATGAGGCTTCCGATTTTCTAAAAACAATTTTTTATTGATATAGTATTTCTTGATTAGTCAATATGAACAATTACAGAGTTTCTATATAAAACAAGATATTTATGTGTATTTATTTAGTATCTTTATACTATGGCTCCCAAAAATGATCGTGCATTTTAAAAATTTGTAAAAAAAAAGTGCTGTAGCATAGAAATCAATTCGGATATAAAGTTCAAAATTTTTTCATATCATATTCATGAATAAAACTGAACAATCTATTAAAAATTTTGATTCATTTTATTTAATTATCAATTTTTCTTATAAAAACGAAAATGCAAGGAGACAGAAAGAGAAAGTCAGAAAAGTGATCGTACACCGAAAAAATTTCGGATGAGTTCATAAATTAAATTAAAATCAACGGTTTTTTTAAAAATATTTTTATTTCAATTTGCCGAAATTTAAAAAAATCGCCAGACTTTAATCTTTGTTTACTTACTTACTTCTATTCTGTTCTGTTTATTATTTTAAAATGGCTCGTAATTGTATTGAAACAAAGAACAGCATCCGAAAATTGATTCCTTTTCATCGTAGTAGTAGTAGTAATAGTAGATGAGTTTGGAATATCTCTAAATTAGTCATCTCTACCATTCTACACTGTAATTTGTGATAAACATTTTAAAGGAAAAAATAGGATTGAAATCAAGGTAAGAAAAGGTCGTCTGACAAAGTTAATTAGGTTAAGGTTTATAGTTTGAAAATCTAATTTCCAAAAAAAAAAAAAAAAAAAAAAAAAAAAAAAAAAAACTACATTTGAGTATCCGTAAAAATTTTCTACAGAATTTACTGACAAATTTTCTACTTCATTTCACTTGAAAGGGTTCGTTGAATACTCAGATCAGCAAGATTACATGGGCGTTCTGCTCGAAGAATTTTTTTTTTTTTTACATGCTTGTTTATGCTTTGCAAAATAAATGCCAAATCAGTTTGTAAAGTATTAGGATCATGTCTCATTTGAAGATTAAAGAAAATTTAACATTTTTTGTTGTAGTCGTCATAAAATTGTATGGAGAAGAAAAAACGAGGAATGATTGTAAAAAAAGTGCTGTAGTTTAGAACTCAATTAGGATATAAATTTATATTTTTTCATATTATATCTATGTGATTCTGAATAAAACCGAGCCATTATTTAAAAAAAAATATTGACTCTATTATTTTTATTTTATTTGTTATTATTATTTTACAAAAACAAAATACAAGGAGACAGAGAAAGAACACGCCACAAAAATTAACGTACACCGAAAACGTGTCGGATGAATTCATAAATAAAATTAGAGTTTGCCATTTTTTAAAAATATTTTTTCAAGTACAAGAATTTAGTTTGAACAGAAAAGAATCCTGGTGAAAGTTATCTTGTGTAGGTTTGGTTTGTCGGTTTACGGTCATTTTATTGCCCACTTTGGGCTTATTAAGACTTGGACCTACAGTCTAACGTGGATTCCGTGCCATTAACAAACGCTCATGTGTAGGGGAGGATGTCAGCATTAGGACTAAGTATTTATTGATCAAGATCTTCTTGGATCATGTTCTATATTTAAATATTTAAAAATAATAATTTATCAGCCCAAAATTTGCATATTGGAAATAACTTTTTTTTTAAATCAAGATAATGATCATAAGCACAAGTTCTTTTCTGGTGTCTCTAATTGTCCACATGAGCCCCATCCCATAAAACATCAAACCATTCCAGTCACTGGATTTAAACTCAAAAGAACATGCTTGGAGAGAATTGGAAGTTAAAGTACAAAGACATGATATTAAAACGAAAACCGAACTAAGAACAACAATGACCTAAGAACACTGGTGGAAAATTAAAATAAATAAAAAAAACTAATGAACTCTATGGCCAGACATTTAAAAGCAGTTATGGGTGCTATTCTGCTAAGTACTAATTGACCAAAATTATTTACTAATAAGTAGACAACTTTTTTTAAGTGTACGAAGACTTTTGTGAGAAAAATGTGTTCTTTTTTTTTTTAATATTGATTTACAAAAAAGCGTTAATTTGTTCTTAAAATATTTAATGCAGTTACTAGTTAAAAAAAGCTATATATATTATTAAAAAATTCTCATTCTGAAATATTAATTTTTATTAATGGATAGAGCAGTATTTCATAGAAAATCGTAAATACACGAATACTTTTGGGAGTCACTGTAAATAGTCTTTTTTTTTTTTAATTGAAGAATTTGAAAATCATTTTTCACATTTTATATAGATATTTTTTTAATGCCTTTATAATTTATAAGTAAAATTGATTTTTTTAGTGACTAATTTAAAGAAATTTATATGGAAAACCAAATATTAATTTTAATTAGAAGATAGAGCAATGTTTCATAGAAATTCGTAATTATACGAATACTTTTGGGAGTCACTGTAAATACAACAAAAGCTATTTTTTGTAATTAAAGAATACGAAAACAATTTTTCATGACATTTTACATGGATTCCATTACTGGTTTTATGCATTAGATTTGCATTGCATAAATGTGTTGTTAGCACTTTGGAGAAACAGAAATTGCCCTCTAGATTTTTTTGTGTAGAAGTTATTTTATAGTTTTTAGAAGTTATATTATTTATTGTTAGTTTTAAATATTTTTATCTAGAATTATCATATATTCGTTCTTTTTAATTCAATGTTTTTTAAAGTATTTTATATTTTAACTTTATTGCTTTATTGAAACTTTCGTTCGGTGATATTTTAATATTGTGAACAAGTCATTTAGTAAATGATTATATGAGTCTTTTATTACCCCTAATCATGACATTTTATATTTCTGTAACGTATTATTACGCTATATTTACCTAATATTTTCTTTGGATATTTTTTTTCGTAATGGAAACTTTTTAAATTAAATTTTACAAAAACAATTCTGTATAATTTAATTGAATCCGTGTCATATCCGCGAATCAACAATAAATCTATAACCAACAAGAATCAATTTTTTACTATTAAACAATTCTAAAAAAAACCCTATCTTTTTATCAAGAGCATCCAAATTACGTCTATTAATGCGTTTTTAAATAAAGGTTATTTTTTTCCAATTACGCGATGACATAATCCTTGATCACTCGTGCAAACAAATAGCCCGCGATGAAAGCTCGCGTACTGATTCACTTTGGATCAATTGTGCTGCACATGAAATGCTGCCTGAAACCGAAGGTTGGACACTAACTCTTTTTCCACTGCAGAGAACGACACGCTTCGATAGCTTTACGAAAGGTCGCGCAAGCAACTATTTGTTTGTTCGGTTTTGTTGGATATCGCAACTGTGCCTGTAACGATTACGGCACGCATACGATTGTCATTGAGATAAATAGCTGCGTTTTGATAACATTAAGTTGCTGGCTACATCTAGTAGATAAACTGATTTGCAGCAAACTGTAACAATGATACAAACAAAAACGCCTGTCCGTTTTGTTCTTTTATTGGATTATTAAATAGAGACAATGGGTGAAGTCTGTTTTTGTTTAAAGATAAACAAAAGGGATTGATTTAATCTTTAAAGTCCATCGAATCAATTCTCCCTTATAATAGCTCTAAGTGAAATCGATAGGAAAAACTATTTTAACATATAATACATTAATTTTAAAATTAAATTTAAAAATAAAAAAAAACGGGTTTTTAGTTTTCTGTGGTAAAAGCTCTCTATAAAGTCTATGTTACCCAAATCATTGCTGATAAATAACTTTAGAGTTTACAATTATTTCATGTTTTTTTTTTCTTTTTTCAGATGCATATAAATTACTACAATGTAAGCTACAAACGTCCTGGTGATTAAAACTCATGTTCGAATCCTGGCGGTGACATGCATGTTTATTAGTGGTTCGGAATCCACATTAAACTTAGGTCCTGCTAAAATTAACCTAAATTGTGCAAAAAATGGTCGTAGAGCGACAAACCAAACCTGGGGATTAGCACGCTGGACTTCTGAATTAAGATAATGAAATCAATCAGTAAGTCAACTTGTATGAGAATTGCTTTAAAGTTCGATGGAGCATGATAAATCTGTAGGCTGGAAAAGATTTCAGTTAGATTGGAGAAGGGAGGATCAAGCAGTTATTCGCGTACTATTTTTGGTGATTTTTATCTTAAATTGCGGTGGCACCAGCTACCAAAAAAGACTTATTTAAGTAGCAAACTTTTGAAAATTATTTAAAAAGTTTGCAGTTTCATGGGCCAAATGCGCAGATTGCTTTGGTTTGGTTTGCTGCTCTACTGTCATTTTGTCACCCTTTAGGCTAATTAGATCCGCTCTACTGTATAACGGGGATTAACCACTAACAAACATCCGTGCACCGCCTGGATTCGAACCTAAAGCCTGTGGTACCAAAGACCAGAGCGCAAGCCAATTGTCCATCAGGTCGTTCCAAATGCGCAGAAGAATAAATGCCCCAAATGGAAGTTGGAACAATACGTTATTATAACAAAAACAAATTTGTATTATTGTAATAATTATTTTAATTAAGCAAATAATTAGTTAATAAAAATATTTCAAAATTCAAAACTAGTATTTTCTCCCTTATTGTCATCACTAAATTTTAAAATTAAAAAATCACAACAGAATTCCACTTATATTTATGAAAAAAATATCTCTGAACAAATTCTTAGTGTATAAATTCATTGAAAATGTAAGTAGACATAAAAATTAAATCACTTTAACTATTTTTAGATTCATATTAAATCTTATTTAAAGAGATTTTTATGCATAAAAAATTCTCAATTACAATATAAACTTACAAAACGCTCAAACATTTTAGCTTTTTAATGCTTGAGCAATAAAATTCTCCTATAAAATTTGCTTAGGAAGTAATTGAATAGTACCTTAAAAGTCTATCAATTTATTAAACAATTAAACCAGGAAAATTAGTAATTAAATACAAAAAAATAATGAGCAATAATTTATTCTTTATTAGCAAATGAAAAAATAGCGTATTACACCTTAATGAAAGAAAGAAAATATATATAAAAATATATTATATAATAATAATTAAATATAAACCTAATATTTAAAATTAATAAAAGGAAATATTTAATATTTAATTAGATATTTTCCACAATATTGTTTATTACTTATCTGCACGCACTTAGCGCAAAGCTGGGTAGAAAAAAAAATACGAAACATGAAAAATTCAAATATTGATACTCAAATATAAAAAAAAATAATTAGCATAAAAATATTAAAATAGAATAAATTTAGGAAAATCAAACAATAAATAAATAAAATAAATTAACATACACAAAACCATATCATTACCTTTTTTGTATTTCTTTTAGTACTTAATAATACGTAATGAATTCAGAAAAAAAAAATTATATCTTTTATTTTAGTTTTTAAGTTATAACTGCACACTTTAATTTATTTAATATTTAAATTAGTTGTATTTCTTACTAATGCTAATAAGATGCTGATAAAAGTAGAAAATATTTTAGAATCCTGCCAAACAAAAGTATGCAACAAAATATTTCGATTTTTCTATTATTATTATTATCATCATTATTTTGGGATTTCTTGTTATGCACTAGTTAAGAAACGGATTTCAGAGAGAGAGAAAAAAAATCGATCTCTTGCTTTAAAATACATAAACATTGGATTGCTTAATATGTTACACCATTTCAAGGAATATGCTATCACTTGGTTAAATGATTATCTTATTTCTTTATCGATAAAGTGTTTATCCGTAGTAAAGCATTAGCATAGGCAATCCAATTGATAAGTCGTTAAATAATGCAGATTTTAATATTAATAATAACTTCTTACAATTATAAAACGAAAAAAAGTAAATAAAAATCTCAATTTTTGTTAAATGCGATCACTGGAGGCATAGAATTCTTTTGGTACTTATTTATTTATTTACTTATTTGTGTGTGATATTTAAGTATTTAATTAATATATATTTTTTTCCGTTTTATTCTGTACTATAGAAATAAATTATTCTTTTAGTACTATATCTGTTTTCATTAATCTTGTTAAAATTTTATCTTTTATGTATGTTTTCAATTATAAATAAAATAAAACAAGCAGTTATCTATATATCTATGAATAAATGCTTATTTAATTTAATTTATTTACCGATAATCTGATTACCGATTATCTTTACCGATTTCTATCACTAAATTTACATTAAAAAGCAAATAATTCTTTATTAAATGGAAATATTTATTTATTTTATTGTTTGTAAAGCAAGCATAAGATGTTTACATAGAAGGTAAGGTAGGTCTGTCCAAAAACATACTTTTAAACAGTTGCTTGTACTTATAAAAATTAAATATATATAAATAAATATAATTAATTTTTACATGTAGTTTTTCTGGGGAATATAGAATACAAATTAAAAAAGATAAGATATATTATTTTTTGCAAAAAAAGTATATTTATATTTTATTAGTATGTTTATGGATTTTATAAATATCTATTATTAACCAATTAATTTACATCAATTTATTAAAACTTTCTTTGCATAATATTTAAAATTATAAATTAGTTATTAATCATTATTTTGCCATTATATTTATGCAGGTAAAATGTTAATTTATAATAATATATAATTTATATGATTTGCATTAATAAATTAATCATAATATGATGTATTATAGCCTTTCAAAACTCCATTAAAGCAGAAATCTATAAGAAAAGGATTGCGTTAGCTTAAAATTGGGAACTTTGTTAATAATTAATAATATATAATCTAACGATTTAATTATTATTAATATATCATTATATTAATGATAATTAATATAATGGTTAAATAATAATATAATGATTTTTATGAAAGATTTAATTCTTTCTTTACTTTTCTAGAATTTTTTATCAAAATAGAAAAAAAAAAAAAATTTTACGAACATTTAGTATGAGTAAGTACTTGTATTAATATTAAACAGAAAGAAGATAATACCTGACAAATTGAGCTAGCTATTTGATTTTCTACAATAAAAATACACTAAATAAGTTTTAAATGATTTTAATACAATATATTATGTATGTTATCTAAAAAATTGAGTAAAAATTAAGAATCTTAATAAAAAATCCAAAATCCAAATTGTATTTAAAATAATTATCCAGTTATTAATTATGCTGATTTTAACTATCACATAACATACAATTTTCTACAATGAAACATAAAATACGAAATCCAAACTGTATTTAAAATAATTATTCAGATATTAGTTATGTACATTTTAATTATCACATAACATGCAATTTTCAACAATGAATCACGTTTTTTTTCCGCATAATCCAGATAGTTTATTCACTAAAAGTTTATCTATTTATTTAATTATGCATTAGCCAATCGACATTTATGCATTAAAAGTTTATCTATTTATTTAATTATGCATTAGCCAATCGACATTTATTAATTAAAAGTTTATCTATTTATTTAATTATGCATTAGCCAATCGACATTTATGCATTAAAAGTTTATCTATTTATTTAATTATGCATTAGCCAATCGACATTTATGCATTAAAAGTTTATCTATTTATTTAATTATGCATTAGCCAATCGACATTTATTAATTAAAAGTTTATCTATTTATTTAATTATGCATTAGCCAAACGACATTTATTAATTAAAAGTTTATTTATTTAATTATACATTAGCCAAACGACATTTATTAATTAAAAGTTTATTTATTTATTTAATTATACATTAGCCAAACGACATTTATTAATTAAAAGTTTATTTATTTATTTAATTATGCATTAGCCAAACGACATTTATTAATTAAAAGTTTATTTATTTATTTAATTATGCATTAGCCAAACGACATTTATTAATTAAAAGTTTATTTATTTATTTAATTATGCATTAGCCAAACGACATTTATTAATTAAAAGTTTATTTATTTATTTAATTATGCATTAGCCAAACGACATTTATTAATTAAAAGTTTATTTATTTATTTAATTATGCATTAGCCAAACGACATTTATTAATTAAAAGTTTATTTATTTATTTAATTATGCATTAGCCAAACGACATTTATTAATTAAAAGTTTATTTATTTATTTAATTATGCATTAGCCAAACGACATTTATTAATTAAAAGTTTATTTATTTATTTAATTATGCATTAGCCAAACGACATTTATTAATTAAAAGTTCATTTATTTATTTAATTATGCATTAGCCAAACGACATTTATTAATTAAAAGTTCATTTATTTATTTAATTATACATTAGCCAAACGACATTTATTGATTAAAAGTTCATTTATTTATTTAATTATACATTAGCCAAACGACATTTATTAATTAAAAGTTCATTTATTTATTTAATTATACATTAGCCAAATGACATATATGCATTAAAAGAATAAATCATTCAGCTTCAAAATAAACTTTATTAAAAATTGCGATTTTTTTGTTTTAAATAATTGATTTTTGTGAATGCAACAACATATTTGAGCACTTTAAATCTATAAAATGGCGTTTTAGTATTTGGTTGCACAATTTTTGATTTTTACAACAGCTACCGATTGTAACTGAATTAATTTAGAAAATCAGTAGACTTTTCGATTAATTTCTATTTGGAAGATTCGCTTCAAGTAGTTTTATTTAAGATCTCCAATTTTCTATGACTGAGGAAAACTACATAGATATTTATAAAAACATAAAGTAACTAAAATCTGAATATTTTGAAACATGTTAGATTTTCTTAAACGAAAATGTGAACAAGGAGTAACATTGGAGGGAGTAACATATTTTTGAGTAAAAACTGCACTTTTAAATATAATCATTCAAATGTTGCTTTTGGTATGAAGATTACTTACGATCTATTCTCTATTCAGACTAGATAAATACTAATTTAGTATAAACATTTAGATAAATCACTATGCAATTTAAATAAAATAAATTATTATAGTGCAAATACAAGAATAATAAACATCACGATCAATTTATTGTGTTTCTACTTACATAAAATCAGTTCTTGAAGAGTGTTGTTTCCTATAAAGAGCTAAAAACTTTTATTCTGTAACTTCTCATCTTTCTTGTATAACTTTTGCAAAGATATTCATTGATGCTATGTTGAGAAGTTTAGCTGATTGATTGATCTCTCTATAAACATATGTGTGTAAAAATACTTACATAATTTTTTTTTCTAATGCAGCTGGCAAACACTTAGAAGCTTGGTCTTGGATGCCTTAAGGCAAGCGCTGCACAGACGTTACTCACTTTACATTACCCAGGGGCCCCCGCAACGCTCTACGATCCTATTAGACCGGGACCTACGGTTTTAAAGCGGATTCCGAACTACTACAAACAGCCATGGCACCACCGGAACTCGAACCCGAAGCCTGTGGCACCGTGCGCCAGAGCGCTAGCCACTCAGCCATTCAGGCCCCCTTATATAAAATCTTATGTGTGTAAAAATACTCTAATTTCTAGATTTTTTAACCGAGAGTTTCTGCTGAAAAGAAATCTAAACCATTACCCAAACTTTGGCAAGCCATCCATATGTCAAGGTAGTTAAATGTGTTTTGAAATTTTCAGGCTGCTTTTTTTGCAAGATTAATAGAATCTCATTTCATTTTCATCAATATTCGTTCTTTTAAAATGAAGCTTCCTTATGCTAATTATAGTTTAGAAAATTTATAAATGTAAGTTAATTTCACAGTTTGATGATTTGCCAAAACTATAAACATGACTTTAGTTGTCGTGATTTTAGCTTTCCCAAGGGTTTTTTAATATGTTTCGTTTCAATCGATGACAACATTTGACTTCCTCAATAAAAACACATTCTATATCAACTACTTAATTTAATTTAGTTTTAATTTTTTTAGAATATCTTCTCTACTTTATTATTTTTAGATTACTCTTGAAAGAGAGAGAGAGAGAGAGAGAGGATCTAATATACAAGGCTTAATGAAGCGAATAATTAAATCTTATTGGTTTAGTACACTCGGAAAATGAATTATATAATTGAATTATATTATTCGGAGAAAATATATGTTCCTTTGTTTTTACACTATTTAGGTGTTATTTAAGCGGATAATTCAATTCAGTATCATCAAACATCAACCTACAGTATCATCAAATTGAGATTTGATTTGATTTGTCGCTCTACGGTCATTTAGTATACACACTTTAGGATAATTAGACCGGTACCTACAGTTTATCGTGGATTCCGAATCCCTAACACATATCCATACCACCGTCGGTGTTCGAAGTTGAAGCCTGTGGTACCAAAGACCAGAGAGTTAGCCAATTGGACATCAGGCCGCATCATTAACCTGAGATTGGTTTGTCGCTCTACGGTCACTTTGTGCACCCTTTGGGCTAATTAGACAATGATCTACAGTTTATCGTGCATTCCGAATCTCCAACAAACAATCATGCCCTCACCAGAATTCTAACCTGAAGTCTGTGGTACCAAAGGACAGAGCGTTAGCCAATTGGACATCAGGCCGCATCACCAAACTGATATTGGTTTGGTTTGTCGCTCTACGGTCATCTTGTGCACACGAAGGCTAAACAGACAGGGACCTACAGTTTAAAGTGGATTCCGAATCATACACTAACTTAAAATCCACAACGGGGATTCCAACCTGAAGCCTGTGATACCAAAGGCCAGAACATGAAACTGAGAAGATTGTTTTGGCTTGGTTTGTCGTTCTACCGTCATTTTTTTGCACACTTTAAGCTAATTAGACCGGAGCGTATAGTTTATCGTGGATTCCAAATCACTAACAAACATCTCCAGAATTCGCACCTGAAGCCTGCGGTACCAAAGGCCAGAGCGCTATCCAATTGGCCATCAGTCCGAGCAACTGAGAAGAATGGTTTGGTTTGTGGCTCTACCATCATTTTTTGCACACTTTGGGCTTATTAGACAGTGACCTACAGTTCATCGAGGATTCTGAATTCCAAACATCAAACATCATCAAACATTGTCATCTCCAGGATTCGCACCTGAAGCCTGCAGTACCAAAGGTTAGAGAACTAGCCAATTGGCGATCAAGCAGCATAAACTGAGAAGTATCTCGATTGCAGGATATAATATTATGTATGAATAACTATTTTGTAAAATAAAAATAAAAAATAAGTATTTTTCCAAATTGTAAGCTATGAGAATATTTTTTAAAACACTTTATTCACTCACGTATGTATTTAGGATCGTTTAAATTCGCCCCAGATAGTGTCTATCATTAGTGTAACTTTGCAGTAGTAACAATGCGTAATTGTCTATAATTAAATCGCCTAATACACCACAAAAACAGTTATTTTTGCAGCGGTAATTCTTCTGAAGTATGGCACTTCGGAATTGAGTTATTCCTTAAGTGGATTAGAGCCTTCATGTGAAACGGATTACGGTTGAGAAATGCTTGAATTTTGTCTATTTTAAACCCCGAGGAAGTGTTTCTCAATTATTTAAAGATTGCTGTAATAAGAACTAATGAGAGAGGTTTTTCTTAACGCAATACGGCAAACTGTAGAGGACAAGGATTAGAGATCTTGAGTGATAAAAGAGTTTCATGGTTATGAATTTGAGATGAGGCGTTAAACATCTATATAGTGTAAAATGATCACTCATTTTAAACTATTTTTGTAGTAGAAGACAATTGTTTTCTAAGTTATGTTATTATGTATTATGCCTTATTAAAATTATTATTATGCCTAAATTATGTTATTATGTATTATTATAATTCTAGGCAGTAAAAAAAAGATCAATTTTCTTCCAAAATTTCTTATAGCTTTGACTGTGATTTATTTTGCAGGCTGGATATTGTAAATGTATTTATCAGAATAAATTATTTATTATCTTTAAATGGTAACAAATTTAGATTCCAATTCCGATGACTTGTGAACACTTCAGTATGTGACGAACAATCCGTAGAAGATAGAAAGATAGGTGAGCGTAGAACGTAGGTGAACGTAGAAAGATATATTGTCTTTAAGGATTTTCACATTAACATAATTATCACACACATAACTATCACAGATTTGCATGTCGTATAGAAGATAAGCTGAAATATCTTACCAAGCAGTCTTATCTGAGTTACTTGTGCTATATAACATCAGAAATCGTTATCCTTGTATTTAAAATCAGTGACTACCATACGCAGTCAGTAAGCTACACCGAGTCGAGTAAATTATTACTTTAACAGAGAATTTTTTAATTATCCTTTGCTTGCCTAAAAGAGTTTAATTTATGAACGCAAATAAAAAAAATTTTTTACTTTACCAGATTTTTGCAAAGAATGTAAGAGAAAGTTAGAAAAATACTCTTTAAAATATAAAATACGTATATATTTGAAATTTAATAATATTTGTATTGATAAATTGAAAATAAATAAATAAAAAAAATAATAATATATAAATAAAAAATAAAAATAATAAATAAATAAAACATACTTTAAATTCTAATGATATTTAAATTATGTTCTCTGAGTTGATTATTTTTAGCTTGTCTAGTAATGTTTTGGTGTCCTATTAATATAGTACTAATTTCCTATACTACTATAGTACAACGGCCGTACCATGCTGAATATACCGGTTCTCGTTAGATCACCGAAGTCAAGCATCATTGGGCGCGGTCAGTACTTGGGTGGGTGACCACCTGAGAATACCGCGTGCCGTTGGCAAATTTGGGACCTGAATGGCCGAGTGTCTGGCGCTCGGTGCCACAGGTTTCGGGTTCGAATCCCGGCGGTGCCATGGATGTTTGTAGTGGTTCGGAATCCACTTTAAGCCGTAGGTCCCGGTCTCCTATGACCGTAAGAGCGTCACGGAGCAAAAGTCAGGCTTCTACCTAAGGGTGCTCCATCACAACAGAAGCTGCTTCCTTCCCCTTCAATCATGAGTACGTACGGGCTCGTGGGCTTGGCCAGCCAAGTGGGATAAGAAACAACAACTAATTTCTAAATTAATATCAGCATAATCAACAGTACATAAATTCACAAATTTTATTTTGAAATACATATTTATATTTATTTTGAAATATAATTTATAAATTTGTGTGTCAATATCATCTCAGCATTAACTTCAGCCATATGACAGTACATCACTATACTTATTACTGCCCATGTCTAACTTGAAAATCCAACCTAAATAAGTTGTACACCTAATCACTTAAAAAACCAGTAGCGATGTCTGAATCACAAGCTCAGATAATTTAAAGGATTTACAGTGCATTAGCTATATACTGGTATGACAATAGTATTAATTACAATTTTTTACCCAATGAGAGAGAACATTTATTTTCTAAGTGTTTCCCCATTAACTTTCAGATAAATATTTCCTACAAAACTTCTCAATAACATAAACAAAGAATATAAACTACATACATTGGCATAGATAATATTTTATTCCTCATAACATTATTTTTCAAATATGGGAATGTTAGATATATTAATCACTATTCTAAAAATTGGAACGCAGAATGTCATGGCAAAAAAACTATATAAGATGAATCCATTACACTGATAAAAATAAAATATGTGAGAAACCGGCGGGACCGACTCAGTCATCGATGTGACTGAAATCCAAGATCATATATTTGAAGATTATTGTTATTATTATTTTTTTTTTGAATATTATTATTCTATCATGTGTGACCAGGATGTGGTCTCGGTAAGGGGGTCCGTGATTCTATTGGCATAAAATAAAACTAAGATTATGAAACGTGAACAAAGGACGGTAATTTTGAAATCAAACTTCTGAAATAATGGTAAAACTGCTTCCATCTTTACGGAAATCCTGAACAGAGTTATATGCATTTTAAAGAAATTCATGAGTGATTTGTAGCTGAACCCAAATAATTGAATATACTAGAATACTGAGGGAACGCTGTAGACAAGATTTTAGTTAATAGAAAACCTTGATCATTAGTTGACCGCGTCTTTCCCTTATGTATGCTACAAATAGCCAACTGACTTGGATGAGAGGAGGACATTGCTTTCCGGGTGAACTTTTAGGGGTAACTGCTCCTAATTTGCATGTTGTATGCAAATCACTAGGCACCCTGACTATCAGCAGTCTGACTGACAGCAGTAATCACTAGGCAGCCTGAGTATAGATGTGGGATACTTTACAGACGTTATCATAAATCGAATTCAGAATCATGCCTATCTCGTTTCTGCAAGCAGTGACTGCAATGGAGGATATCAACTGATTCTAACCAGCACTCTAGCTGAGTATGGAGCCCTTAAAAAAGAAATTTTCTTTTCTATTTAATCATCAAGTACCATCCAAAATTGACGAATGATACTAAAATGTAATGCTTGTAAAAGATAGTATTATGCATAAACTGTTCTTGCATGATATTCTAATTTCTTGTTTTACCTTCCCATTAACAATTTAAATTGTGTTACTCAGCCACTGTAATTGCTCCTCTACTAGAAGTTCGATTATTTATTGTTTTACCTTCAACGACTCATCCGTATGACTGATTTCTGAAAAGTGTTCACATTTTTTTAAACGTCATTTATCTTCTAGCACGATCGCAGTCAAATAGCGTCTACAGAATCGAGTCTCTCTCGTTTCTGCAAGCAGTGACTGCAGTGGATTCTATTAGCCGTTTCTAACCAGCACTCTAGCTGAGTATGGAACTCTTAAAAATGCAATTTTCTTTTATATTTAATCATAGCGTGTTAAAGTACCATCCAAAACTGACGAATGATACTGGAATGTAATGCTTGTAAAACATAGTATAAAATAATACGCATAAACGATTCTTGCATGATATTCTAATTTCTACCTTCATATCAACAATCTAAAATGTATTACTCAACCACTATAATTGCTCCTCTACTAGAAGTTCGATTATTTCTTGTTTTACCTTCAATGACTCATCTATATGACTGATTTCAGAAAAGTGTTCACATTCTTTAAATGACATTTATCTTCCAGCACGAACGCAAAACCGAATGGCGTCTATAGAATCGAGTCTATTTAATCATCAAGTAACAACCAAAACTGTCAAATGATACTGGAATGTAATGATTGTAAAACATAGCATTAAATAATACGCTTAAACGATTCTTGCATGATAATCTAATTTCCTGTTCTACCTTCATATCAACAATTTAAAATGTATTACTCAACCACTATAATTGCTCCTCTATTCCTAAATTCGATTATTTATTGCTTTACCTTCAACGATTCATCTATATGACTGTTTTCTAAAAAGTGTTCACATTTTTAAAAACACTATCTTCCAGCACGAACGTAAAACCAAATGGCGTCTTCAGAATCGAGTCTATTTAATCATCAATTACCATCCGAAATTGACGAATGATACTAAAATGTAATGCTTGTAAAACATAGTATTATGCATAAACTGTTCTTGCATGATATTCTAATTTCTTGTTTTACCTTCCCATTAACAATTTAAATTGTGTTACTCAGCCACTGTAATTGCTCCTCTACTAGAAGTTCGATTATTTATTGTTTTACCTTCAACGACTCATCCGTATGACTGATTTCTGAAAAGTGTTCACATTTTTTTAAATGTCATTTATCTTCCAGCACGATCGCAGTCAAATAGCGTCTACAGAATCGAGTCTCTTTAATCGTTTCTGCCATCCGAAATTGACGAATGATACTAAAAATGTAATGCAAACATAGTGACTTGCATGATATTCTAATTTCTTGTTTACCTTCCATTAACAATTTAAATTCTATTAGCCGTTTCTAACCAGCATTCTAGCTGAGTATGGAACACTTAAAAAAGCAATTTTCTTTTATATTTAATCATAGCGTGTTAAAGTACCATCCAAAACTGACGAATGATACTGGAATGTAATGCTTGTAAAACATAGAATAAAATAATACGCATAAACGATTCTTGCATGATATTCTAATTTCTACCTTCATATCAACAATTTAAAATGTATTACTCAACCACTATAATTGCTCCTCTACTAGAAATTCGATTATTTATTGTTTTACCTTCAACGACTCATCTATATGACTGATTTCAGAAAAGTGTTCACATTCTTTAAATGACATTTATCTTCCAGCACGAACGCAAAACCGAATGGCGTCTATAGAATCGAGTCTATTTAATCATCAAGTAACAACCAAAACTGTCAAATGATACTGGAATGTAATGATTGTAAAACATAGCATTAAATAATACGCTTAAACGATTCTTGCATGATAATTTAATTTCCTGTTCTACCTTCATATCAACAATTTAAAATGTATTACTCAACCACTATAATTGCTCCTCTACTAGGAGTTCGATTATTTATTGTTTTACCTTCAACGACTCATCCGTGTGACTGATTTCAGAAAAGTGTCCACATTTTTAAAACGCCATTTATCTTCCAACACGAATGCAAAACCAAATGGCGTCTGCGTTGCCCCGAATGTGGGAAAAAATTGTTGGAAGCAAACGCAACGTAGGTTTTCGCAAATGGCGTTTACGTTTCGTCGAAATTGCTTCTGCGCTGTGGTAGCTTCATGGATGGTCAGCCGAGTGGTGCTAAGCTAGCGTGAAACGGGGAGGTAAAGAATCTTTGATGGGGTATTCATCCCCGCCAACAGCCGTTTCATCAACAGTCGAATATTTCAAATATTTGATATTTTCTCACAAGAAGATGCGATAGGTTGTGGAGACGAGAAACGAAATGCATTAATCAGGTTATCAAAAGCGTCAGATTAGCCTAGCCATCAATGACACGTTTTTCAATTTTTTGTTTTGCGGTTTATTGATTTATAGAGGTTTAAGTTTGTTTGAGACCTTTTTTTAAGGTATTTTGAGGAAAGATGGCTAAACTGTAAGTAAGCATTCACAAAATATCGGTGCACGATAGAAAATTAAGTAAAGATATAAAAAAAAAAATTTCAACAAATGTTTCAGAAGTCAGAGTCTTTCAGTTAGCACATTAGTGATGAAATGAAATTTAAAAAAAATCTCTATGACTGGAAGTATATTCTCAACAAATTGGTAAATGTTTAAAAGACGAAACATTTTATCAATTTCGTGGTTTTTTTTAAAAAAAATGGTATAGGATATTAGTGAATTAATGAATATCAGCATGTTCTTAAACGTTGCATCCTGAACATATTGATATCCTTTCAAAAATATTTATTATGAAAAAGAGCGAATTTTATTAAAATGCACTTTTAAATAAAAATTAATAGTTATAACATATAAATTAAAAAGAGATTGATGCTTCAAACGATTTAAAAAGAATATGTTTGTATATTATAGTACACATTACTTAAAGTATGGTTATTTTAAAGGAAATAAGCATGAACAAAATGTAGGTACATGATAAAAAATTAAGTAAAGATATTTAAAAAAAAAAAAAAAAAAAAAAAAAAAAAAAAAAAATCAACACATGTTTCAGAAACAAGAGCCTTTCAGTTAGTATATTAGTGATAAAATAAAAATAAAAAAATTATGACTAGAAATTTTTTTCCCAACAAATTGGTAAATGTTTGAATGAAGCAACATTTTTATCAATTTCGTATTTTTTTAATAAAAATTATGTAAGATATTAGTGAAGTAATGAATATCAGCATTTTCTTAAATATTGCGTCCTGAAATATTGATATCCTTTCATAAATATTTATTATTAAAATAAGTGAATTTTATTAAATTGAACTTTCAAATAAAAGTTAATAGTTTTAGTATACAAATTAAAGAGATTGGTGCCTTAAAGAATTTAAAATTAATAAATATATTTATTCTAGTAATTTTATTTTATTAGAAATATTAATTAATTTTATTAGAACATTAATCAAAATGAAACTCAACTGGAGGGATTCAGATTTCTTCAAATTTCAATGCATTACTTTTGTTTAAAAGCATTTTATTTTAAAATGTCCTGAAAATCTACTAATAAATTATTTTTCTCATTTAATAATGTAAAGTAAGGGGTAAAGTTTTAAGATTTAAATTTATATGTTTAGGAGCCCCACAATTATAAAAAAGGCACAGGGAAAAAAAATTATCGGCTAATATTGCTATGACTGGAATAAATGAAATATTGTCGTGTCGATATGGGTGTCAATATGTATTTATAAAAAAACATTTTGTATTAAGGTTACAGAGAATAAACTGGCATATTCTCTTGCAAAATCTGCAACAGATACAATAATATTTCATTCGATATCAACGGAAGGTCTCATATTTCAAGAAGAAAAAAAAAAAAAAACACTGCTAAAGGGAACAGAACAGTGGATAGGTGGCAAATATGCTCAGGAATTCAGTCATTTGGATAGTATTAAACCTTCTCATAACCTTCTTCCTACTCATCGAAAAGGAGACATTCTTCTCTCCAAGTTTCGCACAAAGACATATCCTAGTAGTTCTAAACTCTACAGAATTGGCCTGACTTCATCTTCATTATGCCCGAACTGCAAAACTTCGGGAACAGTTGCATTTTGTTTCGATGCTTAAAATATGTAGAACTAAGAAACAAACTGCAAAAAGCTTTTGGGTATAAAGTTATTTCTTTCTCTTGGATATTTGATATGTCATAGGATGCTTATTATAAAACAGCAATGAAACTTCAATTTCTTTTTTCGAAGATTCGATTTTGCAAGATCTCGTAATCCTGCGCTATGGGGTAAGCTATAGGGCACCTCACTAACAGATAAAACGTTTTAAAAATTTATCTAGATTTTTATTCACTAAGTTTTCAAATACTTCCTAGCAGATTTTAGGGTGTTTTATGTTTGCAACCTAATTTTCTTGTCCCAGTTTACTTATTAACTTAACTTAATTTCTGCAAAACAGTATGGATTTTTTTCTGTAAAATCTACACATCAATAAATTGATCTCTGCATAAAATACTAAAAAATACTAAAATATAAAATACTAAAATATTTACTAAAATATGAAATACTAAATTAATGGATGCTATTAAAAAAAAAAGTCTTATCCCCCTAAAAGATAACATTTTTTTTTATTTTTTATTTATCTAGATTTTAATTCACAAAGTTTTCAAATACTTCCTAGCAGATTTTACTTCGTTTTATGTTTGCAACCTAATTTTCTTGTCTCAGTTTGAAGATTTTACACACAGAGACATAACGAGCATTAAAATTTAGATAATATATTTGTATAAAAAATAAATTAAATAGATAGCAGAAACTTAATTTCTGCAAAACAGTATGGATTTTTTTTCTCTCTAAAGTCTATAACATCAACAGATTTATCTCAGCATAAAATGCTAAATTAATGGATGCTATTTAAAAAAAGGCTTATTATACTAAAAGAGGAATAATATAACTATTTATCCAAGTATTTTAACAGTTTTTTTAAATTTATTGGAGCGAATTGTAGTAAGATAGATTATATTTTTTCTATGCTCGACAGTGTGTTTCGAGCATTGAAGGGGTAGAAACCGAACAGTGCCTATAACAAAATGTGATCGAAAAAGAAGGTTCAATCGACTTTCCTGCCCCTTCGGCCAATGACCATCGCCTGCGGTTGTGAACGTTTAGGTTCAGTGGTCACCTTACAGATTTGTCTGTCCACAAGAGTGCAACAATTTCTGCAGTGGGAAGAAGCAAAAATATAACCACAACCAGCGCTGCTGCTTCGAGGTGGCCAGTCTGAAATTGCCAATACTTCAAGATCTGACAGTTAAACAAAACCAACCTTTTTTTGACACAAGGTATTGCTTGTGTTTTGATGCGGTTGTGCTGCTCCAGTAATTTCTTGAGTACCAAAAGGGCCGGGTCGCATCTTTTGCATTCGACTTTTTTTCTCGTTCTTTCCATCTTTGTTTATTTTTCTGGTTTGGCCATTTTCTTACCACGCGCCATTTTCTCCTATGACCGTTCGGTTTTCAACTAATCCTACGCTTGACTAAGAATCTTAAATAAGCGAAGTGTTTCAGGAAGCAAATCTATCGTCTTCTGTTGATGCTTTAGAGTGCCGGTAATTTTCTCGTCTGGTCTTCGACCCAAGTCTGCAAGAAATAGGGAACGTACTTTGCATAAGAATGTTCAAAACTATTAAGCTGAACCAAAATATTTTTTTTCTCATTTTGTAATGTTGGAAATATTCAAATATTTGAAAATTTATGTTTTTAAATTGACTGCACGTATGTAATATATTTCGCTAACATATAAAGTGTGTTGTGTGCAATCTATAGATCAAGGGTAGTTAACCCGCTGCCCACCTTGAACATTTTTCTGGCCCGTGAGATTTATCACACTTTTACAAAATATATTTATTTCATAATGGCTAAAGTAGTGAGAACCAATGTATTAAGAAAAGAAACATTATTTGCGCATCCTTATATTCAAAAATTAACTGTCGAAATTATGAGAAAAAATTAACTTTGGTTTTAAAATAATATTCTTGCGAATATATGACAGATATTGCCAGATATTGATAATATAAGTCATAATATATATATATATATATATATATATATATATATATATATATATATATATATATATATATATATAGAGAGAGAGAGAGAGAGAGAGAGAGAGAGAGAGAGAAATTTTCCAATTTGAGAAATTTGGTGCAAAAAGTTGTTAGCGCTTTTGGTTCAACTTACACCAGCGATTTGATTTTTTCTAACATGAAATTGACCAAACGCAAAACATGCTCAAATATAACGGAAGCTAACTTGCAACACCAATTATGATGCGCAAATACCCAAATTGAAATCGATTTACAAAAGCTAAGTGAAAGAGTCGAGATACAAGTATATCACTAGTAAAATAAATATTTCTTTATAATGTGCGTTTAGTACCATTATTATTATATTATCTATGTTTATAGGTGAGAATAATAGTCAACACAATTAATAACAACTCATTACGTTTCAATTTTTCACTCCAAAAAAATATCTGTAGTGAGTCTAAATCTTATATGGGGATATATAATTTTATATGCGGCCCGTTGAGTTGTGATGCATTTTCAAAGTGGCCCTCAAAAGCATTTGGGTTGGCCATCTCTGCTATAGATGACGGAAGTGTAAAAAAATAAATAATAAAGTACAATCTAATCTCTATAGTAAGTTTTTTTATATGACTTTGAAGTTATACGAGAGGACGGATCTATAACAGTTAATAAGTTAGACCTCAACTGTGGAAGTTCAACAAGCTAACAGAAATAAATTTGAGCTAAGACATCATTGATTAGGAAGCTCCTCCATTGGTATTTAAGTGATGAGCGGGAGGTTTGCATTCTCTACATTCCATTCCTGGGGGAATTAAGTTCCTAACTGATGATCCATCAAAATTCTCCGATTGTAAAATGGTTTCGATAAATCTCATGAGCTTACGGGCTAACATATAGAAGTGTAAATAGAATGGCCTCGGTATCGGTAAATAAAAAAAAAAAAGATATATCATGTTTTTTTTTGCTTATTTTTTAATACAAATAATAAAAGCATAAGCAAAGAAATTGAAAATTCTAGTCAATATCCTTTCCAGATGTTCAGTGTTCATAATTGATTAACAGATTCGAAAAGATGGCCTATTGGAACTTACCTCGACCATATGGAACATCTAAATTCCGACTTGACGATGAATTCCCAACTTTTAGAAATATCCGAATGTTGAAATTCGGAGGTTCCTAATTTATTTATCACAAAATATCATTCATATGATCATTCAGTATTAGATGCAGATGTACCATGAAGTATGCACTGAAGTATAATTTCATAGCAGGGCATAATGAAAACTATATCCTTTTAACTATAAATACAATTTGAGTAAACCTTTAATTTTGCAATACATTGGGATTTTTTCATTAATTATAATTTTGAAATGAGCTTTAACATTTAAATGTCGATTGAAGAACCCTTTTTTAATAACTATGGATGTTGTTAGTGTATAAAAATGTCGTGATACATTTCAAACCTAACAATCAATATCTACAAATATCTAATACTCAGACAGCATACGTTAAACTGACTTCCTAAAACACACCAAATACACTAAAAATATCGCACTAATGCACTAATCTATCGCATAATAATTCAAACTCTGCAATAACCCTAGTTGAAATAACCCATTCGGCAATAATCATAAATCTGCAATAATCATAAATCTGCAATAATTATAAAGGCACAATAACCATTACCACAAGTAAACTAACAGGATAATGAAACAAAAGGATTTATTTAAATAGTAAACATATGTTAATTATATAATTTACAATGAGCACAATAATAGCGAAATGAGCACATCATAGGGATAATAACTATTCGAATCATATTTAATATTATCATAAAATATCATCATCTCCCTACAACAAAATTCGATAATCGCAACTGCTATATCATATGCTAATACTATAGTTAAACATATAAATTCTATAAAAACACACTGATACACTAACTATAATTACAGATGAAATTTCCAGTTTAACATTTATATATTAAAATTTGCAAAGGACAGATTTGAAACATGCAAACAAAAATAATAACTCTATAAAAACCATAATGTAAACAAATATTAATATTAGCAAGATCGCCTCGAGTCCCGCCAAAAGGTCAACCCCAACTAGTTAATAATATGCTTATAAAAATGCTCTAGGCCTCTGCCTTCCTGCATGAAAACTTCAGCCACAGGATTTCAAATGTCCTTGTGATGGAGATCATAGTTTCTATGTTCATTAAGAAACATCTCTACCAGTCTTAGTGTAGTAAAAGTCAGAAACAACCACTTCAATGGACCTACTAAAAGAAAAGTCTAAAAGTCTAAAGTCTGACTTACAGTTAGGTTTAATTTTTTTTCTTTTCATCTATATGCTGAGGCTGCTTTCAAGCTCAGTGATGATGCATTAAGCGGCCAACCACAAAAAGTGGGAGGTGTATAGTCGTCGGCTATCCGCAATATATATTTTCCTGGGGATCCTCTTCTCCTAGTTTCTGCCCTCGCAAGAAGTCTTCAAGTTCGGGGCTGAGCATCGACGAGTTTACCTTTTCGCTCATCCTCCATATCACTTTTTCGTCTTATTTCCTAGCTGTCCATTTTCGAAGTCAACGCTTCACACCAAGCGCTGGACTCTTCGACTGTCTGAATTCTACACCTTAGCTCGCCATCTGTCCTCTCCTTTTTTTCTGCGACCTGACGGTCAATTAATTTGCGTTCTGACCTTTAGTACCACAGGCTTCAGATTCGAATCCTGGCGGTGGCATGGATGTTTGTTAGGGGTTCGAAATCCATGTTAAGTTGTAGGTCCCGGTCTAATTAGTCTAAAGTGTGCACAAGATGATCGTAGAGCGACAAACCAAACCAAACTTTTTTTTTCATGTTCAAGAGATTACTTCTTTATCTCTCTTCCTCTATCAGATTCCCCTTGATATTATCCTCACGCTTTATTCTCACCAACATCTGCAGCTCTTCTTTCATTATTGGCTGAATTTTCATTTTTAAAAACCACCCATTTTTAACCCAAAACCCCATTTTTTTTTTTTTTTCATTAAGGGTGTGGGGGAGGGTGTGATACCGACACTTAATCTGTTCGAAAAAGTAGCTTGTCTTTTTGGAAGTCAGGGGTCGATTCCTCCCCCGCCAGCGGCATATACTAAAATATCTGCTTATCATTTCAACACCGCCAAAACGCTCAATTTCCTTTCGGAAAACTCAACCCCCCCCTCAATAAATAAGCGACCACAGATATCTCCACATGTCATCTTCCAGCCATCTTAATAAACCTCCACTTCGCCAGTAACGCAATACGCAGTCTTGACCACCTGCGCTTTGAAGTTTCGAAAAACCCCGCCAATTAAAAAAAGAAGCACAAAGATACCAGTTAGGCTCTCCCCATATTCGCAGCTGTGGTGAAGGGCTTGTTTCCTCAGGAAATGGTAATTCCTTAATCCAGGGGTGGCCAACCCAAATGATCTTCTGGGCCACTTCGGAAGTGCATCATAACTCCCCAGGCCGCATATAAAATTATATATCGCCATATTAGATTTAGACCCACTATAGACATTTTATTGGAGTTAAAAATTGAAACATAATGAGTTGTTATTATTATTGTGTTTACTATTATTCTTGCATGTAAACATAGATAATATAATAGTAATGATACTAAACGCACACAGTAAAGGAATATGTTACATTAAAAATTAAATGTGAAAAATATAAACATAAAAAAAAAAAAAAAAAAAAAAAAAAAATGAATCATTAAAAAATATTTATTTTACTAGTGAGATATATTTGTTTCTCCACTCGTTCACTTACCTTCTTCAAATCGATCTCAGTTTGGGTATTTGCACATCGTAATGTTGTAGGTTAGCGTCCGTTATGTTTGAACGTGTTTTGTGTTTGGTCAATTTCATTTTAGAAAAAAACGATTTTCCGGTGCAAGTTGAGCCAAAAGAACTAACAACTTCAACTAAAAGTCTGATTTGCTCTGCTAGCAACAATCAACTGTGTACATCTAGGGTTGGTCACTGTTTCACTGAGGTCACTTAAAAGTGAAACATAGAGCTTGTTATATTAAATGTTTCAAGATTGCGAGCTCATCATGAGTTCGCAGAATATAATTTAATTATTCCGCTAACTCATGACTGTAAACTCATAAATAAAACAGGCAATATCTGTCATATATTCGCAAAAATATTATTTTAAAATCAAAGTTAATTTTTTCTCATAATTTCGACAGTTAATTTTTGAATATACGAATGCACACATAATGGATGCATATATGGAATACAATTAACATCACTATATATATGGAATAAAACAATACAATTACAATTAACGTATATGGATACACACACTTTGATTTTCACTACTTTGGCCATTATAAAATAAATATATTTTGTAAAAGTGTGATAAATCTTACGGGCCGGAAAAATATTCAAGATGCGGATTGACCACTCCTGCCTTAATCAAAGCCGGTTGCGTAAGAAATGGACATTCCTTGATCAAAGCCAACTCGAATTCAAAGGGAGCTAGATGCCGTCATATATAATCCATCCAAATATACATACTTAAAATCTATAACTATAGCACATATGTACAAGGATTACCAATAATTTTACCTTGATATGCACAAATAATTTGTAAATACAGGTTGACTTGATAAAAATTTAACAACCACTTTTGTGTGTATAGAATTATTTGTTTTTTCTTATTAATATGATGCACGAACTATTTCTTTTGGTACTAAAAAGCGATTTTAAACCTATTAACGAGTATCGTTAAAAATTGTCTGGATACGACGGTAATTCTGTAGAAAATAATTAAGAATAACTGTTGCTTTTTGGTATAATCAAATGTATTAGACTTTGAAAGGAATTAAAATAATGTATGTTTATGTGTTTTAGTTTGTTGATTATGATTTATGCAGTTAAAAAATTTATGAAAGATTTCTTTAATTTTTCAGCGTAATTTTTTTTATTTCATTGTGGATTAGTGGTTTTTCATATCTAACACATAGAAAATCACCCTATTGTATTTTTCTTAGTAAAGTTCACAACGCTTACAATTTATTTAATTTACAAATTTATTATGAAGAGATAGTTTCTTACAACTAAAATAATTCACATGGGGCAAAACCTGTTGCTGAAACCTGCCCGAAAAATCTTCGACTAGCTACATGTTTTTTTTTTTTTTTTTTTTTTTTTTATAGAGGTTTGCGAATTTATTCTACCATATTCTACATATTATTTATACGACAGTTTGCGAATTTATTCTACAAATATTATACGTATTATTTATACGACAGTTTGCGAATTTATTCTACAAATATTATACGTATTATTTATACGACAGTTTGCGAATTTATTCTAAAAATCTAGAAAACATTTCATTTTAAAAATAATTATTATTTATAACCTTTACTTATGAATACGTTAAAATGTTTTATCATATGTATAATACATAGTGTCAACTTAACAATTTGTTTGATATTTTAAACGGCACTGCTCCAAATCCAAATGAATTAATATACAAATATAATTATTAATATTTAAAATATAAAAATATAATTCATAAATTTATATAGTTACCATCTGTTTAATATTTTACATAACCAAGTAAGTTAAGACAATTTAACTTATCGAAATTTTTTTAGTTTATTGCTCTGATCTATTCCAATTTGTTGCATCTTTCCTATATTTTAAAAGTACTTAATAAGTAAGATATCTTACAATTGAATAGAAAATATGTTATATCAAAAGCACATATAACTAAAATTATACACATCTAAAATAGATATGGATATCTGTAATCGATAACTATTGTGGATATCACTTAATTAATATATTTTATCAAAATTATTTTTAATTAATTTTCATATCAAAACACATATAAATAAATTATGTAGGTCTAAAATAGTTATAGATTAGATCTATAACCAATCTACTAATCGATACCAATCATAGATATTAGATATATAAATAGAGATTATTTATATATCTAATCAACAATAACATTTCTATAAATATTGCTGATGAACTTCCTTAAATTATTATCCTTCCTATATTAATATCCAAGGGCCTGAATGGCCGAGTGGCTAGCGCTCTGGCGCTCGGTACCACAGGTTTCGGGTTCGAGTCTCGGCGGTGCCATGGATGTTTGTAGTGGTTCGGAATCCACTTTAAACCGTAGGTCCCGGTCTAATAGGATCGTAGAGCGTTGCGGGGGCATGTTACTCCGCATCCGTAGCTTATCTTCAAGTTATACGCGCCTTCTGGGTAATGCAAAGTGAGTAACGTCTGTGCAGCGCTTGCCTTAAGGCATCCAAGACGTCCATGTCTGAAAGTTTGCCAGCTGCATTAGAGAAAAAAAAATATTATTAATATCTAAAACAGGGGTGGTCAACCTGCGACCCGCCTTGAATATTTTTGCGGCCTGTGAGATTTAACACACTTTTACAAAATATATTTATTTTATAATTTTTAAAGTAGTGAAAAACAATGCATTAAAAAATGCATTATTTGTGCGTCCATATATTCTGAATTACACGAAATATGCAAAAGAAATAAGAAAACTTGCGGCTACTTTTGAAAGCCGATTCAGTAATTTAGAGTTAAACAAATACAAGAAAATTTTTCATGCTGAAATCGAGTCGGCCCCAGAATATCTCCAAATGGAACTGGTTGACATACAATGCAATATTGAGTTAAAATATATTTTTGAAACATCAGAATCCAAAATAGATTTTTATAACACTTACGTCACAAAAGAGAAATTTTCTAATTTGAGAAATCTGGCACAAATAGATGTTAGTGCTTTGGATTCAATTTACAATTACGAATATTTTTTTCCGAAAATTAAAGTGACCAAACACAAAACACACTCAAATATAACGGAAGCTAACCTGCAACACCCATTACGATGTGCAAATATCCAAATTGAGATTGATTTGCAAAAGTTGAGTGAAAGAGTGGAGAAACAAAGATCGCACTAATAAAATAAATATTTTTTAATGTTTTTTTTATTTTTTATTTCGTAATTTTTTTTTATTAAGATATATTATATATTTCCTTTTTAGTGTTATAAATTTCTTTACAATGTGTGTTTAGTTATATTATCTATGTTTACATATAAGAATAATAATAAACATAAAAATATTAACTCCAATTTTACACTCCAAAAAATGACTATAGTGGATCTAAATCTAATATTAGAATACATAATTTTATATACGGCCCGCGGAGTTATGATGCATTTTCAAAGTGGCCCGCAAGATCATTTGGGTAGGCCACCCCTGATCTAGAAGCTTTTTTTTTTCCCTATTAATTTTTAAACTTTTAAATCTGCATTTATTAGTAAAGCATCTTGATAATTTACAGTACTAGTATCTTGCTCTCGCACTCGGTACCACAGGTATCGGGTTCGAATCCCGGCGGTGCCATGGATGTTTGTAATGGTTTGGAATCCACTTTAAGTCGTAGGCCCCGGTCTCATATGACAGTAGAGCGTCACAGAGCCCAATCAGATTTCTTCTCACCCACATCATTCCCGAACTGTAAAGGGTCAACTCAGCTCTAGACACAGTGATGTGGTGTGGTGTAGTAGTATAGTATCTAGATTATTTATATTAGTATCTTCATAATTCATTGAATTTTATTTATAGATGAATGACCTTCGAACTACAAAGCAGATTCATATGTTACTATAAAGTAAATTATTTATTATTTATAGATTAATTTATTATTAATAATAATAATAATTTTATTTTATCCATGCCGCTTAAGTTTTGTTAAAACTGAGAAATATTTAAATATTATGAAAGGAATCAACGATTACTTACACGTATATGGTTTCCTGTGCATCTGAAAATAGGACAGAAACTAAAAAATCACATTAAATTTAATGCATCAATTAATACATTAAATTAATACGACATTAAATTTTTGAGAAAAACAATAGTAGAATGAATATTTATAAAACTCAAATTTAAATTTGTAACTTTTTCCCGAATTAAAAAAAATAAATCTCATTTCTATATAAAATAACCATAATAGGATGAAAACATTGAAAACATACCTCAAAATCTTGCTTTGAAGACGAATGAAATTAAAATATTTTCCCTTCCCTTACTTTTAAATTTTAACCATTGAAAAAAATCTTTCTTCTTAGATATTGATACAACCGAGAACACTTTCCCATTTCAAGATTCATTAGTGCTGCCATCTAGCGTTGAATTATTAAGTTAACCCTAAAAAGTTAACGCTGTGCTCTCAGTAAAGCTAGTCACATCTAGATTTTAAATAGTTGACCGAACATTCTTCTGTTTCTGGGAGTTGCAATTTAAACTAATAAATAAATAATAAAAATAAAAATAAAAATAAAAATAAAAAACAGCTATTTCCCCTTACAAGAAAGTTTTTCCTCCACTCAAAAAAAATGAAAACAAAACTTATGTGTTTCAATTTCCATCCAAAATTCAGTAAATCAATTTTGCTTTTAAAATAAACCAAAAACTAATTTGAATAAATTAAAAAACTATTTTATTATTTTATTCAAAAAAGCACAAAATTACTTGCTGTTCTTTAATTGAAGGCATTTTTTTTTTCTTAATACAATGACTTTGATAAACTAACTTTTACCACCTACCAATAATTATATAAACCCTGCGTATAAAATAACAAAAGAAGTTAAATATCTATTTGGATTTTATAGACTAACTTAAAATCTATCATTAAAAAGATTATTTTTTCTCTTTCTGTTTTAAAGCTCTGCCTAATGAAAACTAAAAAAGAAATTCTAAAAACTGTTCTTGGTTAATTAATCACTTCTTAAATTCTTATGGCGACAACTAAATGTTAATGCGAGACGCTTACGTAAGTTAGTACATCGGCTATTGTGTTTTCTTACTTCTGGAAGTTATTATTGAAAGGCACGCCACAAAGAGATCTAAAGTTGATTTTTTCTGCATACTAGTTGCGCGCTCTATCACATTATAAATTTGCATGCAAAAGTTAAACATATAAGTGCACAAAAGTACACACACATATATAAGTAAGGCAAAAACTATATAAAAAATTAACACACATAATATAATCTAAAACAAAAATTGACAAGGAACTTTTAGAAAAATAATATCAGTGATTACAAACATCTTGCAATAACTGCTTTTTAAAAACGAGGAGATTCGATGACGATTAAGCTAACTTGCACATGCAATCTCACATCAATAGTCAGGTTAATTTGAGGGAATTTTATAAATTTTCTTTCATACGACATGCAAATGAGTATCATTTCCTCTAAAATATGTTCCCTGAAGGGAATGTGTCAAAGGGCGTCAATATGTATTTATAAATATTTTATGTATTAAGGTAAAATTGTTTGTAATCATTATATAATTCATGGTATATTTTGTGTCCGTTGCAAAGGTGTATCTGATGGTCACTAGCTATTACGGGAGGCGAATCCGATCTGTTCACGAATGACCAGTTTCCGAAAGAAACAGCTCTTCATTACTTAAATTTTCTTTCTATTGTTGCTGGACTTTCGTATTTTCAATTTGTTATTATTCTTTATTAAAATGGTGACTGATTTTTAGCTTTATTTTTTCTTGGTTAAATTAACTTTGTATATTTAGTTATAATAAATTAATTAATTGTTATAATAAATAATGAAGTTATATTAGTTTATTTAGTTATAATAAACAATTAAATTTCTTGTAATTAATCATCTATTTATAAAATCCACTTTCAGAAACTCTTAAGAATAAACGAGGTAAGTTAGGATCAATATCATGAAATTTCAAATGTTTGTTATTTTATCCTAAATATATAATTAAAAAAAACCTTCAACCTATTTTGCAATAAGATTTCATAAGAATAAAGCTTAAATTTTAATAAATTGATTGGGAAGTATCAACATTATGATAAAATTAATTTAAATATGCACATCTTAATTTACTTCTTATTTTCACTCAATTAAATAGTTGTAGTTTATCCTGAATGGGGTGCGACAGTACATCTACCTCCTCGTAGTGCACCCTAGTAAGGTCCTAGGCGGCTAAAAGATCTACTACTATCGGTATGCAATAACGATCCAAGAATGATCACCTTCGTGTAGTCTGTGTCTTACAATGGAATGCTGGTGGTCTGCCCCAATCTAAGAAAGTTGAGATTCAACATTCCCTTGGCAGCTACGATGTTGAGACTTGCGGTGGGCTATGACTGTCTGGCGAACCATCTGCACCACATTGGCATTTTTTGA